>OX377201.1:20142650-20272931 GCA_947396885.1 Heligmosomoides polygyrus polygyrus
AGGCTCGGCCCACGTCCTCGATGGGAAATTGTCAAAAAATCCTTTTTTCCAGAATTGGTCGAGAGTGACACCATTCGATAGAGCTCTTCGAGCTGAAGAAAATGGTACCATTTCGAGAGTTGAAAGCTTAAATCTGGGTGAGTAAGAGCGCCAGAAACTCTAACCGCTATCGCACGCCGCTCTAAAGTGGCAGATGAGGCCAGGGCAGTTCAGGCAGCTGAGGAGTTTTGAGCATGTCATCGTAAAGTACCTTAAGCGTTCTGCTCGCGTATGCATTTGTAGGCCGGTATCTCTCCGCGTCTGCCCGCAGGAGTCGACTGAAATTGGAAGAAATCGTGTCACACAGGCTAACCTGCATTTTCGCAGCGCCGTAACTTAGCCCAATCATAAGCTACAGGGCTCTGTTTCGGCGCACTATTAGAACATTTCACTGCCTACAAAAGATACAAGCTGCAACCGGAAAGGTTCACACATGACAGAGTCATCGCGCTCAGAACACGGCCGCGCGTGCAATGCAATACAACAACGGTCCATGTTCTCCTCGCTCTTACTCGCCCAGATTACCGTTTTTTCTACTCCCAATAACACCATTCAATTCAGCATAAAAAGCTGGCCCGAATGGTATCTAGCATTGCCCAATTGTAAGACATCGATTTTCTATGACGTCATCGTCCGCGCAGGCTCGGCCTAGGCGCCCGCGTCCTCGATGGGAAATCGTCGAAAAATCAATTTATCTGTAATTGGTCAAGAGTGACACCATTCGATAGAACTTTTCGTGCTGAAGCTAACGGTGTTATTGCGAGGGTCAAAAGCTCAAATCTGGGTGAGTAAGAGAGCAAGAAACTCTAACCGCTATCGCACGCCGCTCTAAAGTGGCAGATGAGGCCAGGGCAGTTCAGGCAGCTGAGGAGTTTTGAGCATGTCATCGTAAAGTACCTTAAGCGTTCTGCTCGCGTATGCATTTGTAGGCCGGTATCTCTCCGCGTCTGCCCGCAGGAGTCGACTGAAATTGGAAGAAATCGTGTCACACAGGCTAACCTGCATTTTCGCAGCGCCGTAACTTAGCCCAATCATAAGCTACAGGGCTCTGTTCCGGCGCACTATTAGAACATTTCACTGCCTACAAAAGATACAAGCTGCAACCGGAAAGGTTCACACATGACAGAGTCATCGCGCTCAGAACACGGCCGCGCGTGCAATGCAATACAACAACGGTCCATGTTCTCCTCGCTCTTACTCGCCCAGATTACCGTTTTTTCTACTCCCAATAACACCATTCAATTCAGCATAAAAAGCTGGCCCGAATGGTATCTAGCATTGCCCAATTGTAAGACATCGATTTTCTATGACGTCATCGTCCGCGCAGGCTCGGCCTAGGCGCCCGCGTCCTCGATGGGAAATCGTCGAAAAATCAATTTATCTGTAATTGGTCAAGAGTGACACCATTCGATAGAACTTTTCGTGCTGAAGCTAACGGTGTTATTGCGAGGGTCAAAAGCTCAAATCTGGGTGAGTAAGAGAGCAAGAAACTCTAACCGCTATCTTGCACCGCCCTAAACTGGTAGATGAGGCCAGGGCAGTTCAGGCAGCTGAGGAATTGTGAGCATGTCATCGTAAAGTGCCTTCAATGTTCTGCTAGCATACGCGTTTGCATGCCGTTAGCACGCCGTGTCTTCCTGCAGGGGTCGACTGAAGTCGGAAAAAATCGTGTCACACACGGCTAACCTGCATTTTCGCGCCGCTATAATGTCGCTTGTTTATAAGCTATAACGCTGCACTTTCACAGACTATTAAAGCTTTGCACTGCCTACAAAATCCACGAGCCGCAGCCGGAGCGATTCGATCTCGATCGAGTTATTGTGCTCCGAACATACTCGCGCGTGCAATTTGCGAGTGGTTGCGCCTACTCGATTGATAGGTTCGATTCTATATGCATTGTTTACGGCGCACTCCAAAGGCGAGCTGGACAGGCTAAGAGCATTTCCTAAGTAGAACGACAGGGAATTTCGATAAAACTCCCGAAACGGTCACTCTACAGGCTCTTGCGCCCACTCCTCCTCACTCTGTGAGTGGTCGCGCCCACTCGATTGATAGGTTCGATTCTGTATGCATTGTTTACGGCGCACTCCAAAGGCAAGCTGGACAGTACTAAGGCAATTTCTAAGTAGGGCGGCTGGGAATTTCCGATAAAACTCCCGAAACGGTCACTCTACAGGCTCTTGCGCCCACTCCTCCTCACTATGCGAGTGGTCGCGCCCAATCGATTGATAGGTTCGATTCTATATGCATTGTTTACGGCGCACTCCAAAGGCAAGCTGGACAGTCTTAAGGCAATTTCTGAGTAGGGCGGCTGGGAATTTCAATAAAATTCCCCAAACTGTCACTCTACAGGCTCTTGCGCCCGCTCGATTGATTATGTCCGGCCTATATGCTTTGTGCGTCTCTATTGATTTATATGTCAGAAGATAGAGCTTGGCCTGCTGAGCTCAAATATATGTTTCTTTTCACAAGTGCTTGATTTTAAAGAAAGTTATTTAAAAAAGCCGCTTTGGAGCGTTCCAAAGCGGCTTTTTCGGGAATTGACCAAAAGACATGCGCGGTACTGTAGCTCAATCACCCATCCGTTTTTACGTGCTCTGCGATTCTTTTCAGAGAGAATAATATAATATATAATATAATATATAATATACCTATACTTATTGCTGAAGATATCTCTTAAGAGAAAATCATCATCGAATTCGTGAACTTTTTCGTGCCTATATTTGTGGCCATGCATTTCGTTCCTTTAAGTTGTCGGATTATAAATTTCGTTTTTTTTTCGATTAGAAATTTTGCTACGAGAAAAGAATTACCCTGCCTTACTACAAGAAGTAATCTTCCTTATTATCATCGACGTCCTCGCAAAGAATGGAAGCCCTTCTTGAAGAACTTGGGCGGCTGCACCTCGAAGAAGTTGGACAGCCATACATATTTCGACTTTGTCACGGTTCCTGAATTCTTTCTCCGCCAAGGCGCGCTACATCGACCGGAAGAGATGGGAGTCTGATGGCGCAAGGTCTGGGCTATAAGCCGGGTGAGGCAGAAGTTCCCAGCCCAACTCCTCAATTTTTTTTGCAGCGTGATATCTGCGCACGCGATCGAGCGTTGTCATGGAGGAATTCTACAGTTGGTGTGTTCACTCCTTGTTGACGCAGTGCTTGGTTCACGGAGCGCAATTGTTCTCTGAAAAGGTCTGCCGTAACTGTTTGGTCTGGATCCATGGCCTTACACGCACCAGCCCTCTACTGTTCCACCAAGCACAGAGCATGGCTTTTCTGCGTGAATGTCGGCTTCGTCGTTGTCATCGGAACCTCACCGAGGCTCAACCGTTGCCACTTTGTGTGATATTGTCGCAGTGAATCCGACTGAACTGAACTGTGAACTGCACTTCTGATCCGACGTCACGATGGAATCATAGAAACCGCTATTGTTGGTTTTGCGGATGAGAATTTCAGCGATGGCGGCTCGTGCTGCCGTGTTCGAGCCGAGCTGTTGGTCGCTGAGCTGATGTGGCACCCATTTTCCACACCGATTTAACTTTCCGACCGCATGCAAACGGTCGGCAATGGTAGAATGATGACAACCGAACCTCTTTGTGAACTCATGTGTAGTTTGTGTTGGATCCGACTCGACAGCCTCCTTTAATCCCTGGCCACCCACAGCTTTAGGACGCCGTTGATGTTGTTCGTCTCCAAAGCTCTCATCACCGTCTCGGAAACGTTGAAGCCATCGCTGGCCCTGATGTAATTTTGGAACTTCGTTACCAAACACTTCAGACAATACGCGAATGGATTCTGCGGCAGTTCTACCTTGCTTGAAGTCATATACAGCAAGCAAGGTAGAACTCGATACTTTTGCTCGATCATCGTAATCTAAAAAATTCTTTAAAAGGGTCAAAGGAAACTTTGGCGAAGGATGCCCTCGGAAACGCTTGTTAAACACGTTATTTACGTAATCTGTGAAGGAAGAAAACTTATTTCTTCGCACAGTGTAATGCTACTTCATTTGAGAGGGAATCTGTTATTGTATAGAATATCACTGCTCTTTGTTCAATCTGTATATTACTAATTTTCATGTCATCAGGATCAGATTAAAAAATTAACTAAAGAGAGCTGTTGGAAAAGATAATTTTGTCTTCCGAATACTTCATATTAATGCCCTGAAAATTACAGAAAATGAAAATAAACGAAAGCAGCCAACACAAGTCCTAATTGAGCACATAATGTAAGGGAGGAAGAAGGAATCAGTGTGGTGAGTCCCGTTTACCATGAGAGTAACCTCCTGTTTTAACCTTCTCCTTGCTGGTCGGTTCTTTCGAAACTTCGCTGCCCTTGCCTTTCTCTGTCTCCGGCACGGACTTGCGGAGGACGGACCTATATGAGCGGAGACAAAAGACCCTCGGTGACGGCCATCCGGACGGTCGAGGAACGCGCTGCTGCACCCGAGGACCCGGCCAGTCTCTTCACCGCCGTGCTTCTGTTCCTTCCATCGACCACTCAAATTCTGCACGCAAGGTCACCGCTGCTTGGTCACCACAAACAAAAATTCGTTTCACGCTCCCGAGGATTTCGAACAGGTTACCGATGACTCCTTTATCGTAGCCTTATTTAGATCACGGCATACTGATTACATGCGCTTCGCAAGTAGGCCTAAGGGCAATGTAGCAGAAATATACGCTTTCCTAGCCAATATTCAGTACATCCCAGGCGCGCCTCCCCTTCCAGGTAACATGCGACGTGAAGAGCAGTCGTGTAAGGATTTAATCGAGGCCCAGCTCACGGATTTTACATTATTCGGGTCTCGTCTGAAAAGGTCATGCACTTCTTGGAGCCCCCCCCCCCCCTACAGCACTGCCTGTAGGACCATAGCGGCATGCGAAGCGGAACCATCGGATCACCGAGTACATAATTTATCTAGACTTCCCCCATAATAAGTGCCTTCCCGGCTAAGGTGGAATTTCAAATCTCTGTTAGCAGTAAATCGGGATGGGCAGTAGGTAACTTTGTTGGTGGGCTGATATACTTAAATCCCGGATAATGCATTTGGTCATGGAAGACACAAGAGACTGGGTTACTACGGAACAACTCCTCAATGACACGGTGGTAGGTTCCGGTGATACATGTTGAGCACACTCGACAGTGTCGAAGATCGCGCCAATCCTGTTTTGGCAACGCTAGAAAACTTCCGGATGGCTAGCACCTTCGAGCCGGACACGATGCCATGGCTGGCGGCTCGCGAACTACTAGCAGGGGATGCTGATATATTGGCGCAGCAAATTCAAGCACCGCGATAGATGTCTATGTCTCGGGAAACGACGTAGACTTAATGCAGGCCAAGTCAACGCCGCAAACAGGGTCAATCGGCGGAGCATGTCTTAATAATCGACAGCGCGTATGGGGCGTGCAAGTCTTTAGGCACTGCGGTCATGGCTGAAGAAGTGATAAAAAGGGGTAAAACCGTACTGGTAGCCGCAGTTCAAAATAGTGCGTTAGATGTAATGTGCACAAAAATAGCGGAGCTTAACTCGAGTGCATACGTCCTGTGCGCTATGTGAGTGAGCTACTCTCGTAGGATGCCGCTCGTAATGAACCCTTTAACATGGCTACCCTCATGGAGACATTAAAGACACACATAGAGAAGTCATGTCCGAAAAGGTTCTGGCCGCGTTCGAGGAGTTTGCGGAACATTGTAATGCCCTCAAGATATTCAACTTCACTGGCGGGGAGGGGGAGTTGCTACACGGGAGCACAAGCGCCTCCTTTTTCTAGAGCATTATCCCTCTACTTGTTTTAAGTATCTTACCTGCGCATTTATTCAAACTACAAACCCAATGTGTTTCTCTATATATTATCATCCGCCATAAATTTAACAAAAGGCAAGGCCATTGGCTCCGCCACTCACGGGAATAGAGTGCAGTGCTTTTAGGAACATCAATGATTTCAGAGGCCACATTCATTGCACTTCTCTCGCGTTTCCGGTACACATGCTCACCCTCGTCGGTGATAGTGAGCAGTTACCTTCGTATGTAGGCGTTCACAACGCCCCAAGACTGTGGTTTTTTGCTCACAGTCAGTGCTAAATGTTGCCCACCACAGGGGCAACGCTCCAGTCCGTACCATCCGAACGGCGTACCGTCCGCACGCGGGCCTCATGCGCCTCAATTCTGAGTTTTTCTATGACGACGCTTTGCAATGCGGCACACGTACGAGTATTCTAAAATCTGCTGTCTTGCGTGAAAGTGAGAATCCCGAGATTCCGCTAGCAACGACGTTGAAGCAAACGCGGCGCGCGTCCCTAGTGTGCCTCTTATAGGCAAAAGGAGTCCGTGCTGACATTATGGTCATATGCCTGTACCGCGATGAAAGATATCTCTGTGAAGCTGTACTGCGCGATACTCAGGTGGCCGTCGCTATCGTCTAGAGGGCGCAGGGTTCGGAGAAATCCATTGTGACTGTGTGTACCACACGTACTCACATCGACAACGATGGCAACCATTCGTTTTCTGCAGACCCTAAGCGCCTCAATGTCGGCCTAATTCGAACTCGAGATGGAATGTTCGCCGTTGGATGTCTCTTGTCTCTCCAAGTCATACCACTATGGGAACGAATCATCACATGGTGTCGCTTCAACAGAGTTCTGGCTGAAATGTGCTTTTCGAGAAGACCATCCCCGAGGTGAGATGTAATGGATGAAGGAGGAATCAGTTTGTTGAGCTCCGTCTTACTATAAGAATAACCCCTTGTTTTGACCTTCTGCCTGCTGGTCGGTTCTTTCGAAACTTTGCTACCCTTGCCCTTCTCTGTTTCAGGCACGGGCTTGCGGATGACGGACCTATGTAAGCCAAGACAAAGGACTCTCGGAGCGGCCACCTCTACGGTCGAGGGACGCGCGGCTGCACCCAGGGACCCGGCCAGTCTCTTCACCGCCGTGCTTCTGCTCCTTCCATCGACCACGACGGCATTCGTTCCCACTGCCAAGTGATCTTCTGTCATATGTTGTCGACATGTTTTCTGTTGTGCCGGCCCGTCGCTCCGTGCTTCGTGAATATCTCAGATAAATATACGAAATGAATTTGATTTTGGGTCATGACCAGACCTGAGAGACCAAGATTGTTAATATAATCATATTTCGGACAATGAATAAACTTATACAAGAATTCAAACTTAAGCAGAGAGAAGAAACTGACGGCGAAGGCCATTTTTCTTCTTTTGACTTTTCACTTTAATGGTCTAAAATTTGATAAATTCTGAGTGGAGAAAAACACTCAGATAAATTCTGATAAAAAAAAAACCATTCTCTTTTGAATGGCTTTAATATAATGTAAAAAAACTTTCATTTAGAATACATATATAATGTTTAAGAAACGGTTGGCAGTTAGTTTCCAACCTAACACAATATTATAGCACCTCCGAAGACTTTGCTGCGAGACACTTGACGACTGCGCTTCAAAAATCGACAAAAAAGAAGGACAGCGACTTTCCGTCATCACCAGACCATTCTGCGTTAGCGACAACAGCCGCGCTACAACGTCATCTACAATCGGTCTGTTCATAACATGTTCGAGCTGAAGAACGACCGTCATTATTCGGGTTCATCATTGACCTGGAAAAAGTGCCATTGAAGTCATGTAAACACACATCACACACTTTTCTCCGGAAGATTTTCACCTTCTCGGCCACACAACAGCACTTCTTCCTCCCACATTCACCGAAAGTTATAGTATCGCATTGTTACGATCATTCGTAACGCTGTTGCATAGATGTCAACCAAGTTGTCAGCGGCAAAGCACAGCGTCTAAAGGCCTCCGCACATTTTTGCGGCGGCAAACGGCATGCGGCGAGCGGCAAAAGTCATGAAGAGCGTCGTTACACACTCAAGACTTGCTTGCGGCAAGCGGCAAAGGCCTTTCTAGTCCGGTCCTACCGCTACTATTCAGTTCCTCGCCTTCTGTCTGCGCTCTAGGTGATCCCAGCACTGGTCGGCTGGAGCGCAGACAGGACGCTGCGGTGGCAAATCAGCATTGGCAGAAATAATGATCTGAATCATTACAGGGTGTTCCCAAATAACGTGATGAAGGGTATAACTATGGAACAACTAACAACTTAGCATAACAACACACAAGCAACAACAACATAGACACCAAGCAACACTATATTCGAAGTGGTCCCTCTTGGCGCAAATACAGAGCTCCAAACGCTTCGTGAAGTTTTCGATGATCCGCAGGTCATCTGGAGGCAGTCGGTTCCACTCCTGGCGCAGCTATTTCTTCAGGGACTCCAGATTGTGGTGCCGCTTGGCACAGTACCTGGCCTCCAGGCAGACGTGATGAAGTCCGGGAAGTTGGCTTTGCACCACGCCTGCGTGCTCTTCGCCCAATGTGCAACGGCAGAGTCCTATTGGAATATCCAGTGCACATTTTCGAAGTGCTGCTGGGCCCAAGGAAGCACCACGGCCTCAAGAGTGTTTCGCTGGTGCACATCTTGATTTACTTTTACTCCTTGGTCCATAAAAGCCAGGCGTCTTTCCGTTTCCACAGATTCCGCCCCAAACTATGACTGCCTGCGGATTTTGACCGCAGCTTGAGTTGGCGGTGTAACAAAACTAGCGGCCCGGTTTGCCAACTGTAAAAGAATCTCTTGAAGAGCTGTGCTCATAGTGAGTAAAAGCACATATAAATTGAAGAATGAGAGTTTATCTTACATAAATCTACAGATTACAGCATTACACAAAATTGTACATTTTATACAAACAATATGGAAGAATTGAGGAGGGACCTTAATGCCTACGTAGGGGAGAGAAGCCATTCGGCCAGGGAGGTAGCTCACATACTTCCCTGGCCGAGCGGATGGGTGGGGGGGGGGGGTCGCGCTAGTAGTTGCTTGGACCTCTCCTTTTATAGGGACTACTCCTAGGAGAGAACGGTGGCCTCTGAAAATGGCTGTGGGGTGCTGCCGAGCTCGGTGAGTAAGGAGAGGGCTAGTCTCCCCGAAGAAGCGTGATTCAGTGATGTCATGGTCTTGTTCTCCCCCTACAGCGGCATCGATGAAGCCGTTCGCTCTTATTCTTGTCCGTCAGGAAGTGGAATTTGTGGTATTTGTAGGGCTTGAGCGCGAGTTCCTTTCTAGGCATTCGATGCACTGACGTGGGACTGACACCGATGTCACGGGCGATTCCTATCAAGGAGACCCTCGGATTTCGAAGTACTCTCTTTTTGATGATTTCCCGGATCTGCTGCGTAGTGACAGTACGCTTTATTCCCCGTCTTGGACGACTACCTTTATGACCAAGCTCCTTGAGTCGTTTAATTGCTGTGGAAGCAGTCGATTGAGCGACACCGAGCAGGCGAACGATGTCGCATTGGCGCTTTCCTTGTTCTAAGATCCCAGCGCGGCTGCTTGACGTCACCTAGACAGAATCGGACTTGGAGAATGATAAATACAAAAAATAGAATGGTACAAAAAGATACGTAGAAAAAATGGCGCTACTATGGTTATGCAGATCGATAAGTTCGCGCGGGAAAACCTCAAACCTATCACGTTATTTTGGAACACCCTGTATGGCCGTTGACACATTTGCGCCCAACAAAAGTGTGTAGGTGCGGCACGGCACCGATCGCCGACTCTGTGTCCCTGCTGCAAGCTCTGTGTCCTTGCCGTATGGTTAAGGATAGAGCCGCCACTTTGTCGCAAAAAAGTGCAGGGGTCTCAACAGTCAACCATATTGACAACACAACTGCCATAGCTCCTTTAATGCTGAACTTTGCGCATTTGGAGAAAACCTGAAGAAAAAACATTTTGAGCGTCCAATTCGAATTCGTTCAGAGATCACGAGTTTATTGCGTTGTATGGCATCTAAGTCACGTGCATTAGCTGTACTGCAATTTTCAAGTCAGACTGGACGTTTTCCAAACCAAAATGAAAATTTTTAAGTAAGCTGGACGAGTTTGAAATGACAAAGAACAACTTCAGAATTGAAACGGCCGCCTTCCAGAGAAGACGAAACAAAGCCTCCTAATTAAAACCGACATATTTCAGGAATGTTGAAATTACTTCTTTGTGAAATGAAAATTTAATATAACTTTTTTCAAAAAATGCTTAATTCACCTATTCCAAAAACTGAATACGCTCTTTGAAATTTTATAGCATTTTTATTTCTTTAAACAGTTGTTAAAAACACATCTTAAGGCTCAAGAAAGCAGCAATTTTAATGTGTCAAAGGAGAGATCGCGCCACACACTCGTCTAGCTTGTTGGGATTTTAAGTCAATTGACTGTAGAAATTCGACTTTGAACAGCGCAGTAAAGGCATGTGTGTTTTCTACAAATGCTTTTCCTCCATTGTTTACAATTTCGCAACTCCATCAAAGTGAAATTTTTAAAATCGGCAGAAAAAATTCCTGCGAAGTTCTGGAAGAGGGTGTGGCACGAGCTCTCATTTTAACATGCTGAAAGTTGCTAAAAACTTCTTGCATTCTGAATATATTTAAGCCATCTTAAAAATAAAAAGCCAAATTTCAAAAATTTTCATTACATCAATTTTAAAACATTGGAGCATCTGAATTTAAAAATTTCAGAAAAAGTCATGCTAAATTTTTCTTGGGCAAGAAGATGATGTAGTTTTTTTCGGAAAGTCTGTAGTGTAATGTGGAGAAGAATAGCTTCAATTTGGTAGTGTTTCAGTTTACTTCAAAAGCGTCATGCTCGCTTAGAAGAAAGTCCGATGTGATTTGAAAAGTGCCTAATTTGACGCGAATATGGCACAAAATTGCTGCTTTCTCGCGGTTTAAAATAAGCTTTTGATCTTAATTTATTCAAATTGTCCTTAAAAGTAAAAAAATTTCAAAAATTTCAAACAGTGCGTTCATTTTTTTATCAAAGGTGAATTAAAATTTTTCTGAGAATTCTTTACACGTTTTCCTCTGACATAAACATTGTATTGATAAGGATAAAGGATAAAGGACGGCGTTACTCAATCCCTTCTGGGATGCGCCAGCGCATTCTACTTCTACGGGATGTCGTGGAGGCGGCATGAATGCGTATATGGCCATACAATGACTTGCGGTGGCCAGCCGATGAACAAGTCAGCGCTTTATCCTTTCCAGACAAGTCTGGTACCAATTCACCGACCCCGGAGGGATGGAAGGCTTGGTTGGCCTAGGCGGGAAATCCGAACCAGGAACCTGGTATCGGGTGCACGCGACAGTCGCGCCTCCTCCGACTGCGCTACACGCGCCCCGCTACATTGTATTGAATCTCTTAAAAAGTGTCTTGTTTGGAACTTATTCAATTTTGTTTGAAAAAAAATGTCTAATTTGATAAAAAACATCTAAACACCATTTTTTGTCAAAGGTGAATTAAAATTTTTCTGAGAATTCTTTACACGTTTTCCTCTGACATAAACATTGTATTGAATCTCTTAAAAAGTGTCTTGTTTGGAACTTATTCAATTTTGTTTGAAAAAATGTCTAATTTGATAAAAAAACATCTAAACACCATTTTTTGTCGAAGGTGAATTAAAAGTTTTCTGAGAATTTTTTACACGTTTTCTTCTGACATAAACATTGTAATGAATCTCTTAAAAAGTGCTTTGTTTGGAACTTGTTCAATTTTGTTTTAAAAAATGTCTAATTTGATAAAAAACATCTAATTTGATTTCAAAAAGTGCATGATTTGTCTTGAGAACGATAGATAAAGGATAAGGATAAAGGGCGGCGTTACTCATTCCCTTTGTGGTGCGTCACACGTTTTAATTCTTTGAGATATCGAGGATTTGAATGCAGTATGATGATGTCAGGTGGGTTCGATTTCTATTCGATTTTTGCCGAAAATTGACGAAAAGCCGGGCGCATGCGACAGCCACCGCCTCCTCCAGCTGCGCCACAACGCGTCCAGGAGCGTTCAAGTGTCTGACCATTTGTCTCGCTACCGTTCGATACCGCTTTTTTCGGACTCGGTGGTTCTAGAAAGCAACATCGATGCCAATCACGTGGGGTCGAATGGTTGATGCATGATGGACAACAGCATCGGAAGAAACGCAAGAAAATCCGACCAGTTCCAGTTTCTTCGAAGCAATTATCGTCAATACGTCGCCAACAAAACCCGAAGGAAAACTGAAAGAGTTGCAGGTGAAAGTTTCTTTTTTTTCGCCGTGAACATAAATTCAGAAATACCTTTTCCTTTCAGGATTACACTCTCTTTAGAAGTCTGGAGACTAGACCTCGTGGATGAAGGTCAAGTGAGTAGCCCAGATTTAGAATAGGCTTCTGCCCGAGAGGGCCCGAGAATTGCTTATTCCTATGCATCATTAAATTATTGGCGCCAAAGTGTTTTTCGGTGGAATATATAGCTTTATTTTACTGGCGGTGGAGGATGCACCAGAAGCTAGCTCACGATAAAAAAGAAACAGCAAAAATCAAAATATTGGCGCAATTAGAGCAAGTGACACTAACGAAAGCATGGGGTTAATCTAGGTTTACCTCTATTAATTACATTCGGGTAAGGGAGTAGCGCTCTCTAGGTGAATGTTCCCATTACCGTTCGATTCGCTTTTCTTAGCATAGCGTGAAAATGTTTGAGCGAATCCTCGATAGGCGAATTTGTGAAATCGTCAAGCTCTTCGACAGTCAGCGCGGCTTCGTGTCTGGTTGTAGGACCATTGATGCTGTACACGGCGCCCGGCTTCTGGTGGAGAAACATCGCGAGAGACAGAAGTTGGCGCATAGCCGTTCTCGACTTGGAGAAGGCTTTCGACCGCGTACCGTGTAAGCTTATATGGTACGCCTTGCGGCAACACAACGTACCTGAGGAAGTCATAGAGTGGGTGCGGATGCACATATCCGCAGCCACTCTATGACTCTACTCTTGTCCAAAGAATAGAGCGCAAGCTGCAGCTGGAACCTCAGTGGAGTGTTCCTGTTGGGGTGCACCAAGGTTCAGCGCTTTCTCCGCTCCTCTTTGTTGTCGTCATGGATGCCATTACGCGAGATCTTCAGAAGCCTGTCCCATGGACATTGCTCTATGCTGATGACGTGATGCTCGCTTGCGAAGATAAAGATGATCTCGAGCGGCAGGTGGAAGCTTGGTGCGACCGTCTGGCGAGGTTCGAACTCAAATTGATCGTCAAGAAGACCAAGTACCTAACGACGGCGGAGTGGCGTTCTACCCCCGCCCTTTAAACAGAGGCGTGGCAAATGTCTGCGTCTCCACTATCTCGTAAGGCAGCCCCTGGACTCTCGAGCAAGCCCAGGGGGTTGGGGGTGGGCGGGCCAGGGGGACGACGGGATAGAACGCTCGACCCCCCCTAACGACAGACGTGAGCGACTCTGGCGCCATTAAGATTAGCGGTACTGAGCTTGCACGCACCTCGGAGTTTAAATACCTGGGATCGGCCATAGCGTCCGACGGAAGTCTGACGGTTGAAGCGAACTCACGCATGAGTGCAGCTTGGTCCAAGTGGTGCTCGCTCGTTGACTGGGGTGCTCTGCGATGGGGAGATACCAATGCACCTGAAGTCGAAGATCTACAGAGCAGTCGTGCGCCCGGTTGCAATGCAAGGGGCTGAGTATTGGCCTGCAAACAAGGGAATTGAAACGCGCCTTAGCGTCATGGAGACGAAGATGCTGCGCTGGACGGCCGGAGTCATCCGCATGGACCGAATTCGAAACGATGTCGCCGATATCCGGCGAGATGAGCGAAGTTCGCTTATGTACGACTGCGTGGAGAAGAAGACAGCGTTCGCAAGACAGGCCTTGTTGGAAGTGTCATGAAAGTGGCCTAGAGGACGCTCAAAGCAGCGTTAGTTCGATACATTATAAATCTACATGAAAGTAACTGGCGCCCACCCTGATCAAGCGCAGGATTGGGAAAGATGGCGTCACGACACCAGAAGAGCGGACAACGCGACGAAGCGGGATAAACGGTGAAGAAGAAGAACTAGTGCTCTCTAGGTATTAAGAATTTCAGGGCCCTTTTTTCGAAGGTATGGATATTCTTCTCTACAAACATGTTTATTGTTGTCTTCAAAGTGCATGGATAAAAAGTTGAATGTATTTCTGATATATTTCCTCAACCGGGCGCGTGTAGCGCAGTCGGAGGAGGCGCCGACTGTCGCATGCACCCGATACCAGGTTCCTTGTTCGGATTTTCCGCCCAGGCCAACCAAGCCTTCCATCCCTCTGGGGTCGGTGAATTGGTACTAGACTTGTCTGGGAAGGATAGAGCGCTGACTTGTTCATCGGCTGGCCACCGCAAGTCATTGTATGGCCAAACACGCATTCATATCGCCTCCACGACATCCCGTAGAAGTAGAATGCCGTGGCGCATACCAAAAGAGATTGAGTAACGCCGTCCTTTATCCTTTATCCTTACATTATTTCCTCGACCTCCCCAGCCTGTTAGCTGTCAAACGCTAATGACCCACATTGGTTCTACCTCCCAGTGAGAGCGTTCGAGTTCGGAAAATGCTAATCTACCACAAAGGAGTGCTTTAACTGAAAGTCGAGCAGGGACGGAGTAAAATCACGACGACCGGTTCTCTGCACGTCATGACCTTCTCCGGAATGGAACTACGTTTGATTACTGCAGTAGAATACAAAGCGCAATGGTGGTCGCTCACACCATCTCGGTGTCTGATTTCGATCACGATGAATGTAGTTTTAAATCGCGATATAAAGGATAAATGATGGAGAATGATGTTAATCAATCCATTTTGAGATGCGCTCCATTTCATATCTATGGGATGATTTTTCCCCATTTTCCCCATAACCATTGAATGTGTTCGAGGCAATTTAGGCGTATTTGGCCTACACAATGATTTGTGGGGGCCAGCCGATGAACAAGTCAGTGTTCCTGTAGTTGCTCTGAAAACTCCCTCTTCTGTAGTTCGGAGAATAGTTCTTGGACGAGTAATCTGTCAAATCTCGCTTGACTTTTCTAGGCTCTGATGAAGGCTGTTACGCCGAAACGATAACCGAATAAGGTGTGGATTACAATCTTCGCTCCACAGCCCGAAGCCCTACTGATATCAATTGTTTCAATTTTTACTGATGCTACACCACGTCAATTTTGATTCATAATTGTCTTTGTTTCACAATTTCAGTGCAAGTAAACGCATAAATATATTTAAGCTCAAAAGTGCTTTCCCCTACAACCTGCCGGAATTTTTAAACCTAGCGCAGCACCACTCGCCTAGTCATAAAGAAGCGAGAAGGTAGCCTTCTCAATCAGGATTGCTAACAAAAAGAGACCTTGCTTCCACAGCTTTAGAGAAACTTTCACTGTCGTTGTGTCTTTTTTGTGCTATGGAGACAGTGGGGAAGTGAGGTGAGACAGCTGTCGTAAATCGGCGAACAAGGAATCGAACAACACTCGATGCACGTCATCCATCCAGCTTTGAGGCACGCTGTCGTAAAGCCATTGAATTGCTGCTCGTTAGAAGCCAGATTTGTTGGAAACTCCTTCAATTCGGCTTTATATAGACGTTCGTAATGCAAGAGGTAAGCGAGAGAATATTCTGTTGCGTATATCTCATGGAAAAATCTCTCCCGTTCAAAAATGTGGCAAGATAGGAGGTAGGAAAGCAGCTAGTAGAGCTGCTTCCTACCTCCTATCTTGCCTTTAGTGACAAAGTGACCTTTAGTGACTCATGTTCGACCTTGACCTGGGGACCGAAATATGACTGGCTAGAAGAAGGCTTCAGTGATAAGAACAGCTATCTATACCGAGGACTCGTTCACCACTGACAAACTCAAAAAGCGCTTTTGAACGGAATTACACATATCAAGGGCTTCAACGACGTCGCACAGTATTGAAGATGTGGCGCAGTCCCGTTTTCAGCGCAACACGTGATAGAAACAGAGGAAAAGAGGCGTCAAACAATTCCATTGTGATGCTCCGCACATTCTACATTCTGCGAGATACAGAGGAGACAACTTGAATGTTTGGTTTGGTGTTTGGTTTATATATTGAAATGCAGTGGTCAGCCGAGTCATTGTTTTTGCGCCATTTATTCATTTATTTAGTCTAGTCAAGTCTGGTATCAAATCCCCGAACCTGGAAAGATGGAGGGCTTGGTTGGCCAGGACGAGAGTCGAACGGAAAATCGTCGAATCGAAGGAACGCGCGAGGATCCTTAAATTTCCGAACAATATTGTTTTGCAAGAGTAGAATTAAACCTAAAAATAGTTAGACTTTCGTGTTGAGATATCTTAAAGCAAAATCATACCCATCTTAGTCGGAGGGACGGAGAGAGGAAGCACATGACTAAAAGTATGTAACAAAATGAATTGAGACTTACCGAGCGGCTCCTAGAGAATGCGATGGAACCTAAAAAGACAAAAACGAACTAAAAAACAAAAAACTAAATTGCTGTGCCCTTTAAGCCCTGCGGAAGTTGCAAGAAATATGAGTTTCCTTTCAATGAATAAAGAATTCTGAAAGCTTACGTTACTCGAGAGTCCGTGGTAACGCAGTCGGAGGAGACCGGCTCTCGTGTGCACCCGATTCGAGGTTCCTGGTTCTGATTTCTCGCCCAGGTCATCCTTGCCTTTCATCTTTCCGGGGCGGTGAATTGGTAGCAGGCGTGTCTGAGACGAGTAGAACACTTACATGTCTAACGGCTACCCATCGCAAGCCACGGCCAAGGATAAGTTGGTTTTCTAAAGGAGGCTGTTCATTTAAATAAATACAGTGCGTTTCAAAAGTATGTAGCCACCTTGAAATTGATAATTTCTCGTTTCGCCTTCGTTTCCACGAACTGGCGATAGCCGCATTGGATTCCCCGTAGACGATAATAACTAAATTGCTCCTTCCAGAGAAAAGCTTGATCTCCAACAAAAACTAGGAGTTTTTGAATTTTTTGTTTGTTTCAAAAGTATGTGGCCATTCCAGGATATCGGGCATTTTTACACTCCTATTCAAATTTTGCGCGCTTTTTGGCGGGAAGTTCTTGTCATAAATAGCCAGCTTGACCTGTTCTTCAAAAATAACCACTATGTTAGTCCGTGGACTTGTCCTGACTATGCCATTGCTCGTCAGCTCGGACATTCGCATGGATGTGTCGACCACTTCCTTCGAAATCCTAATGGTTATCGGTCTGCACCTGTACCAGCTCGTCCGCGTATGATTTCGACCCAGGATCGTCGACGAATCAGCCGCATGGTGTCGAACTCCACATGGAGCGTCAACCAAGTTCGCGCTGAGATGGGACTATCTGCATCAAGAACAACGATATGGCGTTCTGCTCGATAAGCGAACATGTCTGCAGGCAGACGACGCAGAAAGCAGTTCATCTCACGAACTTCCACAAGCAGGCGCGACTGGAGTTTGCCGACGCAATGGGAAAAGGTAGGAACTTTCTGGTTTCGTCGACGTCATGAATTTCACACGCTTCAGGTCATCTTCACTGACGAGAAAAATTTAATCTGGATGGTCCCGATGGTTACCGGTATTACTTGAGAAATCTACGACAGGCTTCCATCACCTTGTCTCGACGGAACTTCGAAGGAGTAGGTATTTGATGTAATAAGAAATAGTGGTGGTCCAATTGACTAATAATCTTTAATAAAGTCCTCGAAGGAAGGTCTATGATGACATGTGCAGGCTTCTGCAGTAGCGGGAAGCTGAAGCTCAAATTCTCGTCATGTCGTGTGGACAACCTAGAGTATCAATCCGTACCGCAGTCCAGCCTTCTGCCCTTTCTAATGGGTAGAAAACGGCAGACACATGTTCTGCAGCAGGACAGCACTGCAGTTTGTGTGTCCCAATCGATCACAGACTGGCTCCAACGTAATCGAATTCGAGTAATGGAATGACCAGCTTGCTCACCTGACAGCAATCCATTGGAGAACATGTGGGGTATCGTCCGGCAGGTCTACTTTAACAACAGGCAGTTCAACAATGTTGCAGAGCTGAAAACCGCTATTTTGACTGCCTGGGACAACGTCGGTGATGAAGTGATCCGAAAACTTGTCAGTAGTATGCGTAGTAGGGCAATTGATGTAATAAGAAATAGTGGTGGTCCAATTGACTAATAATTTTTAATAAAAATTGTGTTTTTCGAGAGTGGCTACATACTTTTGAAACTAACAAAAAATTTCAGAAACGATCTAGCTTTGCTAGAGATCAAGATTTTTCCCGTAAAAAGCAAAAGTAGGTATTTCCGACTACGAGGACGTGAATGCGACAAACGGCGGTTCGTAGAAACGAAGGCGAAGGATAAAACTGTTGAATTTAAGGTGGATACATACTTTTGAAACGCACTGTATTTCATCACAGATTTGATACATGCAACAGTGTTCCCCTTACTAGAAAGACCAAGCTCAACGCACAGATCAACCAAAATGCGAGGTCAGGACCGGCTGCTACTTTTCAGTCTCCCGACTAAAATAAATAGAAAGAACATGAACCAAATTATTATTAACCACCACATTAGTGGTCTCGGTGGCAGGCAGGCGCTTCAACGTAAAGGTCATTCGAGTGCTGTCACATTCGAAGAGATTGAAGTCGTTTTCATTCATGAAAAATCAATCACTGCTGTGACGGTCAGCGAAAACACTCATAATCGGAAGGCCGCTATGCGCGTTACGAGGCGGGGGGGGGGGGGGGCAAGGGGCGGCATGTGGCTTTCTGCACGTTGACGAAAATCTCATATTCGAAGGAAAACCACTTTCGAAAAAGGAGAAAGAAATGAGAAAGGAGAAACGTTCAATGTTCTGCCATCCTGTCTTATCACATGAAGTGAAGTACGTAGCAACGTACAGACACACGTCAGAGAAAAGTGTTGACACGTCTCAGCGTTCTGTTCTCATAATCTCACGCCATGCTGAAATCTATCCACGAAAATGTATTAGGTTGGTGAAAAAGTCTTGCACCAAAATTTGAAATTTTTTCAAAATTAAAAAAAAACTTCTAAGGACTGTTTAACATTCTAGATTATTTCGCATACATGGCAATTTGCTTTTGCTTTAATACTACGACTGCAGTGAAGAATGACTGACCCCGAGACTCGGGCAAGGCTTCGCGACTGACTATCGCTCAGTCTCTCCTTGTTCGTTTTTCTAATAAGGACTTTCATTGAGAATGTCGTCACGGGAGATGAATCCTGGGTCTTCCTCGTTAACCATACTCGGAAGGCCCAGTGGCTTCCTCAAGGAGAACCACAACTCAAGGCGGACTTCACCAGAGGAAGGCAATGCTGTGCTGTTGGTGGGGATCTCGAGGAATCTTTATCATTAGCTTCTTGACGACGGTGCCGCAGTAACAGCAAATATCTACGCTACACAGCTGTAAAAGCTGATCGAGATCTTGTCTCGCAAACCGGTTACCTTCTGTTTACCTTCTTCATGACAATGTTCGCCCCCACTTTGCAAATTCGTTTCGCCAGAAGTTGCAAGGGCTTCGGTGGGAGGTGCTGCCCCACCAGCCGCATTTGCCAGGTCTTGCGCCATCAGCCTACTCCTCTTTCGAGCTCTGAACAACAACTAAGGGATAAATGCTTCAGCGACCGAACCGATCTGGAATCTGAGGAGCACTTTTTTGAGTCACAGCTGACTTCATTCTGGAAGGAAGGATTTTGTGATCTCCTCAACAGATAGCAGAAGGTTGTATATGAAAATGTTAATTACTTCAAAGATTGAAGTCGCTCACAAAAGAAGCAATAAAATTGTGAAAAAAATTACGCCGTGGTGCTTTTTCACCAACCTAATATCTTGAATGAGCTTATTTTTGCGATTTAATGCTTCTTTTCCGTTTTATAACTTTCCAAAAATGCTAGTATGGTGCTGGTGCAGTGCGTTGTCGCATCCCGCGATCAATAGGAGGGAAGAGCGCGTAGCGCTAACCCAGGAGCTGGCCCCATTTGCTGACCTCTGTGGGCTCGACCCCGGAGGGCGACAGCCGGAGGGTCGCTGAGGGGCTGACCTTAGGTGGTAGTCTCATTCACCCAAACTGCCTCCATCCGAGGGTGACGCACCAGCCTCTTGGCTGCTTCCATAAGGTTGGTTGGGCTGTCTCACTCCCATTTCGTCTAGGCTGACTTAGAAGGTCTGGTCAGGCTAGTTAACATACCTCCTGCTAACCTCAGGACCCAACTTGTTAGGAACCGGCTGTATGACCGCGCTTGTGATACCCCGTCCTGCATGGTCTGCCCGTTTGAAAAAGAAGGGGATTGTACGGCCTCAGGTGTGGTATACCTCATCACTTGCACGGAGTGCAATGAGGAATACATAGGTGAGACGGGCAGGCCGCTTTGGGTTAGGGTCAAGGAACACATGGACGGGCTTCGGAGATGCCAGATTTCCACGCCGTTGGGGGAGCACAGGCAGCGTAGCCATGGTGGCGCAATGGTTGGGGTCGCGGTTACAATCCTTGCTCGAGAGGTCGATATCGCAGCACGCAAGACTCTCGAAGCGCTGTGGATTGCCTTCAAGAATCCCGCGATCAATAGGAGGGAAGAGCGCGTAGCGCTAACCCAGGAGCTGGCCCCATTTGCTGACCTCTGTGGGCTCGACCCCGGAGGGCGACAGCCGGAGGGTCGCTGAGGGGCTGACCTTAGGTGGTAGTCTCATTCACCCAAACTGCCTCCATCCGAGGGTGACGCACCAGCCTCTTGGCTGCTTCCATAAGGTTGGTTGGGCTGTCTCACTCCCATTTCGTCTCCTTTTCCTATTAATTCCGGAAACTCCTGTGACTTGAAATAGTTCTTGGACGAGTAACCTTTCAAACCTCGCTTGACTTTTCCAGGCTCTGAAGAAGGCGGTTACGCCGAAACGTCAGCCGAATAAAGTGTGGTTAACAATCTTGGCTCCACAGCTCAAACAGTCCTATTGGTGTCAACGTCATGCCAAGATTCAACGACAGTCGATCATGGAATATAATGCAGTGCGTTGTATTTTGTGCTATTTGGGTTTTTTATGAAGTGTTCACTTGCCTTGTAGAAGACCACCACACGCTGCCCCCTCCTCCTAGCGAGCATTGCGCCGTCACGGGAACACACTACCAGACTCGAAGGACGAAGAGCAGGAATATGTCTGCAGTAGAAAACCACTCTCGACGACTTTGACGAATTGCAGAAGTGGAACGAGGGGCGCATCTGTAATTGGAAATGAGAAAGTCCCAACAGGTCGAGATGGTCGTTTAGGGGTCGTGTTCCACCAGTAAAACAATGATTGAATACTCTAGCAAAAAGAAGAGATTGGAGTTAATAAAGTGGAGCTTTTTGGCATTCTTGTTATCACAGTCGCAATGCTTCTACTTCATCAAGAAAGCCGACAGAGAAACGTGTCTCCGCTCGAAGCACATATTGGGGGGGGGGGGGGAGCAAAAGCAATGAGGTAAATTCAACAATTTTTTTCATCTCTTTATAATTCAATTACAACTCAATGGAGCTGAGAAATGTATCCGCCGTTAAGGTCTATGACTTGCTGCCATCCCACTGCCAACTTCTTCATCCTATCCTTCAAGAATTGCTTGGGCCTGGTGTTGATCCAAAGCTCGATAGGGTTTTCAAGGAATGTTTGGGTCCTTCTGCCTCTTCCGACCAGGAAGTCCTGTAGGCTCAAGAAGTAGTGATAGTCGTCGCATGGAGAGTTTATGACGAATACGGTGGGTGAGGCATGTGAACGTATCCCAGCTGAACAAGCTTATCCGTGCACTTTTGCCCGATGGGGTGCGGCGTTGTTGAAGAGGAGCATCCTCTTGAAGCGCTGCGACCGACTGAATGATAGTCGCTGGTCCATCTCTTCAGATTCGTTCACCATGGCCTAGGATTCCATCGTCGTGCTTTTGGTAAACAGCTTCAACTATACCGATCCATGGGTGCAGACCCAAAAGCTCTGAAGGTGCTTCTCGCCGTGAACATCTCGCCGAACGAAGGTCGGTAACGGCTAACCAGGCTTCACCCAGACTTGCTGTCTGGAGGGGTTGAAGCAGAAGACGTACTTATCATCTTCTTGACGATTGAGTCTAGGCTGTTCGCGGTTTCGACTGGGGTTTCGGTATGCTTCTGAAAAGGACGAAAGTGGTATTTTCTCAAGTGGCCTTCAGTAAGTAGCAGACAAACATAGAAAAACGAGAGGCAAACTAAAAAAACCGGACTCATAAACGTAACGAGATATATGGCACGAAGTGGAGAGCCTCATTACTTTTGCCCCCCCCCCCTTAATATGTTTAATATGGTCAAGACCAGATACAGAAAGCACGTGAGGCGATCTTCGCGAAACTCCACACAATCTCCCAAACATCAAACATATTTACAGGCTTCGACCTTGTATTTTAAGCCCAAACCACTTGTTTGAAAATCGATTGGACTCCTATCTGCCTTGCGACATCTGAAAAGGTGCCGAATATGTAGCTCTACGCTGAAGTACCACATGGAGCCCCGACTACACCTTCCAATTCTTGAAGGCCACTGCACTGCTTCAATGAACACCCAAGAATGTCAGCTAATTAACTGAAGCAGAAAATAGCAATAAAACCTTCCCGATTATTATGAAAGAGACAATTCGTCAAACAATCAGGGGTAAATAAAGGATAAAAAGAATAAAGGACGGCGTTACTCAACAATCCCTTCTGGGATGCGCCAGCGCATTCTACTTCTACAGGATGTCGTGGAGGCGACATGGATGCGTATTTGCCATACAATGACTTGTGATGGCCATCCGATGAACAAGTCAGCGCTTTATCCTTCCCAGACAAGTCTGGTACCAATTCACCAACAGCGGAGGGATGGAAGCCTTGGTTGGCCTGGGCGGGAAATCCGAACCAGGAACCTGGTGTCGGGTGCACGTGGCAGTCGCACCTCCCCCGACTGCGCTACATGCGACCAGGGGTAATTACTATGTAAAAAAGAATAACAAAATGCGCGTTAAAAAAAGGTTGGTTAAGGTTGACCTGAATGTTCTGGCGGTTTGCATTGGTCCACTTCGGATGACATAGCTTTTCTCGTGCTCGTTAGATTCAGTGGAAATAGGCACCATTCAAATCGAAGTACTTTTTCCAACGCGACGCTTGTTGACCAATTCCATCAGCGAAAAAACTGGGTGGTAGAGATGACACAGTTTCAAGAAAAGCTGTTTTTGCGCAGTCCTACGAAGGTCCTGCCAGCGCTTGAGTAGTGCTGAAAAGGTGGGCCTCATGGCGCAAGATCTGGTGAGTGTGGAGGGAGAGGCAAAGCTTCAGCTACTAGTTCGTTTCATTCTCGCATGGTGATTTGCAAAACACGCGTGAGCGGGTGTTGTCGTGCGAAAGAATGGGATTTCTTCTGTTGATCAGTGCCGGTTGCAGCTCACGCAATTTATGGGACATCTTGTAGATTCGGTAACAGTAGGACTCTGCTGTGATGGTTCGGCCTGGTTCCAGAAGGCTGTAGTGAATCACGCCAGCCGTCGACCACCACAATGTTACCATTGTCTTTTTCTGGTGGGATTTCGACTTCGGGAAGGCCTGGGGGTTCGTCGACACCAGCCCACTGTCCTGATCTTCGTCGGTTATCGCACAAAACCCATTCTTCGTCACTCGTGATGACTCGATCCAAAAAACAGGTCGATTTGATTCCAGAAAAGCAAAGAAGAACGAATTGCAGAACGCGACAATTTCTGGCCATCATTCAAATCGTGTGACACCCGCTTTTCGAGGTTTTTCACCCTTCCGAAGGGTTTCAAACAATCTGCAACAGCAGCTTCAGTTACCCCTAGACCTCCCGCATTCTCGCGGACTGTCTGCGATGGATTAGCTTCCTCGGAGGCCTTCACGTCGTCGTCCTGGACTGTTGAATGTCTGCCACTTCGGGTTCTTCAAGGTTGAAATGTCCAGAACGAAATTTCTCAAACCGCCGCAAACACGGTCCCTTTCCCAGTAATATGCGGCTCCTATACATGATTTGATTTACGGACCATTTCGACGGCGGAGTGGCCCAATTGAAATTGAAATAAAATATCGTTCGAAATCGCTATTTCGACATATTTGAACGTGTCTTCAAAGAAACACGATCACTAAGCATAATAGCAGGTGAAGGGAAAATTATTCCATCAGGTAGAGCGACGAATTCCATATTAAATGCCATATAAACCTGATAAGTAAGTTGAATATTGACTCAGTAATAAACGAACGAAAAGCGGCTGCACAAAAAACGCCAGATCTTTCCGGCCATCCTAATAAAGCCAGCTTCTAGTAGGATTCCTATCCGCGCTTCATCCAATTTTCACCGCTTCACCCGAATTAGGTAAGAGTGATCAGGTTAGACAGCGACGTTTTGCCGTTAGGGAAGTCCTTCGAGAGTGCGCATGTGGAATGTGAAGGTTGGATCAAGAGCATTTCGCAGGGATGGTACGGATACACAATCGAAGTATCGTTTCAAAAAAGTTGCCCAAAATGAGACTGCGCTAGAAAGGCGGTTCAAGCGAACAAAATGAACATGATCGTTTCCCCTCTTGAAAAAGCCGCCGATTATGAGAGTTTTTATGCCATTTCAACCGGTTAGATACAAGCGCTTAGTGTCGGCTGTGAAAAACGGCCATTATTTGATCGAACACGAGCCTTCACTGCAATTCACCAGGCCGTTTGTAAGTGAGACAGCAGCCGCGAGAAATGTGTTTCTTGCTGTCAATTGATTTCATTGTGCGACAGAAAAATGAGTGCAACAGAATAGGTCGAGACTGATTCATAGCTTTGCGATGCGCCATGGTGCTTTCAGGACCTGTGACTGCTTCGAGACATTTTGAAGAAGAATTCGTTCAATTCGGATAAAAGTGATAAAGAACGGCGTTATTCAACGCACTTTAGGATACGCCACGTGTTCTACTTATGCATGAAAACAATTTGATTATGTATTTGCCCTAAGCGACAGCTTGGGCGGGTGCTGCACAGTCGGGGGAGGTGCTGTCTGCCGCTGCACCCGATACCAGGTTCCTGGTTCGGATTTCCCGTCTAGGCTAACAAAGTCTTTCATCCTCCCGGGGTCGGTGAATTGGTACCACCATTGTTTGGTAAAGATAAGGCGCTGACTTATTCATTCGTTGGTCACCGCAAGTCATTGTATGACCAAACACCCTTCATGATACCATAGAAGTAGAATGCGTGGCGCATTCCGAAACGGTAACGCCGTTCTTTATCCTTTATTTGCACTAAGCAATTGCTACGGTGGCAGATGCTGATGGTCAAATCAGTGTTTATTCCTTTTTCAATTCTCAGTTCACCCACACAGGAGCGATGGAAGGCTTGGACAATCTTTGAGAGAAACCCAGCCCTAAACCTTGGGCCAGATTCATCAACCGCTTACCGCCATTTAACGGTGAAAATACAGCCAATCCTGATGCTTAATGAATACACATCATGGGCATTGGAAGTATTTTCACCGTTAGAGGGCGGTAAGCGGTTGATGAATCCGGCCCCTCGAATCGGGTGCGCGCTGAAGCTGGCGTCTCTCCGACTGCGCTACCGCGCGTACTTAAAGGACTTATGGGTCGATAAATAGTCGCATTAGCGCTGTCAATATTTTATCCTTCCGAAAAGCCTGGCGATTGCCATCTTTTGAAGAATTCTTGAGCTTAACTCGGCTGGGATCGAAGTTTAACCCTTTGAAGTCGCGATGAAATATGCTGTCAACGTCTTCACCCACTATGCCTGGTGACGAGAACAATACGGTGGTAAGCCTAATTGTAACAAGATCTGCAGCCATCTACTTCAGAAAAAGCAGTACTGTAGTGATCCTGCATGAATTCTGGGCGTGATAGCGTCGACGGAGAAAGTACGTATAGTGCACCGAATCGAGGTTCTTGAGGGTAGGCCCACCCAGACCAACCAAGTCTTCCATCCCTTCGGGTCTGTTGAACTGGCACCATATCTGCCTGGGTGGGGTAAAACGCTGACATTTCTACCGGCTGGCCAACGCAATTCATTGTGTAGGTCAACAAATACGCATTCAAATTGTCTCCACGACATCCTGCAGAAGTAGAATGTGTGGCGCATCCCCAAGAGGATTAAAAAATGCTGCCCTTTACCCCTTTATCCATCTATAAAAACTGGAGTAATATACTAGTCGTACTAGTCGTGGGAAAAAGGTGGATCATTTATTCCTTCTACAGTGTGTCTCAAAAAATGTATACACTGTATAGAAATTTTCTGACATTTGCGCGGCAGGGAATACGCCATGCACTCGTCTGCAATTTTGTTTTTTATACTCAATTGACTGTGTTTTACTTAAATACTTGCTATAATTTCTTAACACAGTGGCCATTTCGATTGACATCTGCTTCTTTTAACGTTTACTACTTGAAAATACACCATGGCTTGCGAAGAAAGCAAGCGCTATTGGAAGGTTTCTAGCATTGGTAATAAATTATTTGAAGATGTTTGAGACTCATATGAAAGCACAGAAAAGCGAAATTTCTGTGGCATATAAATAGTCAAGATTGCGCCACGCTATCGCCTGAAGCCTTGCATTTCAGACTCGATTGATTGTTCATGGGCCGAATGCTTGTTGCAATCTTGTTACTACTTGACCACATTAACCTGTGCTGTGCTTCTTTTAACGTCTAGAACTTGAAAATTATGTGAAAGACATGTGACATGCGAATTTGTTGATGTACAATTTAAATTTGAGCAGGTGATCATTTTCCAGGACGGATTCTGTGGACTGATGAAGCAACATTCAAGCTGAACGACTATATATTTATATTTATATATTTATATGTGCTACACCACTGAGGGAGGTGCTGAGAACTATAGCAATAAAAGACAGAGAAACTTAACAAGAAAACCAAGAATTCCAGGTAATGGTTAATGCGACATTCGAAATGTTATCGAGGAGCCAATCTAATGCGCGTTCTGAGTGGTAAGCATTACTCTTACTCGATCCAACGGTAGAAAACTACACTTGTATGTAGATTCAAAAAAAAAACATTTCAGCCGGAGTATGCTTAGATGCGCTGCAAAGGAAGAAAGTTTTTGGAGCAATTAATTGGCTTAATTGCAGCTACTGGGCGACATAAAACGTTAAAAGAAGCACAGCACAGGTTAATCTGGCCAAGATTGTAACAAGCATTCAGCCCATACACAATCAATCGAGTCTGAAATACAAGATTTCAGGTGGGGGCCTGACGCAGTCTTGACTATTTGAACGTCACATAAATGTTGTTACCCAGTGTTTTCATATGAGTTTTAAGCATCTTTAGAAGCTTCACAAGCAGCAATGTTAGAACCTTTCAAATAGTATTGACCTGCATTTTTTAAAAAGAATACCATGCTTTTTTCTCAAGCGGTAGTGTGTTTCTAAGTTAGTTTTGACCTTTAAAAAGCACAAATAAATTGAAAAGGCCACTTTGGGGGCAAATTATTCAAGTGTTCAAATCAATGGAGTGTAAAAAATATCAGACAAATGCATGGCGCAATCCATGCCATTCGTATGTCAGAAAATTTCTGTTATTTTAAGCTTTCATATGAGTTCTCAAATTCCTTAATTCCTTAACTGTGAGTAAAGTTATCACCTTTCAAACAGTGTATGCATTTTTTTGAGACACTCAGTATGTTTCCCACCCCTCGCCGAAGTTGGATTTCGCGTTCAGAGACGGCACGCTAATCCATTTTCGATGACTCATTGTACCAGATCAAACCACAGGATGGGATAATCAGGACCGAAATAAATTGCGAGCAAAGATATCAGAGTCTGCTTGCATTCTCTTTTTTTCAAAAGCACGAGACAGCGGAAACGGAGGAGGCGCAGGCAGTCGCGTCCGTCGAGATTCTTGGTTTGGGTCTCATCCAGGCTAAGGACGTCTTCCGCCCCTCTGATGTTGGTCAATTGATAGCAAGTGGAACCCGGAAGGGAACACTGATTTGTCTATCGACATGCTATCGCGACCCATTGTATAAGGCCTGGATACCCTAAAGGCTAAAGGGGTTCGTCAACCCCTGTTTGGAATGTGCCGCATACTCTACTTTTAATTAATATCTTGAGGCCATCATATTTGGCTTACTTGCGGTGGGCAGCCGATGTACATGACAGTGTTGTATCCTTCCTACACAATTCACTCACACCGGAGAGATAGAAGACTCGGGTAGCCTGACCGAAACTCTAACGAAGAACGCTAAATCGAAATGAACACGATAGTCGGCTTCTTCATCGACTTCGCTGCTGTGCCAAATACCTATTCAAATTCCCTCTGCGCCATCCCACAGAAGTAGAATGCATGGCGCATCCCTAACGGGAACTGACTAACACTTTATCCTTTTATTCCTGTCCTTCGTTTCATGCCGCCGGGCAAGAGCGATGGATTTTTTGCCCAGAAACTCCCTCTCGGCGGGTGGGCTCCAGAACCCTCCTCAACTGGAAACGACAGATTGAATCTGCTTCTTCTTAGGAAGGTTTCGCGCGCCGCGCCTGTTCGCTTTTTTAGTAGGCCGCAAGCCAGCAAGTCGAAACCGTGAGGTTGGCTGCCCAAGTGACCACCGTTTGTGGGTAGCAAAATACTTGAGACCAAGGAATGGCGCACAAAACAAAACAGCAACAGCTACACCATTCGCACAGCTCTTCTACGTTCACCTGTATTGCCTGTCGTCCCGTTTATCGAGTGGGCGCCAGCAGCGTCTCCATTCGCCCCTGTCGCGTGCCAGAGTGCTCCAATGGATCCTTCTCGCTCGAGAGACACGAGAACCGTCATACCGTTCGTCCAGGGCCTTCACGATGAATTACAAGCAAAGCGCTGGTGGGCTCCCTGGTGTTCTCTTGACATTAGACATTGGACCCGATGCCGATTCGCATAATACGGATCCGTAATTTTTTCTCAAACTCTGGTCAAAGGAATTGTATGAATAATAGAATTTTTGAAAATTCCGGATCTTAGCACTATTCAATTAAGGGTGAGTTTCACCAAATCGGAATTTCAGAAGTTCAGAAAACCGATTTGATCCGAAATCTGAAGTCTTAGCCAACTCGGATATCCGACGTAAGATCCGATGATAAACCAGGTATTTGGATTCATCCGAATACCCTTTTTGCTAAACCTATTCTTATCTGAATCATCTCACATCCAAGGCTTTTCAAAAACGTCATATCTGGCATAATCCTTTCGGCCAGGTTTGAAAAAATGAGAAATTTGAATTATCCGGATTGCTGTCGGATCTAGTGTCCGTTTCACGTCCCGCTGAATACAGTAGGTGACGGCTGTCGTCGAGTGGGTGTCTGCGAGGGCCGGCTCACCTAATTTTCGACGACCTGGATTATGCAACAGCGTCTACGATCTCGAGCGATGACGAATCCCGGAACGAAGCCTACTCATCTACGTTAAGGCAGTCACTTGCTAGTGCGATGTGGCGACCCTTTCAAATGACGCTTACAGCTTCCATGGCAGCTGAAGGAGCTGGAAAACTAAAGGCTTCAGATATATGAACGATTCTTCTTCGTAGACTGGACAATGCCTACTGCTCCATCTATATTTTATTGAAAACTAGAAAACTGCCTCAGCTCAGTCTGCCTCAGTTAAATGAGTCATATTCGTCAAGTGAAAGCTCGATGTAAAAACTGAGCTCGCCAATTTCGTAGACTAGTTCTAGAAACTATTACCGTTCTTTTTTGGACTCTCCAGACTTCGTCGTAGAGGTTTTGCACTTTGCTTATTGTTTCCTGTTCCTGTTATGAATTCTTCGTACTTAACCGAACATTTTTTGCACAAGGACACAGCTCTCATGAATACATTTGAACATACCGAACACGAGAAGAAGTGGTCGTGTTTGGTATGATCAATAATAAACCATAAGTAAGAAGAAGCACCTACCGTTGCCATTTTCAAGAGTAGGTTAAAAAAGATTGATCTTTTGAGTATTCTTGAATTGCAGAGCTGACTGTTGTATCGTGGCGTTACCAGGACATCTGAGTGTAGCTTCATAAATGGAATGTATGTCATCTTGTGGAAACTCTTCTGGGCCATGGAAGACACTATGGTTGCCGAGCGATTCGTACCCAAAAATGGATGTCTTGGTTCCTTTTCTACCTCACATTGTTCAATGATTCATTAGGCCTGCGTTGGATATTTTTTTACTGAGTATTAGTGGCTGTTCAGAATTAGGGTCGTTCAAGAGTTGATGTTTTTCTTGCGTTTCCCTTCTTCTCACATGTCTTACAGTGTCATTATGCCTGCTTAAACTTCTTTTTTTCTCCTTCCTTTTCTGATTCTGTTGCGGCTGCCAGAGCTTAGGTACATAGGAGCCTATTAAGACCCAGATGCTTCTACCCTTAGTCACATATTTTTTACACTGTTCATATACAGATATAATCTATAGGTTGCTACATTTAGATATGCTTTATTGCAAGTTGGTTAGGCTAACTCAGTTCCTATGGAAGCAGCTTTGAATGGAAGCGTAATGAAGGCCTATGTATGACCGGAATTAAGACCGGACTCCCAGGTGCTTCCTTCTTATAAGCTGCTCGAAAGTGATTTCCCTATTCAATTGGAATCATGCCATAGCTATACTGGTTGCCTAACCAACCTCTGCACCGTTATACTAGAACAAAAATAATTATAAAACAATCACGTAAACTTTGAGTAATTAAATTACTTATTACTATATTCTCACGCTACGACTACCCATTGGTTCAGGCTCCTTGTACTTGAGCTTTTGAATGGCCGGACAACACTGAAAAATTACAGAATGCAGCGCATAGTGATACTACGTTTCTCATTGTTGTTCCGCATTAGATTGTTGCAGTTGTAAAAGATTACTTGTTCATTATCTCCTCGTTTGAGCGCACTTAAGGTGCAGTTATAAATAAATAAATAAATAAATAAATAAATAAGTAATAGCTAACAAATAATTTCAACTTTGAAAAATAAACTGAATTGAAGTAATTTGAATAATATTTAATAACAGCTTGGATATTCCTACTTTTATGAGCTGTACGCCAAGACTGTTACAGGGTTTCATTTTGGCTGACGTTTTGGCTTCTTCGCCTTCTTCTGAACCTAAAAAATCGTGAACACTTCATGAAGCTATTCTTCAAACGCCGTTTTGCCTTAGAAGGTACAATAGCTTCAATAAAGAATGAAAAATAATTTTTGACTTAAAGTTATAGAGTAATCTGGGACGTCCAGGATATGACTCAATTCAACTATAAGCTTATTCCTTTGCAAATGCTGATAGATAACGTGAGCGAATTTCCGCATTCTTATTTATCATATTACGTAGTAGTAAACGAATGCGTCCGTGTGTCACTTTGTGCTTCCTTCCGCACGTCCGCGCCAAATTAATGCCACAAGTTCACTCATCTTCAAATTTCGATCATTCCGTATCTACAAGGGTGGGAATCATGCGTGCATCTATGGCTCTCGATGGCAGATTTCACAACAATTGATCAACATCGATCGACCAATCATTACATGTCGGTCATTATCCCGACTTTCTCGCGATCATAGGACGATTCGTGGGATATTGTAAAGGAATTTCGCTTTGAGCATAATCAGCTTGTCGCGCTATGCAAAACAAAAACACATTATAAGAGCCAGCCATATGGGAAAATTTACATTGCGCTCTTGTCATTGTTATTTTCATTTATTCCTCATATCAGCTTCTTGTAGGATGTATTTTTGGTGCTCTCGTACGTTTTGTATTTATAAATCTTGCTGTTTGGTTTAGCTACCCAAGGTTGAGGTCAACTGTGATCTACGACTCGTGTTGTGTTGCGTACCGAGGAGAACAGAGACGTAAACTGAACCACCGACTCTCGCTTAGCCGTTTCGTTTTCTCATATTAATTATGTTTTTATGCTTTTTTGTTTGTTTGTTTTTAAAATATTATTCATTTTATTTCATATTTTTTGATGTTGCCGGGAAATGTCCAATGCCGGCTGACTGGTCGTTTGTCTATAACTAACGAGTTAGCGCTATGCGGTCCCTCTCACTGTGACGCCTGAGCGCCACACCGCATTTTATTTACTTTCAGATATCGTGGAGGCATCAGGAGTACACACCTGCGCAGGCCATTCGATAGACAAGTCGGTGTTCTATGAGTCGATGACACAAATGCATAATCGGATCACAGTGCGTGCGAGAGGATCCCTCCAGCAGCGCAACCGTGCATCTTGGTGAAAACCGCCGTTCTCCCAGAGAAGCTGACTGTCTTCAAAATTCTCTCCCTCGTTTGACTGTCCGTCCTTCTTCTGCTGGCGTCTGCGTGCCATAATGTCGCGCTAGTTTCCGAATTTTGCTACTGCAGAATACTTCACTTTTCTGCTGCGGTACTATTCTTTTTAAACTCGAGTTTCTTACCTTTTTTTACAGTTTCTATTTTGTTATTCGTCAGATTTATTTGTTGTTTTTTCGTTGTTTTTTAGTACCCGTCTCGTACACCTACAGTGTAGTAAATGATGGAGTGCGAATACCGTATCCCTTTAAACAAAAATACGATAGCAGAAGCTCGAGCTTAATTTCTGCGTTTATAACTGTTTTTATAGCCACACTGATTTAATATTACACATGTATAAAAGGAGAAAAAAGATAAAGCACCACGTAATTCAATTCCTGTGCTGGGTGTGTCAAGTATTCCACTTTAAAGAGATGTTGTGCAGGCAAATTGAATGCGTAATTGGCCCACAAAGCGAATTGTGACAACCAGCCAATGCACAAGCCAGCGATTTATCCTTTTCAGCTAAGAGTGGTACCTATCCACCAATTCGGGAAGGATGAAAGGCTTCGTTGTACTCGGAAGCAGATCCGGAATGAAATCGGGTGCTTGCAGCAGCCGGCGCCTCCTCCGACTGCGCTACGCGCCCTTGATCTGACTATCTGTCGACTGATAAATCTATGAATAAAAATAAAACATACTCTTGCAATGTGCATATCAGAAGATCAAAGCTAACTATCAGGCAGAGGTTTTTTGTTAGTACATGGTGCGTAAAAGGTATTGACGCACCTGCGTTTTGATTCAGCTCCAGCTTTTTCTTTCTACCCCTCTAGGTTTTTGTGTGTTATTTTTGTTGTCTGTATTGTGCTCAAAAAAACACTCACGAAAAAACTGAAGAAACATGGTCGTCATCGTTACGGTGGCTTTTCTGTCTGTTACCCAAAGAGCTGAATACTTCATTAACAAGAGAATTAGGCGGTGTTCAAAACAGTCGGTGAGGAAAGTGATCAGCAACGCAAACGTCAGCCACGGATCTGTCATAACAGATAATGATTACAATATGTTCAAGCAGGATAACGTTCAAATCCAAAGTTATCCGATTGTCCGATAACGGCAAACAGATAACGCGCACAGGTGTGGTCAGCTTCTCATACGAGCACAGGTTAAACGTGAATCCACTGGATTGCTCTTTTTAGGCAATTTTGGAGAGTGAGGTCTGGGTTACTTTCAACAGAAGTGACCAGTCGCAGAAGGCTACCCTATTCAAAGCACGGGACAAAATCCAAGCAGAGCACTTGCGGCGCGTGGGCATGAATTTTTCCGTCGTTTTCGCTCCTGTGATCTCTGTAAAGGAGCCAATGTCGATTACGAGTTATTCTACCGTGTTTATATGATCATTTACCATATTTTGCAAGTGAATATATTAAATCTTGCTGCGCATTACTATTTCCACAACCGTCATTTACTGCGTCAATACTTTTTACGCACCCTGTAGAGATGGGAACGCCGAATACGTACTCAAGTCCTTCCACGAAATCCCGTAGAAGTAGAAGGTGTGGCGCATTCGAAAAGGGATTGAATAACGCCATCCTTCATCCTTTTATCTAAAGATGGGGTCGAGCTTGAGAAGCTGAGGAGAGTACAGAATATGCCTCTAAACTCTGAAATTTAAAGCTCTCATAAATAGATATTTGACATCCATATAATTCATGTTTTTTGGCAAACGCTACACTACACTTGTTATTTACGTTCTGATTGTTTTTTGTTTTGTTGTTTTGTTGCCTGTACCACTATGACACACAGGATTGTCATTGCAGTAAATAACAATAATAAATAATGATAATAATCGAAGTACGTGGCGCATTCCATCTATTAACCAATCCCGACCTATACGTGGCCACATACACTGCTGGTTTATTGATAAGCGATTTTGGTTTAATCACCTAATTTTGAGGTGAACGATATCAGGTGATGCATCTATGTGTATTTAAAGACTACAAATCTGAACCATTTTTATTGTGTCCATCTAAACAGTATAATCATTTTTCTTATTTTGCTTGAGCAAATTTCCAATAACAATTCGTATTACAAAGTAGTTCTGGCTTTGTTGAAACGTGCATCTTTTAATGAGCTACTGGAGTTTGGAAAAGTACGGGTAGACAGCCTATTATAATTACTTTCTTATGGCTGCTGTATTGTATTTAAACATTTCCTTTGATCTGACACTATTGAACTACGGCTTAAACCGAAAATGGCACACAGGTAGATGCGGAGCATCAACGCTTCGTCTTGGGCGGAACAACTGGGAGAATTATGCCTACATGTTGGTTAATTTGGTCAACCTTGCTAGACAGAAAGTACGCTCCTATGCGAACACCATGCTCCACTGGACGAGCATACGGTATCATTGCTGCGTGATCTCAACTTTCTCGCTACACCGTGGCAAGGACAGCAGATACTGTGATTGCCCGTCTTTAGAGCCGAAAGCGAGGTCCGACGTCGTCCACTTTTGTGTTCAATAATGGCGTGAACGGCAGCCAGATCGTGCGGTTCTTTTTCTCGCGAGCTGTTCGACCTTTGGCAGAATCATTACGTCGTCGGCCGAAAAATTGATTTCGAACGCCGAAAACGGCAGCCGCACGGACCAACGGTGGCGCGACCGTCAGCTGGAGCAGCGGAGCGAGCGCCGGTGCACGGTGCCTTCTGCGCCCGCCCCTTGGTCGGCGGGGTTCCGGCAGCAGGCGACGTTTTTCCGTCAGAAAACCGCTTTCCCGTGGCTGCTGTAACATTGTTGAGGCGGAGGAAGCGTCCTGGCCATGTGTGGAAAAAAACCACAAAGAAATGGGCGTAGATTGGCAGCGCGTCCTCGACTGTTCGACCGACGAGCTGCTATATAAGGCTAGCTGGTTGCCGTCGAAACCAGTCACATCCGCAGCCGTGTAGTGAACCCGGGGCAACGAGAGCGCGTGTGTCTGTGTGCGTGTGGCCGGCCCTCCTCATCCTCAGTCGCCAGAATGGACTGTCAGCGCTTAGCCGCGTATCGCTTCGTCGCCTACTCGTCGGTGACATTCTCGGTGGTCGCCGTGCTGTCCATCTGTATCACTCTGCCGATGGTCTTCAACTACGTGAACCACGTGAAGCGCTCCGTCAATCACGAAATCGACTTCTGCAAGGTGGGTTCACCGGCTGGAATCCTTCTATTCTTTCTGCACGGTGACGACTGTCGAAAGCCACACCGTTTCAGGATTCGGTGAAGGACATCTGGGGACAGGTGACGCACATCAACAGTGCGCCTCCCGCGTCGTCGAACCGTACGGCTCGACAGGTGGGAAGCTGTGAAGGATGCTGCCTACCTGGCCCAGCCGGACCCCAGGGCCCACCCGGACGACCCGGACGACCTGGAGCTCCAGGTGTACCGGGCATGCCCGGAAACCCCGGACGGCCACCGATGCTCCCCTGCATTCCCATCACGCCACCACCATGCCAGCCATGCCCAGCTGGACCACCTGGAATGCGCGGAAGCGCTGGACCACCAGGCCCACCAGGACCACCCGGACGCTCGGGAGTCAGCGACGGAGCACCGCGAATGGGACCACCTGGACCGAAAGGACCTCCCGGACCACCTGGAAACCCCGGAGCGCCTGGAGCTCCTGGTGCACCAGGACGAGGAGCCGAGTCCTCATCTGGTCAAGGCGTCCCCGGACCGATGGGACCACCTGGACCTCCAGGACCGCCTGGACCCAATGGACGACCAGGAAGCGCTCGTGGAGCCGGTGCGTCGAGTTTACTTTGCTGCTTCACATTAGGCCTAATTTAAATTGTGATTTTCAGGAATTCCTGGACCGAAAGGACCTCCGGGTGCCCCTGGAGCTCCTGGACATCCCGGAAACCCCGGCGCACCCGGCATGGCAGGTGCTCGTGGCGGAGCTGGTGAACGCGGTATCTGTCCGAAGTACTGCGCCATCGACGGCGGTGTGTTCTTCGAGGACGGAACGATGCGACGTCGTTAGACGGCCGAAGGTGTCGACGACGACGACCAGCTGTTCTGCACAGTTTACTGCTTTTCGATTGGTTCGCGTAGATGGTGATAAACGTAGCAGTGACGCACAGACACATTCTACACCACCCGAGCCGTTGCTGAGAGCTGGAAGCCAGAACAAACTGGCCTCTGACGTCGCCAGTTGAAAACTGGCTGAGGCTTACTTTTTAGACGTCTGAATTGGCTTCGGCTGCTCAATTGTCACCGCAGTTTCAATTAGGGCAGGCCGTCGCCGAGTGAACGAACGAGCAGCAGCTGGCTGCGCTCTGGTTCCGGCAAGCTGCAGACGCTTCGAGGGCAAAAAGTTGCCGTCAAGTGGCCATAATGGCTTCGATGCTGGCGACTTGGTGCTAGCACCTAACCAGCGTCCGTCCATAAGCGACCACGCATGGGGTTCCATAACTCAGGGGAGGTGCACAAACCCGGGTCTTTCCCTTCACTACATACACAGGCTGGGCACAAGTACCTCCAAGTCTTCGTATGTTCAACTAAATAGGCCGGAAAGTTGTGGCGGTTTTGACTGGTCCACTTCATGCGATCATAACGTTCTTCAAGCTCATCAGATTCAGTCGAAATGAGCCCCATTCAAATCAGCACACTTTTTTCAACGCGACGATTGTTGACTCATTCCATCAGCAAAACAAACTGAGCGGTCGAGATGCCGCAAATTCTAGAAAGGCAGCAGAAGAAAGTGCTTAAACGTGGTAGTCAGTTGGAGCAGGGTCTGGTGAGTATGGGGGAAGAGGCACAACTTCAGCTTCTCGTTCGTTTTGTTTTCGCATGGTGATTTGGGAAATGTGTGGGAGGGCATTGTCGTACAGAAGAATGGGACATCTCCTGCTGGCTGCAACTCACTCAATTCTCGGTTCAAGTCGTCGATTTCGTCACAGTAGGACGGACTCTGCCATGATTATTCGGCCTGGTTCCAGAAAGATGCAGTGAATCACGCCAACCGCCGACCACCACACTGTTAGGATCGTCTTTTTCTGATGGGATTTCGGCTTTAGGAAGTGACTGGGGATTCATCGACATCAACTCACAGTCCTTATTTATTTATTCAAGGCATAGACAACTGTCTAGCAAACAAATTGTGAGGAAATACAAAAAAGGAGACAACATGAAACAGGGTGAATGTAACCATCAGCCATGTAAGAAACTATTACAACCGAAGAATCTAGCAGCACACCGTAGTATTTAACATCGGATAAATCTTCTACAGGCCTGGGCGGAGAGTCTCTCTAAATCTTCGTATTTGCCCAGCAGCAGGTTGAATTCTTTGAGGGTTCGATAGGTTAAGAAGTCTGACCTCAGTTGCGATTTGGCCACTGAGACTCGAACTTTCAACTTACCTCTCATGGTTTTTGTCAGAATACCATCAGAGAACTTTCTCGGGTCAACGGACACCTTATTTGCGGGAATTTTATCACCTGTATCACCTGTATCACCTGTCGTCCCGTTGATCATCGAATTGCTCGAGCGGGTGCCAGCAGCGTCTCCATTCGTCCCTGTCGCGTGCCAGAGTGGTCCAATGGATCCTCCTCGCTCGAGGGACACGAAGAGCGTCATATCGGTCGTTCAGGGCTTTCACGAAGAAGTCCGACCAACGCGTTGGTGGGCGTCCTGGTGTTCTTTTGACATCCCGCGGAATCCAGTCGGTGATGGCTCTCGTCCAGCGGGTGTCTGCGAAGCGCATTACGTGGCCGGCCCACCTAATTTTCGACAACTTGGCCCACGCGACAGCGTCTCTGATCTTCGAGCGTCGGCGAAGCTCGGAACTCCGGAGGCCTTCTCTCACTTGCGTGAGTCGTTTCACTCCAAGCATCGTCCTCTCGATTCCACGCTGCGCGACGCTGATCGCGTGTTCATCCTGCTTTCGTATAGCCCAGGTCTCTGAGGCGTATGTTAGGGCAGGAAGAACAGTGGAGTCGAATAGGTGGGCACGGAGTCGGACGTTCTTCGTCTTCTTCGCGACTTCTTCGACGCTCTTGAAAGCTCCCCAAGCCGCTCTTTTCCTCCTGCTCAGCTCTGGTGCTAGGTCGTTGGCCATGTTGACTTCGCGACCCAGATACACATAGCTGGAGCATTCGGAGATGTTCGTTCCGTTGAGCGAGAATGGGGCATCAGAAACCCATCCGTTCCTCATGAACATCGTCTTCGTAAGATTCAGCTGCAGTCCAACGTTCCCACATACACGATCGAAGTCGGCCAGCATTCGCTCCGCCTGGCTGATGCTCGGCGTTATGAGCACGATGTCGTCAGCGAAGCGAAGATGATGTAGTTGTAGATGGGAATTTTATACATCATGATAAGGTCAGCGTTTTTTCTTTTCTTTCTTATGTCTACGGTTATCGTACAGAGCCAATTTTTCATGACATGTAACCACTCGATCCAAAAACGGGAAACACGACAATTTCTGGCGATCATTCAAATCGCCTCCTCCGACTGCGCTCCACGCCCCTACGATTTGTTCAATCCGCTTTGGGATTGAACAAATCGTAGGGGTGTGAAGCGCAGTCGGATGAGGCTCCGGCTGTCACCTGCAGCCGATACCAGGTTCCTGGTTCTCGCCCAGGCCAAACAAGCCTTCCATCCCTTCTGGGTCGGTGAATTGGTACCAGACTTATCTGGGAAGGGTAGAGCGCTGACTTGTTCATCAGCTGGCCACCGCAAGTCATTCTATAGCCAAATACGCATTCAACTCGCCTCCACGACATCCCGTATAAGTAGAATGCATGGCGCATCCAAAAGGGGATTTAATAACGCCGTTCTTTACCCTTATCCTTTATCCACTCAAATCGTGGGGCATCCACTTTTCGCGTCTATAACAGCAGCCTTACCGACTTCTAGACCTTTCGCAATCTCCTACTGTTTACGATGAATTAGCTTCCACGAAAGCCTTAATATCGTCGCCCTGAATTGCTCTAGGTCTGCCGCTTTGGGGTGTATCTTCAATTTTGAAATCTCCAGAACGAAATTTCTCGATTCACCGTCGCACGATCCTCTCTCCAACACCATTAGGCTCCCACACATGATTGATTTGCCCTACTGTTTCAACGGCGGATTCTCCCAGTTTGAAATTGAAATAAAATACCGTTCGGAATTGCTCTTTCAAAATACCTCAGATTCCGTCAGACAGAGCGAAGAATTTCGTATTAGACGTCATTTAAAAACGCTATGTAGGTTGAACATTGATACAGTAATAAACAAACAAAAAGCAGTTGGACAAAAACCGTCAGAACTTTCCGGCAAACCTAATAACAACAGACATAGTCAGTGCAGCTACTGCTAATACTATAAGTAGTTCTAATATCTTGCTATGTTATGAAGCTCCTGCCAGGTTGGTTGTCCAATAGAGGGTACTGATCCTCGACCGTACTATCAGGATCCGGATTCATCAATTTATTAATAGAACTTGCTAGGAAACAGCTACGTACCACGACTGATCAACGTGTACCGTGGTACGTTCCCCTGAAACCAGTTGTAACGGCTAGAGCGTCGGATAAGCGAATCGGTGAAGTACCGATAATGCTCCACTGCTAATGTCTGACAAGCTGGGCTCGTTGCCAAGAATAGTCGGACGCATGCGCAGAGACGTTTTGCAAGATTTTCTTTTTGATTTCACAGTTAAGTCGAAGCTTGTTCTTGGATAGATCACTCCTGTCATTGCATCGTCTTCGAGCTTCGTTTAAGAATTCACATTGACAGAGAGTGCAACTTTGAGTGTAGATTTTGTAAGGGAGCTTGATCTAGCTTTTATTTCTTCCACTTTGACTTTGCGTCTTCCACTACCTATTTCCTATGTTGGAGCCCAGGCCAACTATGTCTTCCATCCTTACAGAGTCGGTGAATTGGTACCTGGCTGATGTGGAGCGGGGGACATTGATATGTTTGCGGACCCGCCAAAGCAATTCCCACCTTTGGTGGTCCACCAACGGATGCATCTTCAGCAACTGTAATAATCGATTTATTACTTTATTACTTCAAGAGCACAACACATACAATAACTCACAGCGGTTTATATAAGGAATCGCGGCTAGAGTGCAGTATTTGTGCTTTATCTTATTTACCTACCTGCGGTATCGTTAGGTCATACCTGTGGATGCTATGCAATGATGCTTATCTTATATTGCTCACCTAAACATGTTAAGTGCTATCATTCATACCTATCTTACCTTTATTAGAAAAAATTTACTTAAACAGAAAGCATTCTTGTGGATTAACTACAAAACAAATTTTTGTGAAAGCAGACAATATTTTGTTTGAATATACAGTAACCTTTTCAGTGAATGAAATAATAAATCGATTTGTGAAATGAGCGCTTTCCACATCTGCAAATTTTCGATGAGATATCTTTTGCTAATAATCAAAAAACCTATTTTTGCTTTAAAATTTTGTGTAAACTCTTTTTGTAATACTTTTGTCTGAATACATGCTCTATGTTCTATGTTCTGTTTGCTCTATATTATTATATAATACTAAACATTCGTATAATCAGATGTAGACTCAAGCTGGATACTCACAACACACCTTTGTTTTGATCCTTAAGACGGTACCTTTGTTTTTATGAAAATTCTTGACGAAAAACCGCTCAATCTGTAAGAGCAGCAGAATATTAATATTAATATTAAGAATTAATGTATTAAAAGACGTTGCGCTTCAAATGGCGTTGAGAATCCAAGAGAATATTTCGAACTGGCGCGATACCGAGGAGTCTCGTGTCCTCGAGAAACATCGAAATGTCGAAATAGTGCACGATAAATTAATGATTTTCGCCGTTGCACGTAATACTGTAGCGCCCCTCGCGCGTTGGTTGGTGTGGCTACGTCTTGTACGCAACAGCCGTCACCTTATCGGCGCGGCATCCTTCACCTGAAATTGTATCAAAACCATGAGCGATGACAACCCTTCAGAACATAGAGGTCGACATTTTCAATCTTATTCGGAATGTTGAGCATCAAGACGAATTAGTCACTTCAAAAGGCAGCATCTGTTTGCGACTCGAAAGAAAAACTATTAAAACTATTAAGGACTTGTGAGCACGGCTTAAGGCCCCCACAGAGTTCTGCGGCAACGCGCTATGGTTAAGGATAGGGCAGGGACGCCGCCGGCGGCGAGCTCTGCGTCTCTGCCTTATGGTTAAGCATACGGCCGCGGCGCCGCCGCAGAACTCTGTGGGGGCCTTTACGGGCCGGTTTGATATTCTGTAAGGATACTAGAGTACAAATTCTCTGCATAGTTCAAAAACGCAGGTCATTCTCGGTCTCAACTTCGATTTCGTTTAGCAGTCTTAAGCAGGACGCCAGGTTCTTGAAAGCGCGGAAAGCGAACTGTCAAGCTTGCAAATCCCACCATATATAATAGAGGAGGTTTTTTTTTGTCTAAACGTGACCGTTGGAAACTTGAGGCATTGCGCAATAGGGCGGCGCCGCGGCTCTGTCCGCTCACGTGTTGGGTGGCTACTGCCTCGAACTGACCCCCTTGAAGGCTCCTGTCCTTGCTACCGGTCAATTAGTGCTTGCAATTAGGTGCTGCTACAGTTGTGTTACCGCAGGGTACGACTCTGCCACCTGTGTGCATGGCCGAGGTCACTGCTCATTCCTGTTCTTGCTACCTTCTCTGTGTTCGGGCATAACCTTCTGACGTGTGCGAGCTTCCGCCTTCACTTTTCTGAGAACAGCTCCTGCTGTGTTGATCCATACTGCCGCTCTTCGTGACTGCCTTTGCCACCGTTTCACTTTGTTTCTCTTCGAGAGCTTTTTAAGTTGATGTCAGTGTTGTGGTGAGAATTTGCGGCCGTTTCTAGTGCTCCTCGCTCTACACGTTAGAGTATGCCCCTTGGTAGGTAGGCACATGTATGCCCATTCACAGCAGAAGTGAAATAACTTGGTTCACCATAGGGCTAGAACCCGCCAGTGCTGCTGATAATTTTGAATTTCATACAACACAAAACGACGGATTGGGTGCCCTCCCGGATTGGGTGTCGATTGGTAGCGTAAGTTTAACAGCAAATACAACAGTGAGGAACAGTACACATCCCCAATTTTGGTGGATCAATTAGGTGGCATTTTTGGAGTGCATGGCGCAATCTCATTATTTAGTGCGCCATATTTTTGTTTCTTAGCTGCAGAAGTTAGCAGAAGTTAAACAACGAATACAACGGTGAAGAACACACATATCCCCACTTTGGTGGTTTATGTAAGAGGCATTCACACTACCAATAAAATAACCAGTGGTGCTATCGGTTTTCTCTCAGACCTAACCGATTGGGATTGGAGTTGCCAACGGGAGCGTTCCACAGTAGATTGGGCGTTTTGATCAGGCAGTCGACATATCGATCTATATGATCGATCATTTGAGTGGTGCTATCGGTTTTCTCTCAAACCGAACGGTCGGGATTTTTATCTGACATATTGGAGGTAGGGAAATCAGAGACAAAATCGCACCATATATATAAAGGAGGGAGGCATAAGTCACTGTCTGTAGTGGTTCGTCAACAGCGGAAACCAAGTTCCTGTCCCACCCCCAGTTTTCGACTACACTACGCGATCGGGATAATTCGCTCTTCACGTATATTCCGTTCCCTCAAAATTAGTGGCTAATGAAGTCACCTCCGGAATTCGCCACACCAAGCGGCTCGAAGCACGACGACTGGACAGAAATGTCAGACATTTTTTAGGCTTGACAAACTGCAATAGGCTGTGAATTCAACACTAGATGAAGAAGGAGTGCTGAGGGCATTCTTCTGCGTGCTATACTGAGTGAGTGGTACCAAGCTAGGAATCACTCTGGAGTAGGCGCAAGTTTCAACATGCTTGACGCTACGGATGCTTCCTTACCCAGCGTTGGTTGCCGGCGAAGCCGACGACCGTAGCGGGGTGAGGAAGAACTCGTAGCCAGGTTTGGGCTACGACCCTAGCGTGGCCCGCCATACCCGACGCCGGCGGAGCCGGCTAGCCCGGCGTGGCCCGCACACTCCAGCGTCGGCGCCGGCGGAGCCGGCGACCGACGCTGGTACCTAATATTCTCTTCTTGCAGCAAATCATAGCTTGGAATAGTGCTGATCAGGAGTGATCATCTGACAGAGTTGTATCTTGTACCTCTTGCGACAACAGGGTAGTAGGCGGCGTTGTTGTCCTCGTCAACACGCACTTGGCCACGAACATCGATTCGTACGAGTCTCTGACAAGCCGAATCGGACGTCTGCGACTGAAGCGATGTGGCTCCCTGCCAGCTTTGACTGTGTTCGTCGCGTGTGCTCCAACATCCGACTACGACAATTAAGACGTCGAAGCCCTTTACGTGGAGCTGAAGAAGTTCTAAAAGGAAGATCACACCTTTTACAAAGCGATCGTCGGTGACTTCAACGCCAAGATCGGGCAACGAAGGTCGCCGGAAGAACTTCACATCGGAACCCACGGTTTGGAGTGGAACGAGCAAGGTGAAAGGCTGTCTGAGTTTATCATGTCGACCAAGACCATCCATGGAAACTCGCAGTTCCAGAAGCCTCCCTCCCTACTCAGAGAGTTTCGATGATCCTCCCTACTCAGAGAGGCAGCACAAGGACAGGACTCGCCCTAGAACACCGGACAACGTTACGAAAATTCTCCGGCGAGCGCAGCACACCTGAGGTCATTGGCGCGACTTCCTGACCAAGGCTCCCTCGTTAGCCGCGCTAGTGCTGTAGTCGTGCTGGAGACGATGGGAGAACAAAGGGCAAAAACAAGGAGACATTACGGCCAAGACCTCCTACTGCGCAACGCTTGCCCTGCAGTCGTGCTGTAGACGACGGCAGCGCAAAGAGTAAAAACCGGCAAGCGTTCCGGCCAAGACCTCCTATTGTCCAGGGCTTGTCCTGTATCCCCAGCATCCCCAGGAAGGGGCGCTCCACTGGGAGCACTCCCATTACTGGGAATGGTCCCACTGTTGTACCCCTTTCTCCCTATTACCTCCCATGTGCTCCTAACTATTCCTCAAAGTGGTGAAAACTGCCCATAGTCCCTTCTAACTCCCTCCTAGTCGTCCTACTAGCCCTTGTAATGCTTCAACTGCCCATAGCTGCTCCTACTTCTCAGAATGTCTCCAAAACGCTCCTGGAGCTTCTAAATACACCCAAAGGGCTCGAGATGCTTAGGTAATTTTTCTTTTGTATTTGTATTTTGTATATGTATATTTATTTATTTTTTATATTTATATTTTTATTTAATTTTATATTCCATTTGTGTTCTCCTAACCCTACTCCTACCTCTACCTACCTACCTAACCTAGGTATAATTTTTTATATCACTGTTTTATTTTTTCTGTTTTTATTGAACTTTACTACCCACCTACCTGCCCATTTTAAATGCTTCTGTGAAAAAGGCAATGTAGTGACACAAATTTGTTTCAGATAATGTACATAAAACAGGCAATGCTACGGAATCCAAGATCAATAATATTTTATTATTAGAAAATCGCCTCTCCGTCAGGAAACGCCTGTCTCTCGGTAGCCATGGACGTCTCGAGCTGCAAGGAAAGCACTTATGCACAATAAATTAAGGAAACGTCTAGTTGGGACTACGTCCAACACGGCCGAAAATCTTCAGAGGAAGCCGTAGGAATCAAATTCTAAAGCTTAAACCCCGAGCTAATTTTGGACTACTAGACTACCTCACCGTCTTTTCCGTATATTGGCTGCATGGTATACCATTTTCACGTGAAATTGGATACTTTAAACTGGACACTCGTCTTGGAGGGTTCCTGCTTTGGAAACCCTCCCGAACACCTTCCAAAACAAAGCAAGCGTTTCCCCTTCAAACAAGAAACTCTGGAAGAAAGTTAAATTAATTTCTTGCCCGAGGGAACGAATTTCTTTCAGATTTTTTGAAAATCACTTGTCACAGTAAGTGATTATACTCTCCAAAATTTTATAGCCTTTTCATTGGTTGTGGAAAAATTGAAATTGAATTAAATGCTTGTCCTAAAGTGCAGGAAGGCAATTTTAGTGTAGTAAGAAGAAGAGGTCACGCCATGCACTCGTCTAGCAGTTGCGACTAGGGATGTGCGTTGTACGATCAACGATTTATCAATTTACTGGATTTACCGGCATTTTTTGTTAAGTAATTTAACGAAATTTAACGACGAAAATTTCTGTTTCGTTTTGGTTTGGAAGGTGATCAGGCAGACTGGTAATATGTTTGACGGAGGGACGACGACCCTAGATCAAGGTTGAGGCCAAAGGTGCTGATCCCGCCGAGGCTAACCAACCAAGTCTTCTATCCCTCCAGGGTCATTTAATTGGTACTTGCCTTCTCTACTTGACCTCTGCGGGGAAGGTTAAGCCCTGTCTTGGCATTATTGGTTGACCATCATAAGTAATTGCATAAGGTGAATACGCATTCAAAGAGCGTGCACGACGTCTTTTAGAATGTGCCCCATAAACAAGCATAAACAGGAAGGTGGTGGTCATTCTATAACCAGTTACTTTATGGGGCATGTCATTACATCCTGTTATATAGAAGACATAGTGGACGCATTTTCCTCATCGTGGTCGGTAAACTGGACCTTGATGAGCCTCATAAAGAGCCCCTCCGCTTCATTCCCTTCCATAGAGGACAGTTTTGTCTAATAACCTTCACTCCTGGAGCATTTAGGGTTCTGGAGTAGACTCCAGGCAATTTTCACCACTTGAGGGAGGCTGCCATTATACGCTTCGGCCACCTTGTGCACAGCTAATTCGTCTGAAGGGCCACTGCTGCGTTACAGAATTCCTAACCAGCTCTATCGCTTTTCCTTGGCTACCTAAGATAGACATAGTACGTTGCTCGCAGTCGATGAGCTGTACACTCTGTTTCCAAATCAAGTCGGACACTTTTCAAAGCTGGCTGGATCCTCTGAAATCAAACTGGACACCTTCCAATTCGAAACGAGCGTCTTCTAGATCAAACCAAACGCTTTCCAAGACGGTTAAAATAATTTCTTTGTTCCACGAAAGCTTAATACGAATTGTTTTGAGAATTCTTAATTCATCTGCTCCAAAAAATGAAAACTCTGTGACAAATTTTCAATTCTTGTGAAAAAATGGTGGGTCAAATCTTGCTCCAAAGTGCATGGCAGCACCAATTTTCGAGCGAGTTACGAAGAAAAATTAGACCACGAATTCTTCCAGCACGCGCAATATTCGTTTTATTGGTAGTGTAAATGCCGCCCACTTGAAACTGCTAGGTGAGAATATCCCTGTTTTTTTACAATTATTTTTCTGGAAGCGTTGACAAAAATTTGAAACTTCATGAAAACAGAATTTTTACTATCAATATAAGAAAGATGTCCTGAAGGAGTGCATGACGCTATTCCTTTCTTTGATACCTCAAAAACTGTCGCCTTTCTGCAAGTTAAATAAGTATTAAACTATTTTTTCTTGAGAAATAAAAATTTTATAAAATTTTGAACAGCGTGTTCATTTTTAAGGGCAGGTGAGTTGATAATTTTCAAACGGATTCAGGTGGAAGTCTAGAAAAATGGTCCACCCTACTTAACTTACGGAATAAAGTACTAAACACGCTTACATATTTACTTTAGCCATCGAACACCTAGCTTTGATATTGCTAGAGTAAAGCTGTGAGAAATAGAAAAGATGAACGGTGGTTCTCAAAAGCGTTAACACTACTTAGAACAGTGTTCAGCTTGACGTGAAAATGGTACATATCAACTTTAAGGAACAGTGTAAGCAAAATGAATGGCTCATCCTTAATTCAAGTATTTGCATAAAAATCAATAAAAAGGGTGGAAATCCGAAAAAGCAGTAACTTGGAGAGGTCGAACAGGCCAACAGGATCTCCAGAAATTCGCGCCTGCGATTCACCGTCCAATAAGTCAATAGAACTCAACAAAACGCGACTAAACGTTTTGAGACTAATGACGTAACACACGTGAGAGGCATTAGCAAAAGATTGCTCACCGAGATCTAGAAGAAACGAATTTAGAAATCCCCAATATAAACTGTCCTGTGTGTTTTAAATATTACTCTAGTATTTTACTAGTATATTACTCTCGTACACCACGGGTGGTCCTCCAAAAGCTTATGCATGCCCCAACTATTACAGCCTTTGTTTACCACAGAAGAGAAGTAAACCACTCGCGAACCACTGTGCAGTAACATCGCTAGGATCCATCATATTTAATGAAAGCTCGTAAACTATGAAAAAGCGAGAAATGGGTCACAGCGAGCAGTTCTATAACAGTTTGTCGAGATCGGCCCGTGCAGTCCCGTTTTTAGGGATCCTGTTGGCTAGTTGGATCCAGACCTAATAAAATTACTCGTTTAAACACCCGCTAACAAAGAATGTCCCTTAGGGAAGGAAAAATTATAACATCAGCTTCCACCGCTATTTTAGTGATGGAAAATTATAACATCAGCTTCCACCGCTATTTTAGTGATGGAAAATCTATCCCCTTAAAAGTATGAAGCTAAGCACCTAATGAAATAAGAGCAAAACACGAATATAGGAATCCTTTAAGCCAGACGGGCTGGCATCAAGAACTAGTTACCGCTAAAACAAAAAAGAGGGGCCAGAAGAGCACTACTCACCTTGGTGTGACCCGCACCCCAGCATGCTCCAGCTTCACGCTGCCCTTGTCCTTCTTTTCCTTGTCCTTCTCCTCCTCATGTCGCTGCGTCAGTGTCCCACTACTCCGATATGTACGTTTCTGTAAAAAATAATAGAAGTGTAGGGAATCAGAAGGTCCTGAAATTTTCAGCGTTGTTATCAGAATGTACCCTACCTTTTCCTCTATCTCCTGAAGCTGTTTCCGACCATCAACCTTCTGCCCAACGACGTCGCTCATCCTTCGTGTCAGTCGACGGAAGTCTTCCGAGCAAGAATAGCATTTTACTGTGAAAACTATGGGAAGCAATGACCAGCGCCATTCTGTCCAACAATCGCGCCCCAGTCCAGCAAATCCCCGGACGCTCCTTTTAGGAGACCTCGAAGTGAGGAGGTTTCCTAAAGATCAGAGCACGCCATGTACTTCGATCGGCACAGACGATTCTCATTAAGCCACGCTATTCTCTGCCCTCCAGGTCACCTAAGCCTCACAGGATATGCTTCGCTTCGATTCATCTAGGTTCAGTTAAAAAACTATAACCCACTTAGGAAGTCGAATTAGGAGGCAGAGGCAAATGATGTGTGATGCTTCATTTACACTCCTCTCCTCGAAACTCAAACCCACGTAGCAAGTCGAAATTCTGGACACAAGTGTTGTGTGAAGCTATGTTTCCATTCATCTAGGCTGATTTCGTTACCATCTCCAAAAGTGATGACGCGTGAGGGAAAAAGAGACGACGCGACTGCGCAAAACAAACGCAAATTTAAGCAAGAGCCGCCGTGTAATGAATTGGTGCAATGTAATGGAATTCCAAATTGCCGTTGGAAGATTTACAGGCAAGATTTATGGGAAAAGAAGTCTTCCGAAGGCCCGGGACCGTAGTCTCCTTAGGACGGCGATTTTGTATAAAGTTCAACCACCCCACTGCAGCAAACGTGTCCTCAGGTCCGAATAGTTCTTCTAAGCACGTCTATTAGTGGTAAGACGTCAAATAAGGGCGTGTCCGTGATTGCACTCCCGACACCTAGTTTGACGGTACCACTTTTATGCATCCGCCCGAGAAAACCACCAAGGTTGGTTCAGAACGGCAGAAGCGTCAGTCAAATCTATCAACCTAACGAGGGCAAAGCTACGTACCGCTATACAGTATAGTGGTACTTATGCTTTGCCTACGTTAGATACGACATATCGTCTTCCCAATTGTGAAACTGGAAATCACCGACATGTATTTGTTTCTTGTTTAAGTTTCCGCCTTAAGCCCTTCTTCAGATCTAAAATCAGATTCTAGACCTGAAGAAAGGCTTAAGGCCCGGGAAGTCCTGATCTGCAAAGCATCAGTTTGACTGCTGAAAAAACTTGAGAGAAAACGATGGTAATGAGTTGGCTGATCTCTAACGCTTTGATCACGCTCCCTGAGCGTATTGGAAGAAAGTGCGAGAGGAAAGAATCGAAATCTTGCAGTTTCCACTAACTTTGGAGGCGATGAGACCTTCGAAGTATGTACTTACGAACAGCAACCCCGCGGGGAAAGAAAAAATAAAAGAATATTCGGCTGCGGAATCGTAATAGCGCGGGCCGCCGCGTTTGTCGAGTCTAGCCGCGTCCTGACGCGATCGCCGCGCGCCGGCGAGGCAGCGCGCCGGTGGTGGAGACGCAGCGCAGCGCCACCGAGAACTGATGGACGGGGCAGAGACGCAGCGCGACAAAGAGCGAGAGGGTGAGCTTCCCAGTGCAGGGTGCCAGACAGCGGCCGAGTATCGATCGCCGCCGCTGGCGCTATGACGTAATGTACGGCGATAGTCAACTCGATATCTGATGACTTCACGGGAACGGAGTCTCTAGCGCATGTCGGGGGCTTCACCTGCTGAAGCCGCGAAGCGCGTCCGCAGTCCCATCTAGACACGTTGGGGACGACCTCAGCTCGATCGCAGGATTCTAGTCTTTCCCTGACATCCTGGTGTCGTCCGGCGCTTCTTAATAAGCGATTTTTCGCCGAAAAAGGGGCGGATCGTCCATCGCTTGTCGCCCCAAACTCTCTGAGTAGGATCGACCTGGGAATCCCCGGTGGCCTGTTCCACAATGATATCGACCACATCATCTTCAACCGCAAGTATTGCCTGACCGACGTTTCCGTTGTTCCCGTTCTACACGTGATCGGACCACCGCCTCGTTCGCGCGAGGTTCCGCTTTTCGCGTCAAGGAGAGAAGACCGCGAAGTTCAAGAAGAGGAATCCCAGAACGACCATCAACTGGGACCTCTACACCTCTTCTGCCGGCCTTTGAGAAACTCGCTTCTGGCGATTTTGATCTCGAAGAGAAGCCGTGTCGCGGGATCAAGTCGTCGCTTACTATGAACTTTTGAGGGAGCCGTCGAAGCAAATGGAGACGAATACACCTTCGGTAGCAGAGGGCATTGGCGTACGTCACAGTACGGTGGCAAGACATTGGCGAGAATGGGCCAGGTGAAGAAGATTAGTGCCTCATCAACTGACAGATGAGCAGCGTCTGGCATGTTTCGGCACTTGCTCCAACCTGTCAGCTCGCTTTAAAAATGTCCCTCTTGTAAGCCTTATTATCGCTGTAGATCAAAAACGGTTGCTTTACGATAATAGGAAGCGAAGATTTGTCTGGGTAGACAAGGATGCTCCTCCAACATCCTTTCCTAAACTCGACCTTTACCCTAAAAAGGATATGCTTACTTTGTGGTGGTGTTGTAAAGATGGAATCAATTACATCGTCTTGCTACCTGGTCATGCAGTCACAGCATAGTCTGATTGCTGTGATTTGGACCAAATGTGTGAGAAGTTGCAAAAATTGTGGCTGGCAGCGGTGAATAGAGGAATGCCGCTTCTGTTGCAGGACAACGCAAGGATATATCTCACAAATCTCTCGGAGAAAATTGGTCCATTTAAGTATCCAAGTTCTCACTCACCCATACTATTCTCCCGACCTTTCCCCCACTGACTATTACTTTTCCGAACTCTTAGTTCTCATTTGCGTCAGAAACAATTAACTAATTTGGCCGATGTTGAATGCGCCCTCCTTGATTTCGTTAATTCCTGTTTATTATAACATCTCTTCGGTAGGTGTTAAGTGGAAGAGGAAGGCGTTATAATTTTTGTTCATACTATTTTTTCATAACAATTGAAGTTGTGCTTATTTTCCTGAGATAGACATGACTATCATAAGAGATTGATCTGCTCCTTTGTTGTTTAGGTTCTTTCTTTCCCTTCCCATCCATTTCACGTATTGCAGGAATTTAGTAATTACGTACGCGTACAATACCGCTTAAATTCTTTGCAAAAAGACGCTTTGCGATGGAATAATCCGTCACAAAGCAACGCGTTCCCATAACTCTTTTCAAAGTTAGTCCCTTGCGAGTCGCAGCCCTTGCGAACTCCCGAGGAACTCCCCATATCGTATATCGCCTATGTACCGCGGTGCAGGAAGTGTGAATACTGCACATAGGCGACATACTACATGTGGAGTGCCGCGGGAGGTCGCAAGGGCAGCGAGAGGCTATCCGCCGTGTCCGCACTCGGGCCGAACCGCAGGCCCAAACTTGTTTCGGCGGCCGAAGAGGTGAAAATGATTTTCAGTTTGAATACGGACAATATTATATCCTTGGAAAGCTCGCAACGAGCTGAGAAATGCTGTCCAGGTGATTTTTCGAATAAACTCATCCATAAAGAGGTGAGCGACTGAAACTTAATTTTCTGTTGTTTTCGTCAAACTTTGGCCGCATTGAAATCTACTTTGAACGGCCAAAATCGATTCATACTTTTTAGATTCGAATGTGCTTGTGGTACTGCACACCACAGAAAAACGGCTTTAGTACTTATCCTGTACAGGAGCAACCGAAGTTCAAAGATAGGAGAAATACTACGCCGCATATTGAGATTGGACCAATCCCTTGTTGGAAAAAAGAAAATCTAGTCATTTCTCATCGTTTATCAAAGCCATTTTACACGTTTTATAAAGACCATCGTTCCCACAATGGAATAGTAGAATACCGTTTTTTGTAGCAGGCTTCTAGTTGGGTAATTCTTAACTGAATCTTAGGCTTCCGCGCGTTTGCGCTTATCTGAAATCGGGCCTATGCTATTCAGACTTGGCACTATTTAGTACCACAATGACACTTGATGCGTGACAAATACAGATCTGCTGAAACCATAGAGGATTTCTGAGTTTCGATGAAACTCGTCAACGAAAAGCCTTAAGGACATGCCACTGGGGATCTCGGCGGGGGTCGCAAATCAATTAGCGGGGCCGAGGATGCAAAAGCTTCACAACTAGGTAGCTGTGCAATCGTTTTAGATTATGTTTAGATCGCTGGATAGAAAATGAGACGGGACTTCTAATAGTGTTAATTAGATTTTAAACAAAAGAATTATGGCAATGCGACGCTTTGTGACGGATTAATCCGTCGCAAAGCGTCTTTTTTGCAAAGAATTTGAGCGGCATTGTACGTCGTCGCGTATGTCGTTCCTATCTTGCCAGCTTCTCCTGTTGCTCATTAGAGCTGGGTTAATTCATAATTCGGAGGGTTAGACAGCACAGGAACCCCAGAAGGTTCCTACGAAAAATGGCTCAATATTTCGAAGATGATAAAACCTTTGAATAAATATTTGAGCAGAAATAAATCCTATGGCTTTTTTTGCCTTCACATCATGATACAGTGGAGCTCTAGGAGAGACTGAGCCATTCAGGATAGGCGTCCATGTAATGAAGAAGCGAATACGAACAGTACCTTCCTGACAATCCAATTATATTTGGTCGTGTCTCCAGTTGTTACATCAGAGAACCTGTAGATGAAGTGAAGGCAATAAAACTAGATACCATAGAAGGTGAGCGATGGCAGAAGGCAGACGGCCACGTTAAATTTTCGGAATCGGGTATGAGAGCGAATCGAATTGCGGCTATGAAAACCTGCAATAAATTCGTCATATCCCTCCTCTAACTCTCGTTTCTGCAGGATGAGCCAGGTTTCTCGTATTTCTGATTGCCATTCAGAATATTCTATTTTATTACATAAAAGCTTGTTTTTGCTTTGTGTAGTGTACTGCTATTACATAGGTAATCATTCTGGGCAGCATTCATGCCTTAGGGCACTGCTGCTGATAAACCTTTGTGATTATGAGTGATGCTATTGCCATCAGGTTTTTCAAGTGCGGTTAAAGCTTAGAACGTTCTTGCCTTGAAGTCAGTAAGTCTGTCCTATGTTAGTGCCATGTTTTTCTATCGTTCGTAGACAAAATGCACTTGAGATCCCTGTTAGGTTAGTGGAGAATACGATTGAAGAATCTAAACTAAAATACTCAGGAATAGCTGACCTAGAGAGAATTTTTTGCAAACACTAAAACGCTTTAAGAACTATGCTTTTCCTTTCCTTTCCCTGTCCTTGGCAAAATTTATTCGATAAAGCATTTATTAATTCAGTTGGGGTGGGTGGCGCAGTCGGAGGAGAAGCCGGCTGTCGGTGTCCCCATTCCAGGTTCTTGGTTCGGACTTCTCGCATAGGCCAACCAAGCCTTCCATCTCTCGCAATTGGTACTAGACTTGCCTGGGAAGGACGAAGCCCTGACTTGTTCATCGGCTGGCCACTGCAAGTCATTGTATGGCCAAACAATCATTCAAATCGCTTCCATGACATCCCGTAGAAGTGAAATGCGTGGCGCATTTGGGTGACGCTCTCCTTTATCCTTTGATTTAGTTAGGACAGTGACCAAAACATTTGTTAAGAATTTATGGAAGATATGTGATATAAAGCGGAGGATGTTTCTATGCATAGTAAAATGGTGAGGCTTTGCACTAGAAAAAATCTAGAATTCTTTCTTGTTATCTAGGTCTCTTATCCAAAAACAAGAAAATTACACGGAGAGGAGAGGAGCAAGGGCTGCACTATATGTATGTAAGCCAAATGACCGAGCAGAAGAGCCAGGGATCAATCACCAACTTCGTGTCCAACTTCGCTTGACCCCTACGGCTAGAGGACTTCCGCCATCTTATTCGAGTCCCCGCAATACTCGTCATCTGTACTTCCGCCTGGAGTGCTGTCCCGGATCATTTGAAGAAAGCTGTCCTACAACGGAATCGTGGAGACTGAAGTAAACAGCACCATTGTGACAAGATCTGCGCATAGTCGACCTCCATGACTAGAGCCTTTGAAATTTAAGTAAAATTTTGGATGTATATCGCTTGCTCTAAGGTAAGGAGTAAGTTATGGAGAGCTTTTCGTGAGCCTTGTGTAAGCTCTACTTGATCTGTGCGTCAAGAAGTAAGGACTGTCGTTCAAGTACTGGGGCAATGCTAATAGACACCTCTAGTTCGGGAAGGCACCAAACTACATAATTTCATAATCGCAGCCACACTAGGTTGGTGCAGAATTTTGGGAATGAGACATGCACCAATTACTTTGCGTCATGACACGAGGGATGGAAGATACCCAATTCGACTTAAAAAGTGTCCAGTTCGACGCGAAAAGGGTGTGTATGTCCCACCCACTCTTCAACTGATGAATGCGAAATATAGGGAGTGGAAAAGAAAACTCGATACCTGGCATTTAAGGCCTAAAGAAACTGACTTGAATCAGAGAATAAAACGTTTGAGCTCTGATGAGTCCAGACTTAAGAGGCATGGAGGACGATGGTGCCTCTCTACCATCTGGAGAAGGTACTGAAGAAGAAGAAAGAATAAGAGACTGGAGAAGGTTCAACATGTTTTTACAATAAAGGTATTCATCCGAGCTCTTGGTTTCACATATAATAGTACACCCCACGGAATAGTAAGGAATAGGGTGCTCAATTTGGATAGCCTACATCTGAGAAGGAGGCGTGACTGCCTTCGACAGTTTTCAAGATTGTTGATGGGGATGTCGACTTGAATGTTGACGACTTTTTTAAATTCGTTGCCTCATCTACCTGCGGCCATAGCACCATGCTATTTCTTGGTAACCCTGGAGCAAGCCTTCGTTTTTTGCATTTAGAGCTGGTTCAGATTATATGAAAATTGTGCAAACAAATGCAGCTATCTAAATCCTTTCTCGCTTTTGAAAGAGATGGGTACGCTACTGTCAATTACGCTGGATTTGAGTCCGAGCACTTTAATGGCTTGTTTCTGTTTGTTCTGTCTCATGTTACTGTGTTGTTATCTCCACATGTGCTTGCGCATGTGACAAATGTTAATGTCAACTCTTCGATCTCCAACATTGATGCAATTCTACGTGCTTTATTTTGCCTGAAGGTTTCCTCACTACTGCAGAGTTTGGTTTCACAAACATGGCTGCCTATTTCATTCTCTGCCTTTTGAAAGCGGCAGCGCTAAACCTTGACGTGCACTTTTTGGATGGAAACCAACCGGAAGATTGACACCTTGGTGTACCGTTTAGCAGCGCGCCCATTATTTTCCTTTCCTATAGGCCAAAATTTACGCCTCTAGACTGACGAATGTGATTCATCCTGAAGGGACAAGTCAAATGGTAATGCGCATTTTCGGGTGTAAACTCAATTGCGATTGAAACCTTAGCGTTGTTTAACAAAATTCACACGCATGAATACCCTCCTGCAACCAGATTACGAGATAAAATGCGAAAATCACTTCGGGCCTGTTTTGGTGCGAGAAAATGCTCACCGCCAGGGAAGAAAATGCCGGCAAGTAGGGAGAAAGATAGCGTGAAATTTAAAATTTAGCCCTCAAATAAGAGATCACTTTTTGCCGTTGTCTGCAAAGGGTACGCCAGTTTCTAGATTCGTTTCTAGTTCGGGTTGCTAGAGCATGCAACTTACCTACTTCCGTAATCTCCTCGACAACACCGTCTGCATTCAATCGTCGACTGGTGTGCGATTTAATAGACCATGGGTTCTTTTAAGGTAAAATTTCTTGTCAAAGCTGGTGATGAATATTTATTTATTTATTTAGGATACATGGATGTGCCACAATGGAAAAATGGGAAGAACCACGAAGGAAGAACCACCATCATTATTTCAGGACGCAATGAAAGAAAAAAGGCGAAAAGAATCAAGAATGCAACAAGAGTAGAAACCGAGGTGTTTGGCTGCTTCGTAAATATTGCAGTTCCCGAAATACTTGATGATTTTCGGAAGCTGGTAAAGATATTACTCTCGGGGTAATGTTTCAACCATACCAAAAATGCGGAGAAGAAAAACAGGACCATACTGCGGCTCTACGTATATGATCCGAAAGACCACCGAGAAAGCAAGAAAAGCGGCCGATTGAAATTCAGCTAAAAATTATATGAGTTAGAAATCTAACTAGAAACAGGTGCTTCTTGATTTATATTATATAGCTTGAACGGTCGCTCCACCTTGAGTGGTACTGGCATAGCCATACCGGCGGGCTCTCTATTCCAAGAGCCTCTTTAAACTGCTACGCACCCTAGGTGATAGCTTACTAAGGAGATCTGCAGTGGAGAGAAACGCGCTGAGATAAAATTAGGTAAGAGTAATAAACAAAAAACTGGATATATTACTAGGTTGTCCGGAAAGTTCTAAGATTCTTTTGTGTTACTATTTTTCATTCGTCTATTATTAAGTAAAAAATTAACTTGCATTGCGTTTTATATTTATGCTTTTGGAGGGCTTGTTGAAGTACGCCGAAGGAGCAATTCTAAACGACATTTTATTTCAACTTCAGATTGGGAAGATCCGCAGCAGAGACAGCTTGACAAATCAGTCAAGTGTGGGGCCTAAAGCGTTGAAGAAAGCACTGTGCCCAGCGGTTCAGTAAATTTCGGACTTTTTTAAAGATTTCGGCTTCGAAGATCACCTGCGTAGCGGTCGACCTAGAGCAATCGTGGACTATGAGTTGAAGGCAATGGTGGAAGCCGAACCATCCCTCAAAGTTCGCGAGATCGCGGGGAAGAGCTAGACGTCGGTGATACTGTTGTCGCTGATGCTTTGAAACACCTTGGAAAGTGGAAAAGCTCGAAAAGTGGGCGCTCCAGGAGCTTAGTGAACGGTAAAAATTGTCACGTTTGAGATTGGTTCTTCTCTACTTTCACGCGACAAAACTGACCCCTTTTTTTGATCGAATCGTCACTTGTGATGAGCAGTTGATTCTGTATGGTAATAGAAAACGTTCCGGACAGTGGTTGTACGCCGATGAACCCTACAGGCGTTTTCCGGAGGCGAACCTCCACCAAAAAAGGTAATGGTCACTGTGCGGTGGTCAGCGGCTGGTCTGATCCATTACAACCTTTGGCACCTGGCTAAACGATCACATCCAGGGTGTGCGGAACTTCCGTTACCGTGTTCCGAATTCCGGTTTTAGGCCGTTTTTTGCCCTTCCGTTCCGTTTCGTGTTCCGCTCTCTTTTGTGTTGGAAGGCGGAACGAAAATGGTGGGTCATCACTCATTGATTGTTCTATATTGACTACTGCATCGCCTTTTTTGAGAATGTGTTGCTCTCAAAACCGGTGGTGCATTCTGATCTCGGATAACGGAATTGGAATATTTCTTTTGTTGCAACGATGTGCCACTGAATAACATAAGGCAAAAGAATATTTGAATGTTTGAATAAGAATCAAACTCTTTATTCGGAGCACGCTTATTTTCGTTTCCTTAATAAACTTAGGCCATGCGTGGAATACCAATTCTAGATCAGAGTTCTGCAAGCAACCTTAGGTAGGCTGCTGGCATTGCTTTCCATATGGAACGTTGGATCTATCCTAGTTGAAGGAGGGCATGCGGTGTTTTATCTCTCTAGCCCTCCTTTGGGTTCTTCCCGAAGCTTCAGCTACTGACAAATGATACTGTGGCAACCAAGCAAACTTTGAAGATGGGGTCGTTTCGTGATATGGTGAGCGCAACTGTAGCCTTATCACTGCTCTCCCAATTAGGGTAGATCCAGAACATTCATTAAAACCGGTTAAGTGTCATGGGGGGCGAAATCTCTGGCATCTTACTCGTTAGCTGGGTTCATTGCGTTTAAAATACTTTCTTCTTATTTACAGAAAGATTTTGCATAAAATTCAATTGTTACACCAGCAATGTTTAAGAACTCATCTTAGTAATGAAGCGAATACAAGACGTCTTTATTGTTATATTTTGCTTCCAAATTTGTTAACGACAACATAGTTAATACTACTTATGGACACATATTTGGGAGAATTGAATGAAGCAACGAGTTTTGAATTATTTCTGTTTCCGTGTTTCGTATTCCGGTTTCCGCCTATTTTCGAGCTTTCCTTCGAGCTATTGTTAGAGCGGTGAAATAGCTAACTCGGGACACAGTATGGAAAGGTCGTGATCGATAGCTTAATCGAGCAGAGGCATGAAATCTCCGAGATTAGAAGCGCTGATTACAGGCGGTGAGAGGACGGCGGCTGGGAGACGAGCCATTCGACATGGAACGGCTTCTGGAGCGCTCGCCTGCAGACCTCGGGCCCGGCTACACAACGGTATGAGCTTCCGGCTGATGTTCCCGTATTGATGATACCCGCTTCTGACACCAGTGGCCCCTCTTCCGCTCGTACGCATGCGCTATTCTACGGTTGTCCGATAAATGGTGCTACAGTTCGTGTATTCGTTGGGCAATCTCACGCTGGTAGCAGCGAGTGAAGTCTACCTGACGAGCAGAGTGAGCCTTGCTTTTCCCGTCCTCGTTTTCTCGGTCCCTTTCATCATCCCTCTGCTGTTTCCTCTTCTCTCTCGAACTGCCCCTTGTCGCTACGGCTCCTTAGCGGGTGATGACCAGACCCTCTAAGGAGCACAGTTCTCACCTTTCCTTTGCGTTCTCTATTGGGGCTCACCTACAGCCTCCTCTTTGGCTTTTGATTTTTTCTCCCCATTAAGAACGGTTCAGGATCCTTCTTTTTCTCCTTTCTTTGTTTTTTCCTCTCTCCGTCCGGATCTTGTGGTCAGTACTTCTAACTCTATTTGGAAAAGCCACGAAGATAACTCGGAAGGCGTACGACGTCGCTAAGTGTCATGTGAGTATTCTCCGGAGTAGTGCCAGTGGTCCATGTCGACATGGTGGACTCAAGGAGCCCTATAGCTTCAAAGGTTTCCTTCCGCTTTTTTCTTCTTTATTAGGGCTTCCCGCCTTTTTTAAACCGGCATCATTGGAGTACACGTCCATCGGTCTCCCTACTCGGATCGGTTCGTCATTACTTCATCCACTCTGACTTTTGTCGCTTCTCTACCCTCGCGTTAACTTATTATTTTCGCTTCGACATGTCACCGGGTAATGTCACATCGGCATGGATTCTAGTGCTCGATCGCATTCTAGAAGCGTCTTCCCATAACATTTCGCCGCTCTCAACTTATCACAGCCATCATCGCCGACGCCGCGGAGTTTTCCTCAGTAAATGTTGCTCTTCTTCGCGTGCTGGCGTTGGGAACAACTCCATGGGTATTCCAGCCCATTATCGCCGTCGGTCTTCTGATCCTCCCACAGAGGGTTGCCTATAGGGTTACCTAGTCGTGCCCTAGGTTCGACCCCATCTCTACGTTGTCGTCGTCGTCGGTACGCTACCACCTACCGGTGACTCGGACTCAAGCAAAGCGTCTTCGTCCCCCGCGGCTTCTGCCCTGATTTCTGGCACAAAAGTCGAAGACGATGACGACTTCATAGGGTTGTCCCTTGCCTTCATGGACTCCTTGGATGACAACGCCCCTCTCCAAAATCGTGATGGCGAGCTCCTCGGCCGTGTTTTTTCCCAAGTCTGGGCGGACTCGAGAGCCACTACTAGAGAGCTTCTTTCGCAAAAATTCAACGAATTTTTCTCCGCCCTGACAGATAAACTTAACTATTCCTTTTCGACTATTGATCAACGTTTGGACTCCATTCCAACGATTTCGATGTTTTAACAGCAAAAACAGCAACAACAGCGGGCTGTTGGAACTCCCAAGGTCCCTTCTTTCTCGGGTTCTTCGGACGCGGATACGCAGTTCTCCATTTGGCTACGCAGGCTGGAGGACGTTATGCGTATGTGATCAGCACCGATGTCACCAGAACAGAGGGAGAACTACCTGATAGGCCACCTGTGGCTCACGAAAATATAGAAGAACTGGATAGGGAGGCACGAAGGGATTACCAAACGATCGTCTCCTACCTAACGACCTGTTTCGGAAGTGTATTTTCTCCAATTCATTCCTTTTTTCAGATTCCGCTCGGCGTGATTTCCAGCAGTTTGCGATTGGCGATACACGTGTAGGTCGTATCCCCTCTCCACGCCCTCCTGGAGCAACTACGCTGTCTTTTTCTTACGTTGCGCCCGAATCTCTATCACAGGATTCTTCGTTTCAGAATTCCGCGGCGTCTAGGGAGTCCCGCTCGAACGGACGCGTTTGGCACCTGACTGACACTCTGTCCTCATCGCTAACACCGTCAACCTCTTCAGCAACCCCTGAGTTGGTACCGACCTTCAGTAAGAAGCTACGCAGGATCCGCCTTCAACCTCGGCAGCTGCACCCACCGGCATTCTGCCTCACCTAACCATGCCGCCGATTCTGAAGTTGACTCCACCAGGATACCGGAACAAGTTCTCCCATCTTCATTCGTGGGGCAGTCATGTGCTGTCACACCCACCCCTCCCTTACCTTACCGAGGAAATGGTGACCACCCATCATACGGTCAACGTATACCGCCACCTCCCAGAGACCTTACCTGGGCGGTCGCTTCGTCCGATCTCTCTTTCAGAGGCGGTTCAGTGGGTTCAGTTTAGTTCAGTGGTCAGCCTAGTGCATCCAACCTGCTGCTCATTCTGGAATTAACCCGGCTTCCGGACATCATCGCCTTTCGACAATGCGCCATGCAGCTCCTCGACCGACTTCTGAAGTAGCGGATCCCTGAGGTTACCAACGCCATTTGGGATGCCCCTAGCGCTTCCCTCATAACCACGTTTCGGGCTTATCCCGCTCTGAACGAGCTTCCTAGCACGTTCATTTATGACGGAATGTTGGTGAGCGGGACCTCCGCACGTGCACGTTGTCTTGTAACCACTTCCTCTATTCCCATTCCAGCTATCCCACTGCTGGTCGTCGACATAAAGGAGCGTCCCAACCATTGCCTTCAGGGTCTCATTGGAACGAGGACGAAGCACGCTGGTGCAAGGAAATTGTCCGCGAGCTGCTGACCTCGGACGTTCCGTCCTCTGCCATTGCAATCGTCACGTTTTACAAGGAACAGCAGCGACTGTTCTCGCAGTACGCGGCTCGACGAGGAATCGCGCTCCACACGGTCGACTCAGTCCAGGAACGAGAGTTGGACATCGTCTTGTCCTGACATCACATTCCGATGTCAACCCGGGCAGTGGGGAATTCATTGATGACCCCAGGAGCATGAACGTTGCGTTCATCCGATGCCGTCACGGTAAGTTCATCCTCGAGAACGTCTCGGCGTTGCGGACTTGCCGTGACTGAAGACGCTTGATTCAATGGGCCGAACGATCTGGTGCCATCGTTACTACGATTCCATAAGGTAAGCACATCAAATTCTTTTTATTTCCTTTTCTTTTATTTTATGAGTTTTGGGAATATTGTTCTCCATGGGTTGTCCCTCTGTCCGTGATAGATAATGACCACGACCTTCCTCTTGATTTCCCTTCTCGTCGAGGACGGACGTATCTGTGGTTAAGGGGAGGTGTACCGGTGACAAAATAGCTACTTCGGGATGGAGCATGGAAAGTTCGTAATGGATAGCTTGAACGAGCAGAGGCATGAAAGCTCCGAGATTAGAAGCGCTGATTACAGGCGGCGAGACGACGGCGGCTGGGAGACGAGGCGTTCGACATGGGACGGCTTCTGGAGCGCTCGCCTGCAGACCTCGGGCCCGGCTACGCGACGGTTCGAGCTTCCGGCTGCTGCTCCCGTACTGACACCCGCTTCTGACACCAGTGGCCCCTCGTCCGCTCGTACGCATGTGCTCTTCTACGGTTGTTCGATAAATGGTGCTACAGTTAGTGTATTCGTTGGGCAACAACCTCACACTGTATTCCGTGTTCCGCTTTTCTCGAAAAATTTCCGCACATCCCTGATCACAGCAGAGTACTGCTGTAAGAATGCACCGAATATCGCAACTTCAGTCAGCATTGGTCAACAAAAGAGGCGCTATTCTTCTGCACGATAACGCCCGCCCACACGTTTCACAAATCACTCTCCGAAAAATGAACGAATTAAGGGTGGAAGTTCTGCTTCACACTCCATATTCTCCAGTGCTCTCAGCTACCGACTACCACCCTTTCAAACACTTTTAGAACTTTCTCGCTGGTAAAACCCTCGCCAATCAGGACAACAGCTTTCGCGGATTTCGTCGAATCTCGACAACCTATTTTTTTGCTGATGGAATAAATCGACTGATGGCCCGTTGGCGAAAGTGTTGGCAAAAAAAAAGATTCAAACGTGCTTATTTCGAACGAGTGCGATAATATTTGAGAACGTTATGGTAGTTTAAAGTGAACCACTCAAAACGCTGAGAACTTTCCAGACAATATAAGATATGCATATGAGGGTGAACATTTTTACGTGAAAAGCATTGCACAAAACATATTTTCCGTACAACTAATTATTCTCATAACATCCCTAAGCTACACATTCATAGCATTTAAAAACATTCGTCTAGGAAGTGATACACCGTACTCCAGCAATACCCTCATCTCTGCATCTCCTTTTGGAAATTCGAAGAATATTAGTGAACTGTTGTTCTTATTAGGGACACAAGACATTCTGAGCCTAATCTAGCATGGTTTAAAAAGCGACTTTAGTGGTAATGCTTTGAATCATTATTGCCGCTGCCGCATTATACTATTGCATTATTTTATAGTGATTGGATAGGTGAACCATGACTTATTACACCATAGTAAACCACTCGCTATCAGAAAGAATAACTTGTACCATACTACAGTGCGAGTCACTTTTTCTTCCAAAATTCTTTACACGGAGGCACTGTTTTATGTGATAATCGTGTCTTTTATTATTCTTTGTCTTTGTTTTTTGTCTTTATTTATTTCTAAGTCTAAAATACTTTATCAAATTAGTATTATTTGGTTTCTGTACGATACCACTATTATTGTTTGAAATTAATTATTCTTATGATTATATTTATTCTATCGAATATCTTAGTGAATTATTTAATTAACACTGTTGTTCTTCGATATCACTAAGCATCGAAGAACGTATTGATCAATAAAAACAGGATTCTCAACTTGTTTTGTGTTGTGTGTTGTGTGCGTATTGAGTTTTAAGTTTACAGTTATAAGTATAGTATAGTATAGTATAGGCATTTATTTATTTGTAAAACTCTTTTACTTCATTGCAAAAATAACCTTATTCTGAGCACATGTAGGCTATTCTAAGGGTTTCTGGTCATTTGACATTACGCTTTATTTTGATAGAGACTTCAGAGTCAATATGTGGGAATCTGTTGACTTTGAAATTACAAGAATCTGTTTTGTTATACAAGTTTGTTTCTATCTGGTTATTTACTATTCTTGAGTTTAAATTTAGAAACTACATACCTGTATGTTTTTTGCGCTTTTTTTTGTTCAGTGGTGTGTGTTTTTAAGGTTAATGTGTTTCTGGATGCTAATGCAGTGTGTTATCGATTATGTCCTTGAGTAAAGTTATGAGTTATAAGTGTGTCGTTCATGTTTCAAAATGGTTTGAATAATCGAGTTCCGTACAAAATGTTTTTTTGGGAGAATTCTGACTTAAACATAGACATAAATCAGCAAGTAAAGGTAAAAATTGCTGCCCTGTGTTACTCCTTTATTCTGCTTGTATATCACACCAGCGTATACAGTAGCTATTCCTAATTAAATAATCGATAAAATATAGAAGATCAGAAGATTTGTAGTATCTGTGTTTATTGTGCTTATCCAGACTATGTGTGTAAAAAGCTCCAAAGCCGTTGCTAGCAATGAAATCTTTCCGGAGTTATTGAAACATATATTAATATGGTTTCTCATTTTTCCCATAATAATGACATGAGGTTTGTGTCAGTTTGTGAACATGTCAGTAAAATCTGCTGAATATCATACTCTATAATAACGCGCTAAGCGCTGAGTCATGCTATCGATCGGCGCCGCCGCCGCAGAAATTAGTCATAAAATAGGGGGAAAATAAGGGAAAGTTATGGCACGAAAACAACGAAAAATACCCAGACGTCTTCACCCTGCCTGGGAACTTTGGCTCTGGGGCAAGTATCGATTGCCATCAATCTATATTGATTAAACTATCGATTTTGTGGATGTCGTAAAGGCGGTCCGAAACTTTAGTCCAGATGGCAATCGAGGTCGCTGAACACAAATCTGAAGTTTGTTCTTGAAGTAACGATTGCCACCAATCGATATTGATCTAATTATCGATTGTTTGTAAATGTAGTTCAAGCGAGCGGAAACGTTAGCCCTTGGGGTGATCGAGGTCGCTGAACACGAATTTGAAGTTCGTTTTTAACGTTTCGATCGCCATCAGTCGATACTAATCAAATTACGGAGCACGAAAATAGTGGAGAATACCCAGACGTCTTCTACGTGCCAGGGGATCCAGAAGACGTGGGGAATACGACGCATGATGTGCCCGGGGACTCAAAATACGTGCCAAAGACGTCGCTCAACGTGCTTGGGGATTCAGATAGACGTGCCGAAGACGTCGTCTAATGAGCTTGGGAATTCAGAAGACGTGCCAAAGACGTCGTCCGCTAAGGGGGATCATCGAGGGGGACCCGTACCAGTAATGGTCGACCGTTTCGCTAAGGGAGGACCAGTAGTGAGGAACCAATAGATCGCCCTATCATACTATACACTGTACGTACTGCAAGCCTTTTGTACTCCTGTGTAGGTATGGAAAAAAGCTGTACAAGTTGAGCAGCTACATAGCTTGATGTAATTTTCCTTAACTTAGTGATACTACAACATCGCGCGCGCAAGTGCGAGGCACGCCGATAGGCGTGACGGAGCACTTGTAGTTCAATATTTTCTGAAGCAAAACTTTAAAGTTGTTGCATTATGTTTGAGTTATTAATGGACAAGTACGTTTTAATCATTCTAGGAATATTACCTATAATAATAATTCTAAAACGGAAAGTTTACGCAAAGTGTAACAGGGATTTGCCCAGTACACAATCAGCCGAGAGTAATATTTGAAGCTTTAAATGAGTGCGTGGCGCAGTGATTATTTCTTATGTAAACGTCGAAGAACATTCATTTTAATATGCTTCTTTAAATTTTTCAGACAACATCATAGCATAAAAGTTAATGAATTTGAGACAGCAAACAGATTTTATTGGAATATCCTTTATTAGAAACCATCAAAAAGAACAATGTCGGATCTGCTCGTCCCTCGTGTCTTACATGACGTTTGTTAATGGGCTGCGTTTCCAGCTAGGCGTCTGTAGAACTTGCTCCATTTGTCTTCCAGTCGTTCCAAATTCTCAGTCGTCATGCCTTCTGGAACGAACAGTTCTCGACAACAACTTCTACAAAACTGGAGTTCCCCACCTTAATTTACCACACTAAGTGTTCCAGACAATGGGCTCAAAAAGCAGTCCAATTGTAGGAGACACCAATGTAGAACCGAGCAATTTATCATAAGCAAGAAAGTCAGACGCGATTCTTGTCTAACGGTCAGTGAATATTCGGGCGAGAGTTTCCTGCGAATGTTAGTAGGCACCGCTTACCTCTGCAACTTGATGAAGGATATGGATTCTGATTCTAGGTTGTTCACACGTATAATAGATATCTATGGAGTCAGTAAATTTATGCCAGTCCCAGGAAGGGAAGGTGCGCTGTTACTTTCCTTGGTTGGTCGTTAGTAGATGGCGAAGAATACGTCTCGAAACATGACGCACGATTAAAGAATCTGAAGTTGCTGAACCTTTTTTCGAAGCCCTCAGTGGTCAGAGAAAGCAGCTACCAGATTAATGCACCAAGAACGGTCGTGGAACGCTGGTCATTGAACTTTTAACGCATTTTTTCATCAAAGATTTTTTGTTCAGTTTTTTTAATCATCAAGTTATGCTTAAGAAACAGTTACATTCCTTCTAAATAAAAACAACAGGATATCGTTTCCATACCAAATTGCAGGTCAAGATTGATGCTTTTCAAGGTAAGCTTGACACTTTTCAGAGCGGACCGAGCACGTTTGAAATCAGTCTGAACACCCTTCAAATTAAAGCGGACATCTTTGAAACTAAACTGTTCACTGTTTAGAAAGGTCAGATGAATTTTTGACTTAAATTAACTATGGCTTTCCTTGAAAATTTATAATTCGCCCTTCCAATACGTTTGAATTTCCATAATTTTTTCCTTCTTTCAGCTACAAAAGTGATTTTAAGTATGTTCTAAAATGCAAAAAACACAATTTCAAATAGCGTTGCAAAAATAACCAGAACCGTCACCGAAAAGAACGCGCAGGCAGCCTGACTCGCGCCGTCTTTGAGCGTCTTAAAGGCCCATTTTTAATAATTTTTTAAAAACGAAGTGCTTGTGAAAAGAAACGCGTATTTGAGCTTAGCAGCTGGAGCTCTATCCTTTGACAATTTGAATCCCAATAAAGTTTAACAGTTGTCACAACGATGTTTTGTTGCGATCAAAACTTCTAGCGCCAGGCGGGACTCGAACCCGCACCTCCCTCTGACGGGGCAGGAATGCTCTACGCCTTTACACCACCGGCGCCGTTTGATCGCACGCAACATCCACACCTCGCGGGACCGATTAGCACTCATACGTATCCGGGCTGAGCTGGCGTAGAGCATTCCCGCCCGGTCAGAGGGAGGTGCGGGTTCGAGTCTCGCCTGGCGCTAGAAGTTTTGATCGCAACAAAACATCGTTGTGACAGCTTACTACCTCGATATACCAGCCACTTGAGGCTTAAAGAAACTGATTTGAAGTTTAACAGTGTTTGTAGGCTCGAGGGAATAAACCGAGTTGGTGCGACAACTTGTTGAATGATCTTAGCTCGACAAAATCAGCTCATCTAAATAAGGTATAGAAAACTAGCTTCAATGTGTCTGGCATACAATGAATTCTTCAATTCCACTGATCCTAGCGGATTTTCTACGAATCCTGTGAAAATTATACGCGCGGGCGTGATCGGAACGCAATATCTCTTTTATGTCCGAGTCGTTTCTGCTGCAGCCTGTGGATTTTGTAAGCAGTAAAAGATTCTAGCGTCTAATGTGGCAAACCCTGCAACCTTAATGGAAGTGTGGAAGTCACTGTTAAGCAGTGCGCAGCTTTTTGACTTGAAGAGAACGGTATTGTTGCTAGTGTTGAAAACTCACATCTGGGGGAGAAACAGCTCAGGAAACTTCTATCGCTAGCGTTCACTGCGCTAAAGCCACAGCTGCATAGTGCTGAAAGAATTTAGGTAGCTGAATTGCTGTAAGTAACTCTTCCTCTTGTAAGCCTTCTGTTCGCTACAGGCTCAAGCTTGATTCGGGAATCGAAGGGTAATTGACGCCGTTTTGGGGAGAGGAGGGGCGATCGTACTCCTTCGGTTTTGGCCAGTTGTCGTTTGCACCCGAATCCAGGTCCCTTCTCTCACATGGTTCAGCGCCTCATCGTGGCGTGGGGATGGCAACCCCACGCCACGATGAGGCGCTGTCGAACAGCGATGTCCAGCGGAGGATTTCAACCAACGGCAGGGTCTCCCAAGCGGAGAAGGAGTTCGATAATTCTTCGGAAGCCTAGCGGAGTCAGAATCATAACCCGAAGGCATGAAGGGCATGAACGATACGAACTTTGCACGGCGTGACAGCTGACATCATCCCTCGTCGATGCACTTTCCCCAACCTTCCTATGTGCCCTTTCCACATGAAGCGCCTTTCAATTCATTTTCTTTATGTCTCAAGTGGCCGGTAATGAGGTCGCAAGCCTTGTAAACGATGCTTTGTTGCGATTAAAACTCTAGCCCTGAGCGACACCCCAACCCGTACCTCCTGCTGCTGGGAATGCTGTTTGTTATATTTTTTATTCAATGCTGAATAAGTAGCATTTCACAAATAAAGCAGACCATTAAAACAACACAACACCGCTACGCAAAATTGTAGTACATATAGCTAAGAGAAGCACACAATCATTCATCTAAATTTCTCGAATTTCTAATTGGATTGATATGTGAATGGTTAAATATCGGCGGACGTTTTCTGCTCTTCGTTTCTCCCTTCCTTTCTTTATTCTTTTCCTTCCTTTTTTAGAAACGTCGACATTGGATAATGAAAAAAATGTAGAAAAAATGTTCTTTACTTACGAGCAAATACGATTGAAGAAGATATCAGTGCATCCCTCATCAGCATTCATAGCTGGGGCCGTTAATAGAACGGAGGGGTTATAAAAGCCTGGTTAGAAATCAGAACAATTATCAAAGCGGCAGTCAAACCATTCAGACTTACCCCAGCCGAGAAGAGCACCGCTTTCAGGTGACTCTTTAAACAGAGAGCGATCGAAAGGGCGTTTGATAGTTGGATAACAGTGGAAGACAATGAGAGCAGAAGAAGACAATCAGTTAGGAATCAACGACATTCTGAGAGCTATTCGAATAGTTATTCCAGACTGTTGAAGGATAAAAAGGATATAGGACGGCGTTACTCAATCCCTTTTCTGATGCGCCACGCATTCTACTTCTACTGGATGTCGTGGAGGCGACTTGAATGCGTATTTGGCCATACAATGACTTGCGGTGGCCAGCCAATGAACAATTCAGCGCTCTACCCTTCCCAGATAAGTCTGGTACCAATTCCCCTACCCAGGAGGGATGGATGGCTTGGTTGGCATGTGCCGAAAACCCTAACCAGAAACCCGGATCGGGTGCACGCAACTGCCTGGGTACCTCCACCGACCCCGCTGCACGCGCCCCGTTATTTATAAAAATATTGATTATTGGGCTAGCTATGTATCATGAAAAATAAGCTAAAATTTAATTATTTGAATTTATTTATTTATTTATACGTAAAATTCGCGCGACCATAAACAATTCATGAGGATACCAAAAGAACTGCCAACGAAAAAACATCTCAGAACGGGAACGTGACAAGCAAGAATATTGATTGAACATAGACTTCTACACTCATAGAAAGGTAAGCAATTGGGCGTTTCGGAAATGTCTGTTTACAAGACTTTTGAATTTTCTTGAGGAGTCAGGAACTGGAGATGTTTTCGATAATATGATGAATTCGGAACAGGCCTTTTGTCTATAGAACGTAGCACGCAGAGGAGTCCTAGATCTTGGAAAATGAAGCTTTGTCTGTGCACCTCTGGTAGTGGAAGGCAAAATCGTGTAAAACTGTTCCACAAATAGACCCGTCATTGAATTTAGAATTTTGTAGATCATGAGGAGGTCGTACCTCTTTCTTCGAATACCAAACGACGAGATATCAAATATTTCATTGCGTACAGGGACAGGCGGTATGGTGGAGTGCTTATACCCATGAAGCCTTACCCACAGCTTTCTAGTAAAGTTGTTCTGTGCTGCTTCAAGTTTTATTATGACTTGAGGACGGATTACATATGGTTGTACCACATCCAAGTTGTGTTAGCACATAGGACTTATACGCTGAAGCTAAGTGTTTCACTGAATTAGTGTTCAAGAACTTGAATATGTTGAGGATAGTTCTATTGGCTTTACTGGATAATGCATTGCAACGTAACAAGTTCATAACGCCATATGAAGAGACAGAACTTCGAGAGAATCTATATCTGTCTATGTCAAAAAAGAGAGGAAAGTGCTACTGTTAGAGATAAGCGTTGGTTTTGCAACTTCAATCATTGTACACTTTCTTTTTTGAAAAAGGAATCTATCTCAACTTGGAGGAATATTCGCCTCGTGCTTTGTCATGGAGATTCAGTGCGATAACGCACTTTGTTTTTGATACTTTTGGTTCTGTCAAAAAAACTTTTTAACACTCTTGGTTTTGTGGGCACGTGTAGCGCAGTCGGAGGAGGCGCCGGCTGTCGCGTGCACCCGATGCCAGGTCCCTGGTTCGGATTTCCCGCACAAGTCAACCAAGCCTTCCATCCCTCCGGGGTCGGTGAATTGGAACCAGACTTCTCTGGGAAGGATAAAGCGCTGACTTGTTCATCGGCTGGCCACCGCAAGTCATTGTATGGCCAAATACGCATTCAAATCGCCTCCACGACATCCCGTAGAGGTAGAATGCGTGGCGCATCCTAAAAGAGATTGAGTAACGCCGTCCTTTACCCTTTACTTTTGGTTCTACACCAATACTCTTCCTAGAAGTCGTTCTACTGCCTCACCTCAGTGCTGCTGGAAAACCTTGGAACCTATACTTTCTCCTAATCATTCAAGGATCTTCTGTGAGTCTTCTAGCTAACAAGCTCTGTAATATGACCGCTGTTCATATTCCGTGAGCATCAGAAACGACCGTCAGCATGTTGCGAAGAGACTGCATCGGGAGGCTGCCGATCTGCATCGTCTCTCTCGCTGCATTTTCACTTTTCGCTCCAAGTTCTTCGACGGCTCGCCGTTAAACTGTCCATGACAAGGAGCTTGCGAACCCTAAACATCGTAGCGTTCGTGGTGTAATGGTTAGCATGGATGCCTTCCAAGCATTCAGCGGGGGTTCGATTCCCCCCGAACGCATGAGTTTTTCCTTTTCTCCTCCAATTCCTGTTCAGAAGTCATGGAATTATTTTTTCGAAAAGCTCCTACTCTTTGTTTAAGTTTTTAAACCTGGATCTAGTGACCTAAATATGAGCGAAATTGCAAAAAACGAAACATATTCTAATACAGCGAAACATTTTCTTTCAAATGGCATATAGCACCGTGTGAAATTTGGTAAAGGTAATTTTTCTTTTTTTAAACAATCCGCCAAAAATTGACATACAACATCACGAGAAAAAATGCGATGTACGCTTTGATTGAGCAAGAGATTGTCTTCCGAAAGACTTCTTTCCAAAAAAGATCAACTAACGAAAAGATGCTGTTAGTTGCAATTGGTAAAACCATGTCTTCGAGACCCTCAACCACAGAGGAGCCGTCGGCGAAAGTGTTTTTTTCTTTTTCCTTTTTTCGACTTTCCACTCCAATGCCCTAAAGATTAAACGAATCAAAACAAGGAAAAAACGAAATTCCTTTTCGATGGAACAATCATTTTCATTAGAGTGGTTGTATCGTTATGCAAAACTCAGTGAAATTCAGAATAGAATGTAAAAAACGGCGGAGACTCACACGGAGAGGTTCTCAAGTCAAAGTGAGCTTTTGCGATGCATTTTGATAGGATGTAGGGCCGTGTGAGTGGAGTCAGAATTACAGTCTATTTTGCTGAGCGTTCTTCTTAAAGACCTGGAGAAGAGATGTGAAAATGTGTGCACAACAATCACCTACCCCTACGACATCCCACGAGATGTGGCTCGGTGGCGCAGCCGGCAGGAGTGCCGCTTCATAGGGGCACACCGGCAGGCTTTCGAGCTCGAGTCTGCGGATTGCCAATATTTTTGTACATAGTGGTTCGTCATTATTCCGTTTTTCATGACCACAGGAGTCAATTGTAGACCATCAATGCTTACAACGAGCCAAGGCCGCCTAATTGTGCCTTCATATGTGCTAATTCTACAACGATGCGTATGTGCACCATATCATTTCTCTGGAAATAAAAGGTTCTATAGCGCTTCCCTTGTTAGTTTGCAACCTACCTAATGTATGTCTTCAAGCAGTTACGTCTTCATGTTTTATGGCCTTCTATTTTTGAGAGTCCTGATTGTTCCAGAAGGAGCTTATTTGGAGACGTAGTGAGAGGCCTTTGAGAATCTAACGACAGACTAGGAATTGCTGGACCAGATTGCAAAACTCATGCGTTCGGGGGGAATCGAACCCCCGCCGAATGCTTGGAAGGCATCCATGCTAACCATTACACCACGAACGCTACGATGTTTGAGGTTCGCAAGCTCGTTGTCATAGACAGTGGAACGGCGCGCAGTCGAGAACTTGGATCGAAAAGTGAAAATGCAGCGAGAGAGAAGATGCAGACGGAAGGCTCCCGACGCAGTCTCTACCCAACCTGCTGCCGCTCGTTTCTGATGTTTGTGGGGTATGAATAGCTGGCATATTGGAAGACTCACAGAGAGTCCACGAGTAATTACGGTATGGTATAGGTTCCAAGGCTTCCTCAGAAGCGCTGACACAGGAAGGGTCTCAAGCGTATGTCTGAATGGGGAGAACGAGTCATATAGGAGGAATATCCGTGTTCAATCAGTATAAAGACAAGTTTCTTATTTGCCAATTCGTTAAACCCAATGAGTAAGGAGCCCTTGAGGTTACTATGGAATCGGCTCCTCACGAGCGCTGTGGGGGGTTTGTTGTACGTCCGCGATGCCACGGCGTGCAAGCGGCCCGAAGCGCAGTGGACAGTGGCGTTGCTTATTGCGAAAGACGTCGGGGGTTCGCTTTTCCTGCGCTGAGGCAATATTGCATTTCAACTGATTGGTTAGGATTTGAGGGATCCTGGCTTGTACACAATTTTCAGGTGTTTTCTGTTTATTTTTCCAGCTGCACGCTGTGGAGAGTAACTTTCTTGAGTGTTGCTTATTACCGACAGGTCTTGAGCCTAAAGGCAATGAGAAAGGTGTTTACCTGGCTCTGCTCTCCTTCTATGCTATTATTAGGGTAGCCCAAAAGTAATGAGACTCTCCGTGCCCTGCCCATATATGTCATGACTGGAATCCGGTTTCGTGCTTCTCGTATTTGCATGTTTGTTTGCTACTTACTGAAGGCCACCTGTGAGGTGACCACTTTTGCCCTTTCCAGAAGCATGCCAAAACACCAGACTGTCACATGCCGACACCCCAGTCTGACGAGTCGACCTGTGTCGCGCAGATCTCGCCCAATTCCCAACCTCGAGCAGGCTGGACTTAATAGTCACGCAAGATGAGAAGCACGTCTTCTACCATAATCCTGCCAAGCAGCGAGTCTGGGCGAGGCCTGGTGACCTGTTACCGACCTTCGTTCGGCGGGATGTTCACGGTGAGAAGCACCTTCTGAGCTTTTGAGTCTTCGCCCATAGACCGGTATACTGGAAGCTGTTTTCCAAAGGCACGGCGGCGGACTCCAAGGCCATGGTGAACGAAATAGAAGAGATGGACCGGCGACTCGCACTTATTCGGCCTCAGCGCTTCAAGAAGGTCCTTCTCTTCGACGACGCCGCACCCCATCGAGCAAAGGTGACCAGGGATAAGCTTGCTCGGCTGGGCTGCGTTCACATGCCTCACCCACCGTATTCGCCGGACATCTCTCCATGCGACTACCACTACTTCTTGTGCCTACAGGACGTCCTGGTCGGAAGGAACACAAGAACCCAAGCAGACCTCGACAACCATAACGAGCGGTGGATCAGCACCAGCCCTAAGCAGTTCTGGAAGGATGGGTTCAGGAAGTTGGCGATCGATGGCAGCAAGGTCGTTGACCTTAATGGCGAATACACTCCTCAGCACCGTTGAGTTGTAATTGAGTTATAAAGAAATTTGTTGAATTTGCCTCATTACTTTTGGCCCACCCTAATAATCTGTAGGACGAAGACATTCTCCCATTCTTTGAGCATGTCTTCGTACTACAGATGCCACATAACTGTACTCTGATTCTGGACTCATGTGCCGGTTTCTTGAATCATTTATTTATTTATTTATTTATTTATTTATGCCAATTTAAACCACATGATGCAATAAGGTAGGGAATACATCACGTGGCGGTTCAAGCTACTACGCCTCGAGGGAAGAGTTTGAGTACACGAACTTCCTTCGGGTGCCACCGGTCAGATTCAGCCAACCGCCTTGGGCCTCTTCAACTGCAGGAAGTCGTTCATGAAGTGATTTCATTCCCACGTCATTGTCGATGTTTTTGCTTTTGATTTGGAACAAAGGAACAACATCCGGCAGGTATTCCATGTTCGACTGTCATTGAATCTTGGCATGATATTGATCAGTATGAATACCCAAGTGATGTAGCTGACGAACCAAGATTAGTACAGATCCTTTATTCCGGCTAACGTTTCGGCGTAACCGCCTTCTTCAGAGCCTGGAAGAGTCAAGTTGAGTTTGAAAAATCATCCGTCCAAGAGCCATTTCAAGCCACAGCGGTGAATCAGAAGTTGGTAGGAGAGGGAGACGAAACACGAGGAGGTAACACAAACAGTCCAGTGCAAATGGGCGAACGGTACCCCTTTTAAGGCGACACATGAGGAGATGAGGTCACCTTCGGTTTACCCTCCTAGCGAGCCTCTGGCAGACTGTCCTCCGGTTCGAGACCGCAAAGGTCAACGTACTCCGTTGTGTTTTACTGTACTAGTAGAACCTTTTGCTGTTTGCAAAGTTCACAAGCTGCAGCCGGAACGATTCGGACATAACAGAGTTGTTGCGTTTCGAACACGTCCGCGCGTCCAATTCAGCAGCACCCACCCAACGGCCGGCACAGTCGGTGGAATTGCAAAACTTATAGTATGGTACATGGTGCAGCAAAATTACCTGTGTACTGAAAATTCAATGGAATTTTGAAATCGAACATCGCAGATCAATTCTAACTATCAAAATTATCCGTTACAAACATTACAATTCAAAGCATGCTAACAGTTTTCGAAATGATCGCCTTCAGCCTCCACATAGTCCTTCAGACGTTCGACAAAGGCTTCGCATATGGCACGCAGATACGGTTCATCAATTTGGTCCCAGGATTTCAAATACGCTTCTTTAAGAGAGTCCAAATTTGGGTGTCTGGTAGAGCAAGCTTTTTTCCTAAAATGGCCCACACAGAATAATCCATCAGGTTAAGGTCCGGAGAACTGGAGGGCCATTCGTCGTGTGTGACGAAGTCAGGCGGCTGCTCGGTGCACCATTCCTGGATCACCTTCGTTTTGTGTGCCGGAGCAGAATATTGTTGAAAGACCAGTAGGCTGCTCCGAAGTGGGAATAGGCCCACGGCTTGATAACTTTTTTCAGGACATTCTTGTAAACCGCTGCGTTGATTTTCACGCCAGCTTTGACGAAAACAGGTGGAGTTTTTCCTGAAGATGTGACTCCTCCCCAAACCATAATGGGGACATGTAGCCTTTTTACCAGCCGCTCTAGGCCTAAGCTGTGTTAAAACATTGTTACTAGTAAGGTCTTCAGCTTAACCGGTTGCGGCTGATATCAGCGGCCGGCCCATCCCGTATCACGGGTGGGTTCTGACAGACCTAGAGGATATCGCCGATGTTACGTGCGATCAAACAGCGCCGGTGGTGTAAGGCGAACATCGCTACCTGGAAAGCAGAAGGTGCGGGTCGAGTTCCGCCTGGCGCAAGTGTTTGGTCGCAAGAAAACATCCCATAAGGCTTTTTCGCACCTTCCTAAAGTCGTCCTTTAGCATCAGCAACCAATTTCCCAATAATCCTCTCATTTTGGGAGTTGAAGGCTGGATTCAACGTGAAAATCTTTTCGTTGCTAAAGACGGTGTCTCGACCGCATGCCACCGTGAATCGTTGCAGCAACCTTTTGCATCCTTCCAATCTCCTCTTCTTCATCGTGTCCGTCAGAAGTTGGTATTTCTGCAGACGATAAGGGATCTTCTTAAGCTTTTCCCTGACTATCCTCCTTATTGAACCTTCGCTTATTACTGCGTCTTTTGCCATCTGGCGCATTAATCTCCTGGCGTTCCGTCGGATTTTTCCTCTCATGAGCTTCACATTTTTCCGGTTGATAGCTGCCTTGGGACGCCCTCTTCTATCCTCTTCGGTCTTCAATTCCTTGTACCGCTTTACTGTATCCTGGACCGTTCTTCGGGGCACGGAAAGCATCTTCACAATATCTCTCGTTTGCTTGCCGGCTTTATGAAGTTCGATCATAGCACTTCGTAGGTTGCAACGCCTACCATCTTGTACTGAAGTACGTAAGAGTTCCACAACGTTCAGTCAACATACAGTACCGGACGCGTCTTTTGAATAGACGCCGAAAAACCCGCACTTTTTGAGGTTTTTGCGTCTTTTTGCTATAACTCGCCCAAAATTCATCCATTTGAAAAACAAAGAGAATACCTGAGCTCAGGAATCGTATACATATCATATGAAAGATCAAAAATGGCCAAAATTGAAAACTTGCGCTCCATTGAGAAGGCCGGCCGCGGACGAGTTGTCGGCCGCAAGGCGTCCAAAACCGCTGCATGCTCACAACTCCTCTATTTTAAGGTTTTCGGAGAAACCGAGGTTGGTACTGTTCGATTTGTCTCTTCGAGATCTACACAACCATGTATACAATTTCGCTAAACCACCGCATTTCCGCGGTGGGTGGTCAAAGATGACAGGAGCAGACTTTTTGGCCCTGGAGAAGCTTATATTCCAGGACTTCCATGTTCTCGGAGCATCTCAAGCATGGCGTAATGTGTTTTGTCATGCCAGGAATCATCTGCCGTGCATAATGTATATAGGATCGAACCTATAAATTGAGGGGGGACAGTTTGTAGAGTGAGCATTTAGGGAGTTTTATGAGAAATTCTCAGCCGCCCTACACAGGAATTGCTGTACTCTGTTCCGGCGAGACTTTGGAGTGCGCTGTGCACAATGCATATAGGATCGAACCTGAACCGCCGGAACAGAGTACAGCATTTCCTGAGTAGGGCGGCTGAGAATTTCTCATAAAACTTCCTAAATGCTCACTCTACAAACTGTCCCCCCCCCCCAGGTGATTCCTGGCATGACAGGAATACTTTACGCCATTCTTGATATACTCCGAGATCATGCAAGTCCTGGAGTATAAGCTTCTCCAGTACCAAAAAGTCTGCTCCAGTCATCTTTGACCACCCACTGCGAAAATGCGGTGGTTTGGCGAAGCTGCATACATGATTATGCAGATCTCGACGAGTCGAATTGAACGGTACCAACCTCGGTTTCTCCAAAAACCTCAAAATAGAGGAATTGTGAGCATGCAACAGTTTTCGACCCCTTGTGGCCGACAACTCGTCAGCGGCCGGCCTTCTCAATGGAGCGCAAGTTTTCAATTTTGGCCATTTTTGATCTTTCATATGATATGTATACGATCCCTGAGCTCAGATACTCTCTTGGTTTTTCAAACGGATGAATTTTGGGCGAGTTATCGCAAAAAGACGCAAAAACCACAAAAGTGCGGTTTTTCGGCGTCTATTCAAAAGACGCGTCCGGTACTGTATATCAGGCTAATGAAGGGAAAAAATTTCTTTAAAAATTTAAGAAAATTAAAATGTTTAGGTGCACGGGTAATTTTGCCGTGTACACACACCTTGTACACATTAAAGCTAATTGGTTTGTTATACTTTTCTTGCACTTAGTTAAGCAGTTTTCGTCACTCCACAAGTTGTCAAAAGATAGAGCTCCAGCTGCTAAGCTCAAACATGTGCTTCTTTTCACGAATGGGTTGAACTATGCACTGATTCAACACCGATTCGTATAATTCAAATTAGCATTTTTAAACCTCGAATGAATGAATTATGCGAATAATGAAATTTTTTGAAAGGCTGGATCTTAATATGATCATTTGAACCATCCGAAAATCCGTCCTGGGAAAATTCATCCATGTCATGTTTTAATCATTCCATGCTCCAGGTCTCTCAAAAATTTCATGATCCGCATGGTCCACTTACTTGAGGGTTGAAAAGAGGACGGATCCGAATTATACAAGTAGGAGATGGAACGAATGAATAGGCCGAATTTTTTTTCAAAATATCACAACATATCTAGATACATCTCATCTCCATAATGTCCAGAAGTAAAACTTCTTCGAAAAAACATTATTCGAGAAAAACTGGTGTGAAAGATTCGGTGTTTGGCTTTGGTATGCCAGTAGCGATAGCATTACCTTAAAGGTACCGTTCGGAAGACAGGAAGGCATTCGTTGAGAAGTCCCTCAGAGATGTTTCAGGCGTTGTACACCTTTCATTAACCCACAACAGGTACGTATGTTTATTCATTTATTCCCAGTTCAAAACCATCAAAACTACACACCGTAGAAAGACGAATTCACAAGCGGAAGACATTACTTTGGGTTTAGAAAGAAAATAAGGAAAAGGAAGAAAAAGGAAAAAAAGCGACGTAGAAAAGGGAGGATTAGTGAAATTAAGGGAGAATGTGAAAAAAATGAAAGCTTTACTAATGCACACATCGCACGAGTAAGTGTGGAGGCTTTTAACTCTTGCTAGAACAACTGAAGTACAGTAGGTAAAAAATATTAGGTTGTCAAGAAACAAATGAGCGTTTTGCCTTTGTTATTATTTGAGTACATTTCTTCCAATAAAGTGTGTTTTATACCTTGTAGTGTTACATATCAGTGGAAAGCCAAGTTCATGCACTCTTTATCCATGTCTTTGAATTTTGTATAGAACATAAATTTTCTCCAACTTTAAGCTTGCCGTTTTAGATGTCTGAACGCAATTTTCGACAAATTTTCTTCTAGGAATCCAAACTTGTTTAGTTTCAGTGCAGGTGAAACAATCCGTAACATCAACACTGCATTTGAAGAGGATTTAGCTAAAGGACGCACAATTCATCACTGGTTCGAAAGGTTTCGATGTGAAGATGAAAGTCTCGAAGATGAAGACCGAGGCGCCGCCGCACTCCTTAACGACGACCAACTCAAAGCCATGGTAGAAACTTATCCGCGTCAAACTGTGAGAGAGTCGGCACAGCATTTCTTTGTTTACGGCAGCACTATCAGTCGCTATTTACAGGTGATCGGAAAAGTAAAGAAATTGGATAAATGGATCTCGCACGAACTGATCGCCGGGCAGATGGTGAAACACCACGACACCTGTGTTTCGTTGAGGCTGCGCAATCTAAGGGAGCCTTTTTGAACAGGATCGTGACATGCGACAAAAAGCGGATCCTTTGTAAGAATCGTCGTCACTCTGCACAATGGCTGGACAAGATTAAGAGTCTCAAGGAGGTGCCGAAATCAAGTCTCCATCCAAGGATGACTATGGGAACAACGGCTGGCATAGTCCACTACATATCTTGGAGACTGGAGAGACTGTCACAGCGGAGAAGTACTGTGCCGAAACTAAAGTGATGCACCAGAAGTTGATTGAAAAACAGCCGGCTTTGGTCAATCAAGAGGCCCAATCCTACCGCACGGCAATGCGCGTCCGCATGCTTCAAAAATTGTTGTCTAGAAACTGGATGAATTGGGATACGAAACTCTGCCACATCCCGCATATTCACCAGATCTACCTCCCATCGATTAACATTTTTCATACATTTAGACCTTCCTATAAAGGATAAAAAATTCAGCAACCAAGATGATGTCGAAAATGACTTCAATGCTTTCATGGCCTGCAGAACTCTGGATGTCTAGGCTACCAGCATAAGTAAATTTGTTTATTGTTGGCAAAGATGTGCTATTTCTAACCATTATTACATTGATTGATAGAGTTCATTCTAAGCTGAGTTATGATAATTTGAATGTCCGGGTTGCAAACACTCATTTATTTCTTGGCAACCTAATATAACCCGGCCTGTGATACTATTAGTATAGGTGCTAGACTAGCTGTAACCTAAGCGGGGTGGACCATAGAAGTATTGATATACGGAAGTGGGTAAGCACCTCAGTAGGTTATTATTGATGGGAGGTAAGGAGCCGACCTTACTGATCGCATTTTTCCGATAGTAGTTCATAAAGGACGCAAGACATACGGTGTCTGAGGTGCGTATAAAAATTTGAGGAAAGATTGCTCCAACTTGCGCAATTTGTGCAATTATTAAAGCGCTGGACTTGTAAGGAGCGATAGGACAATGAGAGCGAGGCACATTATTCTATGTAATGACAAGCACAGAGAAACTAGCTTAGTTCGGTGATCGCAGGTTCGTCAGCCATGGCCTTGGTGAGAAGGAGTATCTGCATATTTCCTGAAATCTTCAGTGACAGCACAACAAGAATTGACTGTTTCTGTCGAACGTATAGTTCTATCGTGTGGTCTATGTAGTTTCCGATCCTTCTAGAACCTTCTCTGATGTTATGAAAGATTCGCAACGGATATACTAATTACGCGTCCTGCACTCTCCACTCCCATGGCGATTTGCAAAGGACGACTGGTTGGAGCCCACCCCAAGCTGCCACACAACCACCACAGCAGGCAACAGAGGACCCCGGGACGCAGTGACGAATGGGCAGCAGAAGATAATGAGTCCAACCCAAGATTCCTCTGTTAACAGGGACTTTAGCAATTGGGCCAGGAGGTTTCGAAAGGGATGGGAGTTTCTGTAGATGAAGTAGCCGTTGCTCATGCTGTTCCACTGTGTCATTGTCCTTATGAGAAAGGAATTCTCATAGCTAGCTGTGTTAGGCTTTTGCGCTCTGATAAGGGGAAAGGGTGACCTCACCGTCTACCAATACTTGGGCAATCTCAAAAAGATCGGAGATGCTTTTTGTGGTCAACTTACACATGAGGGCGAAATCCGTCATTTTTCGTCTGAACTCCAAAGGCTCTGTACTTAGCCTAGGCAGTCTCTCCACATAAGAAAGTCGAAACAGTCCATATCTACAGAAAGGGCTGTACGTAAAACTCTTTTAAACTTTTCAATCTTCTCTGTAAGAGTACTACATATTGGAGATCAGTACTCTAACAGCGGCCTAACATAAAGGCTAAACAGCTTGAAAAGCAAGATGGGATCTCGCATCTTAAAAGCTCTGAAAATGAAGTTCGAACATTTTTGTGCATTACTTACCTTGTCGAGGATGTAAGTATCAAAACTGAGACTGTTGTCGCAAACGATCCATAAGTCACGTATTTCTTCGACGCAGTTCAAAGTGACGCTTCTAAAGTGAACAAAACGTTGGAATGTTTAGTCTTAATCTCATAACAGCGGTTTTCTGACTGGAAAAGTCTAGCTCTATTGCACCTCAAAGTTTTTGACAGTTGTTAATGCTGAAAATTCTTGTGTCATCAGCGTAGATGCTAGGAACAGCCTGGTGGAAGTGAGCAAGGCAAATCGTTCATGAAGATTATAAACAGAAGTGGACCTTCTGCTTGTACCTTGAAGAACTCCACTTGGTGTTTGATAGTTAGGTTTCTTTAAATACCTCAAAAAAGGCACAAAAAATACCTGGGCACAACCCCAGAGGACGGGCACAGCACATCGGTGATAGAAAACACTTTATTAAATAACAAAATATGACAATCGAGAAAAAAGAATCCAACATAAACTACGATCAATGGAACCTGCCGTCTGTTCCGGAGTCAGACGAAACAACTACTGGCCCTCCGGCTTCTGTAGCGACCTGTTCCCGCGCTTCCGGGCTTCTTCGGATGCCGCCTACACCAAAGACAAGCTACCGCATGCCATAATTACGTTTTTCGCTCTCTCAATACATGCCCGTCGTGGCTCTGAAACCGTTATACTCAGTTTCGTTTTATGTAAACAACAAACAACAAAAACTTGGCATTGAGCCCTTTTGACTGATGGTGAGACTTCAGACGGACGGCTGACCATTACGTTTTTGCTCTTGCGCTCGTCTCTTTGGCATCTTCAGACAAGGTTATCTGCCAGTAGCCCGAACAGAGGCCCAAGGAGGTAAACCACCTCTTTCCTTTTAAGCTCTGCAGCATTATGTCAGGTGTGGGCAACCCACATACATGCGGAAAGACTCATCATTTTTCTTTATCCGAACTACCGGGAAAGCACATGGAGACTCGAAGCGTTCGATGATGTCCCGTTGCAACAGACTCACCCTCACTACATTATAGCAAGCAGACAAGTTGTCTTTAATTATTACAGACTGAACTCTGTCGGATAGAAATGAACGCAAAAAATTTAGTAGCTGCCCTTTTATACCGGAAGGACAAAGTGTTTTAGTTAGGAATGGGATAGAGATGGAGTCGAATGCTTTTACGTAATCCAAATAACAAACGAACACATAGCTGCCCTCGTCTTTTTCTCTATGCCACAACGGTATAGTGGAAATAAGGGTTGATGCAGTAGATTTCGTATCAAAAAACTCATGTTGTTTGTCTAGAATTAGGTTGTTATCACGTAGATATCTCTAATCAGTCCATTTGGGAAGGAGTTGAAAAAATAGAGACGTAGCCACCTTTGAAAAAGTTTTTGGTTTCTACAGAATTTGGGAATTACATTCCTTCACGTCAGAAATCGTAAAAAGAATGCTGTTGTGGTCGGAAGTGCGAAAAGTGGGAGGACGTGTACCTTTTCAACTATGTTACGTTGAGGTACATGTAGAATGTATAGAATGTTTAGGCCGTGGGTGGGTTGGTTTACCACTTGTATCAAGTTAAAAGTGACAAAAAACTCAAGAGATAAAGAGGAGTAGCAAGTTGAGATGTTTCCTCTATCGCACATACTGGTCCAGTCGAAGGTTCGAATTTTAAGGTCGCTCATTCAAGTGAAATTTTTACTCCACTGTACGGAAACGTGATTAAGGAAACCTATGATTGAGTGATATATGTCGCGTAGGTGAGCAGCATTGGTAGGTGGGAACGCCTAAACCAATTAGACCGAATGTCATTCACAGTTGGTACCCTAATGGGCTGGCATGTTTTCGGCTAGTGCTCTGTTTGGTTACTATTGGCTGGCACGCTCCCATCTACCAATGTTGCTCACGTACGCGACATGTACCAATAAGACTGATTTGGCTGCAAATCACCTATTTTACTTTTGAAAGTGCCTGTTTTGAAATGAGATTTTTGCAGTGTGTATATGAAAATTGTACAAACAAGCTATGAACATAGTACTCTCACTATCAGTGAAGCGGAGATGAAAAGTGTGAAAGACGAAATGAATGGCGTAACCTAAGTGTAGCTGAAGTATAGTCCCTCGCTGTTGCTAGCAGACGCTTAGGCAGAGGCAGGGTTACTCAAATGTGACCGTCAAGCATTTCTCTTCTGTTCGCGTGCTGATCGAATGAGGTGAGACGATGAACATTACGCGTTCGTTGTTGAGGGTGCGAACACCTCAGAAAAAGCCTTCTCAGTCGTGCTTGGCACGAAGACTCACTTCCCGAAGGCAGAAGTCGATGGGGTCTTCGACATGCCGCACAGAAAAATCGGCGAAGAACGAGTTCGGAGCGAATAAGGACTGGAAAGCAATACCAGTAAAAAACTGATCAATTGCAATTCGATTTCATTTCGTTCTGCGACTGAAATGATGCTTGACTGAGCGCCATGAATGGTTGTGAGAATTGAAAAAGCCTCACGAAGCACAGTCGTGAAATCACAGCCAGACAACTGCCAAGTAGTCTAGCAAACTTTTTCCGCTCTATAGAAGGTGGACGCGAAAGCAGGACAGATGGCAAAATCATAGCAACAAGAGAATGGAGAGGTATTGCGGGTGCACGAAAAAGTTATATTCTGTTTCATCTCAACTGGGGAAAGGTTTTCAGAATCATTATAAAGAGCTCGGAATGCTGATTGCGGGCATGGTGTCAAAACTGCAAAATGGAATACCTGGGCGAGTTATAACCCCAAGCTAGGTGGAGCGGACTGCACACTGCTGTGCGAAAGAGCTGGGGCGAGATCGATAAAGGATAGGGCTCTCTAACATCTCTCTTTTGCTGCACAAGATGTGGTCCAGCTCGTGGAGATGCTGTCCGTTCGCAGATGAGTGTGTCCTTCTCTTCAATGGCGACTTGAAGAACTGGCTGTTGCCGTGATACTCTGATGTACTTCGCAAAAGTTTTCCAGCTTCTCACCATATTCGTTGCGGGTCTCCGCACTACTAGACCCGATAAAACGCTCACCAGCTCTACGATCTCCGATACTTCCGTTGAAGTCTCCAGCTACTACTAGAGGCCGCGGTGGTGGGGCAGGAGTCGCCAGGTGTGAAGTCGTCGGTTTGGTTCACCTGACGGTTCGGTTCACCTGGCTGGCTTTTCTGCACATCATGGTTTATCTTTGAAATGACCTTTTATTCTGAATTATGACATTGTATGTGGCTTTCCAAGGAAAGCAAGGAGCATTTCCGCAGCGGATTCACTTTGAAGCTTCAAATCTGCATGTAAAAGATGTGCGTTTTCTGAGCAATATGCTTGCTTCACACATGTTTTTACTTTGTTTTATAAATGCTAAAGTGGTTAGAAGTACCTCTAATTGTTCAGTATAAAATTTCGGATCCATTTGTGCAAAACAGTAAGTACAAATGTCACCATAGCAGTTCATGCCTTCAATCATTTTTACAAACGTGTGTGGTAGTCAAACCGGCTACTTATCGTTAGTTAAACACGTGTCATAATTCAGAAAAAGGTCGTTTCGAAGATAATTCATGATGTGCAAAAAATACGCCAGCCATTGAAACCGAACCAGTGACACCCGACCTGACACCTGACGAGCAGGACAACTACTCCTACGCCACCACCGATGCTTGCGACCCGTTCTTACGGAGCTCCCATTCCTCACCGCTCTCGCGCCAGCTCTTTCGTGCGACCAGCCTGCAGTCTGGCCCAAACACTTTCGACAGGTCACAACTTGCTGAAGTTTCATTTTGCAATTTTGACACCCACGTTCATAATTAGCATTCCAAGTTCTTTCTAATAACCACGGTCTCTACTTCAATTTTCATGGGAGATCGAAACTCTTCCGAAGAAAATTACGAGATTCTCTGCTGCGAGTTGCGAATCTTACTGCTTGCGAAGTGAATGATCGAGAAGAACCATACAACACAGCAAGCCGGAGGTTTCGGAAATAAGATGCTTGCCATGGGTTGTCTATCCATGGGAGATCGAAACTCTTCGGAAGAAAATTAGCCGTCTGAGATTTTGACTGTTTTCCTTTTCTTCGTCTTTTTCGAGTCGCAGGTGTGATCACAAACGAAAAGTTCCATAGATCTACAATCATCTTGAAACGAGAGCAGCGCACATGGTGTTTGTAACAATCTATTAGGTTGAGTCATAAGTTTTGCAACAAAATTTGCCTTCCAGCAAAAATAAGATTATGCCACATAAGAAAAATTATTGACTTAAACGAAGTAATTGCCGTTATTCTCAATGGGTTTCTTCCGCTTTTCATGACCTGAGTGGATTACACCTCTGTCGAATTCGGTCGGTTTCGACCTGAAGAAGTCGGGCACCGCCGCCTTGACCTCATCGACTTCGGCGAAGTTCCTAACACGAAGAAAGTGCTCCGTCGACAGAAGCAGATGTCAGTCAGACGACGCAATATACGTGGTGTATGGTAGTTGCTTGATTTTGGTCCAGCCCAATTCCTAGCTTTTTCCTGTGTCTGAAGTGCCAAAAGCGGTCGGCTGTTGCCCTGATGGATGAAACACTGTCTCGCATCGACTTCTTTCTCCACTAATTTTTGCAGGAACTAACCGAGTTGCTGGCAAAAGTGAGCGTCGAAGATGGTTTGACTACTTGTAGTAGCTCCCTCTGTACTGGACCACTACACATCCCATCGGTGGCGCTTCAGTTTTGACATCAGAACTCCCAGCTCGTTACGTTCCAGCTATTGCTTTCCGGCTTTACAGTTGTGGTGGATCATCCGTTTTCATTGCTGGTAAGGATTGGATCCGAGTCCCTTCGCCTGAACCGTGCCGGAGCTCTCGGCAGTCGGGAGCACAGCGACTTACTTGGGTTTCCGTCAACGCATTAGGTACCGGCGAAGGCAATTTTGGCGATCTTCCAATCTTCTGCAGCCGATGAGCTACCGCTGGGTTCACTGGGAGGTGTGGAGATCAGCGGTAAGTCCTAGTGTGGCTTGAGAAGAATTCGATCTGATGGATTGGCACAGGTGCCCTTTGTTTACAGCAGTTGATCTTCCCGGGAGTGCATTGTCTCTGTTGCCCCTCTTGGCGAACAGTTACTGCTTATACCATCTCCAATAATTTATTCGGTTAGGAGTGAACTTGTTGGTGATTTCTTGGATGTGCTTGGCCACCGTCGCTGAGTTGCTGCCGAGCTTGAACTAATTGAAAATGAAACACTTTTTCAGTTTGAGTGGTCATTGTTCTAGTGAATAAAACGTTTCAACAACGCAAGGAAAATTAGCGAATTCATAACTCAAAATGATCGCTAAAGAACACCATTTCAAACAGAATATAACACTTCAACGAGTTTCCTTTGAATTTCAGAAAAAAACACAAATGTTGCAAAATTTATGACTCAACCTAATAATTGTCAACAAAAGTGTTGTATTTTAAGTAAGTGGGAAAGATCGAAACTCATTAACTGTTTTCTAGTGGTAAGAATTATGTTCACTTCTGTTGAAGATTGCGCACTCTGGGGTGTCAGCGACCTATCCATCCCCTTTTGCTTACGTTTTATCTACATTTTTTCCCATTTTGTTTCTCTCATTCTTGTCTAATTTTGTGCCAGCGGCTTCATAGCAATTACATATTGTTCTAACCTTGTTTGAATTTCAGTTTTCAATGTGCCATAGTCTAAAATGAAATTGAATTTCAATTTCATTTCAGACTATGGCACATCATTGACGTATTCAATAAATAAATTAAATAATTAATTTGCGCTCAAAATGTCCGCTGATATTGCCTGAAAGAGTACGCCGGTATAAGGCTAATACTTCTTGCGCAATGGTAGAAAAACGAGTTAAAAACGGCAGAAAAAGATTTTTATGGATTTTATTATAGGGTATTGAAATTGGGCGCGTGGATCGCAGTCGGAGGAGGCGCCGGCTGCCGCCTGCACCCCATACCAGGTTCCTGGTTCGGATTTCCCGCCCAGACCAATCAAGCCTTCCATCCCTCCGGAGTTGGTGAATTACTACCAGAATTGTCTGGAAAGGATAAAGCGCTGATTTGCTCATCGGCTGGCCACCGCAAGACATTGTATGGCCAAATACGCATTCAACTCGCCTTCACGACTTCCGTAGAAGTAGAATGCGTGGCGCATCCCAAAGGGGATTGAATAACGCCGTTCTTTGTTCTTTTATCTTTATCCTTTTATTGAAATTATTCTAGAGCTGCTAGGTCAAACTATCCAATATCTTCTCGGAAATAACTTAATTTCCCCTCTTTCTATAATGAAAACATCCACATCCACTTTCTCGCTCATTACCTCTCGAACGAAAAAATTCACATTGAGCCACTCTAGCGAACTACGGAGATAAGTTTGACTGAGAAATACCTCTACTTTACCAAAGTCACGGAAGGATCATTCCGCAAAGATTCGAATGAAGAAATGAGTGAAACAAACTTTTTTAATGTTTTCCATTAAAGACTTATTTTTAGTTCGCCCTATTCACCGAAATCTAGTTCATTCTTAAAAAGTCTAGCGTATTTTATGCGTTTATCAAAATCATCATCTATTTTTTCATCTCTTTCACATATGTGATTAACAAGGAGAGCCTTCAAACCTGCGGTGAGTTTTTGCGAAGCAATTGTTACAGGTGTGAGGTATCGTGTGGGGAGTACCATAGTCAATCTTTTCGGAATGCTCTTGTGTGGTCGAAAAAAGACGAGTGAAAAGGTGAGCGCGAAGTTTGCCACGCCCTGCCGCCACTCCACCGGATGTGGTCGGTTGGCGCAGTGGAAAACGATGTCGCCCCTCAGAAGCGCTGAGTGTGCTTTATGGTTTGGTCCCTGGTGTCGCCAAAGTGTTTGCATACATCGGGTCAGTAGCTCCAATCGGTACAAAAAAGGTGACTAGAGTTTAGAAACGAAGTCCACAGCTTCTCTATCACACTCTTTCACGTCGATGTTCATATGTACGCGGATGGTCGACTTGGAGAGAAGCTCCTCGTGAGCAATGAACACAGTCACTTCATGTGAGCAAAAACACTTGTATGTTAGCGGTCCAATAGGATGGTACAGTGCAAATACAATCCATCGCGAGGTAACTCAGAATTCAGAGCTACATTTAGTTGCTAAAATCGTGTACAAATTGACTCCTGTGATCACTCAAGCACATTACAATAACGACCCGATGTGTGCGAAAACTTTGGCGACACCGGAAACCGAACCACAAAACCCGCTCGGTGGACCGAGAGGCGACATCGCTACCCACCGCGCCAAGCGACCACGTTCGGTGGGGTGGCAACAGGGCGTGACGGACTTCACGCTCATGTTTTCACACGCATTTTTGCAACCACAGAAGAGCATTCCGAAAAAATTAATTATAGGCCCCACCCAAAACCCCACATTCTGTAAAAACTTTATCGCAAAAGCTCACGCAAGTTTCCTTGTAAGCGCAGAAGCAGACTTAAGATTAACGGATAAAAAGAAAATACAGTGACAACCAGCTGCTTCTGGGATGAGCCACGCATTCTACCTTTAAGAGTTGTCGTGTTGGCAATTTAAAAACGAATTTGGCATATACATGTGGTGGCACGTTGTTGTGCAAGTCAGTGTTTCGTCTGTTCCGGGCAAGTTTGGTATCAATTCACTGATCCCGGAGGGATGGATGGCTTGGTTGGCCAGACGGAAGAACTGGCTTGAACTAGCTTTTGTAAGCAATAGTAGCATGGTTCACTGCACATCGACTCATATTGGGTTGTTCCTTAATCAATGCCTTTTTTATATTTTTCAAATTTATATTAGCAACAAACATTAATCAATGACTGTCTGATATATGATATAGGTATTCTGATATATTGGTTCCCAACTGAGCTCTGTTCCTGTTTTTCCCGGGTTCATTATCGAAGAGACGTGAGGTCTGGTGTTATACAGAGGCAACATCACGCCTTTGTTCTTGGCCAGTTCAGGGCGCTTTTTCTTGACTTATGTAGATGGAAAGAATTGATATCCATCCAATGATAGTGTCCTGGACTAAATGTTTTCTCTCCGGAAGAACATACCAAGTTAGGTTAGAAACAGTGTTCTCCGCGGTTTTTTCTTCTCCCAGTGGTGTTCCACCGGGAAGTGTCTTGTCACCTTTACTATTTCTCCTGTATACCTACGAACTTCCTGAAGCTATCACCAGCCTAGGGGTCAGCTGCAAAATGTATGCTGACGATGTGAAAGTTTATGCTGAAGTAAACGGAGAAGAACCTTCTCATGAAATCCATGCCGCAATTAATTTTATTGAGAAATGGGCTACAACCTGGGAGCTTCCTCTGGCCGCAGAAAAATCGCATTGACTTGTCATTCAGACAAAACATCAGCACAGTTCACCAACTTATAAGCTTAAGAACACAGATTTAAAGCATGTAGAAAACACCCGTGATTTGGGTTTCCGTATATTTAGTGATAAGCTTCGATACCCATTATAAGCAATTGTTAAAAAGGCAAATTATCGTATTTACAACTTGTTCAAACAGCTCAAAACCAATGATTCTCTTGCACTTGTTCGTGCATATAAGACGTATATTAGGCCTGTTTTAGAGAGCGGTACTTCAGTGTTCAATCCGTTCAAAAAGAAAGACATTGCTCTTCTGGAAAGCGTCCAGAACAACTTCACCCGAAAATTATTTTTAAGATGTTTTGGAACCAACTATGACAACATACCTAGAGGTCCAGACAGGGCCAAACAGCTTAAGTTACCTTGCCTCCGCAGTCGAAGGAAGATGATCGACATGACCATGATGTTTAAGATTCTTACAAACAGAATTTCAATAGATCCTACGCTATTTTTGGTGCACCTCTGACTACGAATAGGAGAGGGAACCTAAGGCTTTACCTTCCTGTTCCAAAATCGCAGGCGAGATCAAACTTCCTCACTTACAGAAATCTTAAGGACTTGAATTTATTATTAGGTGAGGATGAGAAGATCATAAACATGTCCGTGAGTTCATTCAAGTCCTTAATGGTACGTAAAAAGTTATGTTAAACGTGCTGTGTTTAGTTTTATGTTTGTTGTAGTATGTGTGATTTAGTATTTGTTTTTCTGTCATTACTTATGTAATGCATGACTATGTTCATGTCTGATAAATAAATAAATAAATAATAATAAATGTATGTTTTTTTACATGGATTACCCATGTGAACCAATGTTTAGATCAAACGACACCGAGGAAAAACATCCTACTTGTCGAAGCTAGGCATCTAGTAGTAAAAGAAAGAAACAAAAAAAACAATCTCAAGACACTCAAGTAAAAATCAAACGTTGTTATACTTTAACACATTTGCTTAAGCCTGGAGCGGCTGGCTGGTAGAGATGCTATATGTTGTTAGATTAAGTGTTTGCTATATTGCAGTTTTATCTCACTACTGTCTTATACAGAGTACTTTAATGAATAAATAAAAATAAAAATAGATCGTCAATGAAGAACAAGAAAACTACATGAATCAAAAACAGCACCTAAGTTAAACAAGCTTGTCAACAGCGGACAACTTCGTAGGGCGGTCCAATAACCTTCTAAATGAGCTTAGTTTATCTGGAAGAACCATACATTTGCTGAGTTCAGTATATTCAGCACCTGCACTACACAAAAAGAAATAACGCCCTACGTTCTTGCTAACCCGAGGTAGCACCAGCCTAAGATTACTACCTCTAGTGTCGGAATTAGCAACCTTGAAATGTAACCCAGATCTAATACCAGTAAGACTATGAAAGATTTTGTGGACCATTACTAGGCTAAACCTTTGTCTTTGTTGAGTTTCGTTAGTTCACGTCAGTAGATATTCGAATCAACAGTTTGGTTTCTTGGGAGCAGGTCAAAGTAGGTCACAGCCTCGCACATGTCAATGCGTTCGGTGAGGTGGATTTTCTTTCGTTCGTGAAGAGCTCGTAAGTAAGTAAGAGTTCGTAATATGCAATTTGTTTACGCAATCAAGCTGTTCTGAGCGCACGAAATTCGTTGTGTCAAGCTTCTTTGTCATCTCACGTGTTCTCATACGCCGGTTAATTTCGATCAACGCCTTTATTTTGTCGTCATCGGTGGTGATTGTACGACCAGTATGTGGTCATCTTTCACATTACAATTTCCACAACGAAAGCGACAAAACTAACGCTGGCACTGGCGTTCAGTAAGGCAGTCCTCGCCATAAATTCGACATAATTTCTTCCGAACTTGCAACAACAACATTGTTGTCCTTTCGAAAGCAAAACAGCAAAATATGCCGATAATGCTCTCTTCGATTGTCCATCTCCAACTCAGTTTTTTACCAAATTGCTCCTAATAGTGGCGCCCAGTTTTTCATAGGAGATAGTCTAAGCTTTAAAAGAACCTCCTGCCAGCGCTCATCAACACCTTGGCTCGGCTCTTCACACGTTACCTGTCAGAGTGCAAGGTTCCATCTCAGTGGAAGACCAGCAGGACCGTCTTGCTGTACAAGAAGGGAGACGTGCACGACATTGGCAACTATCGCCCGATCTGCCTGCTGTCCGTAGTCTACAAGCTGTTCACTCGAGTTGTCCTGAATAGGATCGTCCGAACGTTGGACGAAGGACAGCCATGCGAACAAGCAGGATTTCGGAGAGGACTCAGAACGATCGACCACATACACACCATTACGAAGCTCATCGAAGTGTCGCGAGAGTACAAGCTGCCGCTTTGCCTTACGTTCATCGACCTGAAGAAGGCATTCGACTCTATCGAAACTGAAGCGGTCATCGACGCCCTGCTCACTCAGGGCGTTCCTACTCAGTAGATCAGAGTCCTTCGAGAGCTGTACAGCGGATTCACGACCAAGATCTCTCCATTCTACAAGACGTCGTCATGTACGTGAAGAGAGGGGTTCTGCAAGGGGACACCATATCCCCGAAGCTCTTCAGCGCCACCCTCGAAAACGTCATGCGCGAACTAGAATGGGAAGACATGGGAGTGAAGGTCGACGGCCTGCAGCTACATCATCTTCGCCTCGCTGACGACATCATGCTCATAACACCGAGTATCAGCCAGGCGTAGCGAATGCTGGTCGACTTCGATCGTGTATGTGGGAACGTTGGACTGAAGCTGATTCTTACGAAGACGATGTTCATGAGGAACGGACGAGTTTCTGATGCCCCATTCTCGCTTGACGGAACGAACATCTCCGAATGCTCCTGCTACGTCTATCTGGGTCGCGAAGTCAATATGGCCAACGACCTACCTCCAGAGCTGAGCAGGAGGAAACGAGCGGCTTGGGGAGCTTTCAAGAGTGTCGAAGATGTCGCGAAGAAGACGAAGAACGTCCGACTCCGTGTCCACCTATTCGACTCCACTGTTCTTCCTGCCCTAACATACGCCTCAGAGACCTGGGCTATACGAAAGCAGGATGAACACGCGATCAGCGTCGCGCAGCGTGGAATCGAGAGGACGATGCTCGGAGTGACACGACTCACGCAAGTGAGAGAAGGCTTCCGGAGTTCCCAGCTTCGCCGACGTTCGAAGATCAGAGACGTGTCGCGTGGGCAAAGTTGTCGAAAATTAGGTGCGCTATGCGTAGTCCACGTAATGCGCTTCGCAGACACCCGCTGGACGAGAGCCGTCACAGATTGGATTCCGCGGGATGTCAAAAGAACACCAGGACGCCCACCAACGCGTTGGTCGGACTTCTTCGTGAAAGCCCTGAACGACCGATATGACGCTCTTCGTGTCCCTCGAGCGAGGAGGATCCATTGGAGCACTCTGGCACGCGACAGGGACGAATGGAGACGCTGCTGACACCCGCTCGAGCAAGTCGATGATCACAGTTGATGGTGACAGGTGACAGGTGACAATGTAAGTCACGCAATGACTACTACACAACAGTATGCAGTCCATGCCATCTATGAGAAAAAACGCCACTGATTATCGAACAGCGCAATATATACAGTGCGAAACATGCAGTAGCTCAACGCATATTCCATGCTGTTCACGCAGACTTCGCTGAAGGCGTTAAAAGGTTCTAGTCAATAGCGCTCAGCATTGCCATACGAAATGGATTCTTATTGCTTGAGTTAACTGGAAGAAGCGGCAACCTTCGACCGGTGAGGACCCACAGCACGAAAGCGACGCTCTGTGTCCCTCACGTTTAGGACAGGTCATTGCAATGGCATTTCGAAGGATAGTTTCTCAAATAACTTGGAATTTCTATGAACGGCAGAGGGGGACTACGCCGGAACATTAATCGCAACAAAAGCTCGCAACTATCTCCGGCTCAGTTTAATGACCACTTCAACCGAAGTGGAAACGAATTCTGAGGAAACACCAATTCGGTCTTTGTTCCACTAATCTTTCTGAAAAACTAGCTCTTTCAAAGGAACATTCCTGTTCCTGCATAAATTGTTCTTGTGCATTTTCAACCCATGAGATATGGAAATTTATTCATGAAATTTCTACAGTAAGACTTCTAGAAATGAAGGCACATTTGCAGCTGTTCAACAAGGTCGCAGTTATCTAGCGGTCAGCAAAGAATGGCTAGAACACCACTCGAAAAGTTCAAAACTTCCAATAGAATGCGATTCCTACTCCCATCAAATGTCCATACTTCTCTCCAGGTTCGACTTTATATAGCATTTTCACGTTGAATCGGACACATTTCAAATCAAATTAGACCCTTTTCAAATCAAACAGGGCACTCTTCGAAGCTAGTATAAGATGTATGAAATCAAAGTGAACTCTTCCAAATTGGAATGAGCTTCTTCTGTATTGAATTACAAGTGCTCTGTCACGCCTATCGGCGTGCCTCGCCCTTGCGCGCAACGCGCGATGTTGCAGTATCACTAAGCTAAGGACAATCACATCTAGCTAGCTGCTCTACCTGCACAGCTTTCTTCCCTACCTAGGAGTACAAAAGGCTCGCATTACGTACAGTGTATAGTACGATAGGGCGATCTATTGGTTCCTCACTACTTGTCATGGACTTTGGTCCATGACAAGTAGTGAGGAACCAATAGATCGCCCTATCGTACTATACAAAATCAAATATCGTACTATACAAATCATAATTGGACTGCATCAAGGTCCAATGTAATTTTGGTGGTTCTCAATACAAATTTTCCGTTTTATTCTTAAAGTACACCTTTAAGTATTTATATATTTATTTCCCTTAAAATCGACCAAGAAGTATTCTACAAACTACATAGAAATGGAAGTGGACTTTGACAGTTGGGATCTTGAGATTATTGTTAACCTTTAGGGTCTTAGCTTCAGTCTTGTTTATTGAGTTGCTATTACCTTGTTCCCTAGTATATGCGGGTCCGACGACTGAGGTCGGCATCCGGCTCTAGGTCGGTTGACTTGTGATGGTTCTTTCGTCCGTCGGCAATCCCATGAGTCCAAAGGTCCGATGATCGGGCGATCAGACCGAGGCGGAGTAGACCGGACTAGACTGAGCTGAACCGGCTCGAGCTTTCATCTGCTCGACCTCAATTTATAGTCGAAGATGGGCGGAGTTTACGAGATGGTCTAGATATCATGGACCAAAGTCCATGACACTCCGCAGCCAGGAGAAGTCAAATCAACGACGTTAATTTTGCTGTCGCATCCTCCCCGCAAGCAGATGTTAACGTTGGATTTTGTTAAAAGTTGAGTTGTGAAAAATTGGTTTTGAGAATTTTGATTGAAAAAATTTTGATTTTGACAAAAAAGTAATACAATATACAAAAAGTGGATACAATACAGTATCAATACGCATTGAAATACTAAATACATATGTAATGTAACATAATAACAAGTCTACAATGTCGTCGAAGTCGTTGCGAGGAGTCGTCGAACTTCGTTGGGAATCGTATTGTGGGCTGCCGTTGATGACGAAGTACGAGGGTTTTGTAGGCGACCATAGGGTGATGCTCGGCGTTGTGCCTATTGTGGTTGAAGCCGTCTGACGTCAGGTGGAGTCGATCCAAACAGGAGTACCGGTCGTCGAAGTAGATTGTTCGTAAATTTTGACTTGTTTTAGTTTTGTTACTGTTTTGAATGGATAGGGTACCAGAACATTGTAGTTCTGACGTTTACTGTTAATTATGTTTTTTTGTAATACTTGAAATAATTTTGTAATATTATGGTGCATCGGCCGGCTGCTCAATGTACCCTTACACGGAAAATGCCACATTCATTGATCTCGTCTGCTTAATCTTCTTATCTCTCTACTTCCTTTCCTTTCTATACTCATATTCCGGTACCACATCTAAATCGTTGGTGACAGTCTGATATGCTGCCTTAAGGCAATATATCAAACTGTCAAGCCCTTTGAGGACTCCCGGGGCAGCGGGAGAAATCTCGAGTCAACGTTTATAATCTAGCTAGCTATCATGAATAAATACTTCAATGGTTACCATTGGTTTTAACGGTCGCATGCTAGTCGCGACAGAAAAATGAGACTTCCAGCAGTAAGAACGTCAGGGAACAAGAGTCTCTCTACACTGCAGTGCTAAAGACGTATACCGCATTCAATGCAATTTTTACAGCAGAAGAAATGAAAACATCCTTCAAAGCTGCAAACCGAGTTCATGAGAGCAATTGTTCACATTCCAATTAAATTCTTGAGGTGAGTCAAAGAAGACGCGCGCAGATTTTCTCAGACCTCAGGTTTCAAAACAAAACATAACCACAGTAAGCAAGGACAACATTGCTCAGGCTCCCACAATAGTGCTCAAGAATTCAATGTGAATGTTTATAGATCTAAAAGAAATGTAAAAATTCCAACGCATATCTGATCAGCGAGTCGTATATAAGATTGCCGTTGATTTCCACTCATCATTCTCCAGCTCCTCATCGGATCAGCACACGACCTCAGCGCCTATGACTTCATCCATCTTCAACCTAAAAACAGCAAAACAAAAGCTTACAAGACAAATAAATATTCTAGAAATTCTTTTGCAAGAAGCAGACGAATTCATCCAACCATGGGCATTTCCTCAAGACCCACAAGAGTTAGAGCATTTTCTTTTAGAAAAACAAATAACTGTAACACATTTAAGCAAACGGATAGAAGCCCAAAAGTCTTCTATATGGGAGTTTTTCTCAATTTGCAACTCCTCAATCGACAATTTAGCACAAGAAAGCAAGTTCGACATCGAATCAAAATTTGACAGCTACTGGGAAGAAAGGAGGGGAGACCAGATAATCACCCAAGCTGCCGAAGTACACAGACAACTGGAAAAGAGACTTGTAGAACTAGAATGCCAAGAAGCACTTCTCCAAAAAACACTTGCCAAAAGAAAGGAAACTGATTCGTCGAACTCACAACCGCTGGACACATCTCTGCGTCAAACGTCCACAATATCAAACCCAACAATAGAGCGACGACTTTTGGGAAACGAGTTCAAACTTCCAGAATTTAATGGCAATCCTTCCGAATTCAGTTCATTCTGGGAGCTCTTTGAAGAACTCATACACAAACAACCCTACACGAACATCGAAAAACTCTCGGTTCTCCTCAGCTGCTGCAAAGGCGACGCCGCACGAGCACTTCATATGATCCCCAGAACAGGAGAATCCTACGAAAATGCTGTCAGGCAACTAAAAACGCAATTTGAAGACCCCAAAAGAATCGCAATGGAGATGGTCCGTCAACTAAAATCCATGAAGCAATGTCGAGATGAACCCCGCTCACTTAGAAACAATTTGAACGACATAATGTCAATAATCGCAACAATGAGAAAACAAGGGGAAATTGTCGATACAACACATCTAATCAGTATCGTCCTCGACACCTTTCCCAAAAATGTGCAAGACGAAATACTGAAAAAGGAGTTTGACTCCGGAAAGGTTTGGACAATGGCGGACCTACTAGACAATCTCACGATTTCCGTGAGACGAAAGGAACACGTAGAGAGCCGCACAAGCAACTCCACGGAAGAATACACCGTATTCCATACACGAACAAACGCACCACCCCAATGTAATTTTTGTGGCATGGCACACCACTTTCAATACTGTATTAAGTATCAAACAATTCAACAAAAAATCGACCGCCTCAAAGCAATGACTGCTTGTTGGAAATGCTTCAGTCGAAGTCACCCAACATATGCTTGCCGAAATCAGAATTGCAGTAATTGTGGTGGCTACCACAACACTGTTATATGCAAAAGAAGGAACAACAGTCAGGATAATCGATACAATTTTCGAGTGATCAGACGTAGCGCATCGTACGATAGACTCTCAAAAAGAAGTAACACTCCAAATCGCCGCTATCCTAGATGGCGAAGCCCCTCTACATTTAATAGTAATCGAAATCGTTCTCAATCCCATGAACGACGTCGAAACAACTTTGGCAACGTTCGCACCCAACATAGAGCATACCCTTCTAGATCTCCTTCCAGGGATTCAGTGAGAGAGGGTATCAGGCGCACTAAAAGATTGACCTCAATGTCTCCATCGAGGGATTCACGGCGTCAATCGATCTCAAGGTCTCCATCGAGAGATTCACAGCGTCAAACTACAGTACGTTTTGCTGAGAGAAGCCCTCAACCAAGAACAAAACCTACTAATCTTAATGTTAATCTTCAAGTAAAACATTCTTCAAAAAAGGAGCTAGACGACATAGCACTATGTGCCAACCAACAAAACAACAATGAAGGTGCGCGTCTCATGGTCGTACCAGTTAACGTTCACGATTCCAACAACAAGAACATGGAAACAGTATTCGCATTACTGGATTCGGCATCTGACCAGTCCTTCATCTCAAGTTCCCTAGCGAACAGGCTAAAACTTCCTACGGAAGCAGAAATATCCATACTTGTTAACACCTTTGGAGGACGGGCCGAGAAGAAGAAGGTAAGAAGAGTTGCAACAGAGTTGTCTAACTCTCAAGGCGAAAGCATCACCGTCGAGTTGTTAACTAGCGCTAAACTCACACCGGCGCTCCACTTTTGCAAACTGACACCACAAGACAAACTCTACATCCAAAGCAAATTTCCCGAAAGTCAGGAGTTCTGGCTAAATCAAATCAATGAAAACACGATCACTCCAGAAATTCTAATTGGAATCGACTATTTCAACATGGTAATAAAACTAAACGAACCCGTAGTGCGTCTTCCCTCGGGACTGTTCCTCACTCCAACACTATTCGGGCCTGTAATATCAGGTGTCCAGCAAAACGACGACGAAACTGAAATAGACAACATGTACAATATAGTCATCCAAAAACATGGTACTCAAACTCAAGACACAACCAATTTGGACTATTCCGATTTATGGAAATTACCAGGAATTGGAACGGAAGAACTGTGCACAGAACAAGAACTCAACGAGCGGATCGTTGAAGACTTTTATTCCAGTGTTCAGATGGAAGAAGGGAAGATATATGTGCAGTTCCCATGGAAAAGTAATAAAAACTGCTTAGCCAATAACTACAATCTTGCCTTAAGCAGACTCCACCAACTATACAAAATGAAAGACAAAAACCCGCATTGTTGGAAAGAATACTGCACTATAATAGAAGAACAACTTAGAAAGCAATTCATTGAAGACGCTTCCACAATACCGCAAGGTACGAACCCATGTTACTACATTCCCCACCAAGCAGTGATCAAGTCGGGAAGTGAAACAACCAAGACAAGAATTGTCCTTGATGCCTCATCAAAAATGAAAGGCGAGTTAAGCCTCAACGATGTAATCCACCAGGGACCGTTGATCTTGCCGAGCCTATGTGGAATACTCATCAGATCAAGAATGAAATCAAAAATCATGCTGGCTGACGTCGAAAAGGCGTTCCACATGATTTATTTGCAGCCAACGGAACGGGATTCAGTCCGGTTCCTGTGGCTGAAAGACGTAACGAAACCACCGCTACAAGACAATATCAGAATATTGCGCTTTTGCCGATTGCCATTTGGCATAAACGCATCTCCCTTCTTACTGGGAATTTCCATCAAATACGGCATTGACAAGCAGAAAGTACCTGGCGAAACAATTTATGACCAAATTAACGAAAATTTGTACGTAGACAACGTCTTGATTACCGATAATTCCACGCCAAGCCTTATAAAGAAATATCAGAAATGCAAACAAATTTTCGCAAACATGTCCATGAATCTTCGTCAGTTCATAACCAATGATAAAATTTGCAACAAATCAATTAAAAGTGATGATCTCTCGACAGCAAAGGCGATGAAACTCCTTGGAATATCTTGGAATCACAACCAAGACTACCTTGCAATACCATGTAAAATGCAATACACACATCGTCCTACTAAGCGTAAAGTCTTACAAGCAACCCATTCTACTTTCGATCCACTTGGACTTCTCAGTCCCTTAATTCTACCTGCCAAAATATTTCTGCAAGATTTGTGGAAATCAAATTACAAGTAGGACGAAGAAATACATCCCGAACATGATCGCATTTGGCAAACCATTTGCAAAAATGCGACGGAGTATACGGCTAAAATTCCCCGCATGGTAACAATCGAATCACTAAGCAATCGATACGAGTTACATACATTTGTAGACGCCTCAGTTCGATCATTCGCAGCGGTTGTTTATTTGCGTACGATCAATATCCAAGGCGCAATCCACTGCTCCCTGCTAATGGCCAGACCGCGACTGGCACCAATCAATACCAAATCAAAGACGATGACAATCCCACGTCTAGAGCTGTTAGCCCTGCTTATAGGAGTCCGCTTGACAACATTCATATTAAATGAAATTCACACAAATATTTCCGAAATTCGAGTCTACAGTGACTCCCAAATAGCGCTTCATTGGGTCCAATCCAACAGCAAAGCTGGAGTCTTCGTAGACAACAGGTGCAACGAAATCCGCAGCAAACTTCAAAACTGGGTGGAACAAGGAATACCCACACATTTACATTACATCGCATCGGATACCAATCCAGCCGACTGCGCAACAAAGGGTTTAAATAAAAAGCAACTTTCTAACCATATCTGGTGGTCAGGTCCAAGTTTCCTACACCATGACAACAAGGAATGGCCCAAGATGGAAAAGTTTCACTGGATAGAGGCACTCAATAAGGTCAAAGAAGAAAGAGATCGTTCCAAGAACCTCATAATTATGATAACTTCAAAATCCACAGACCCAGATGCAAAGATCTTCCCAAAAGAATTTTCTACAATTAATAAGTACAGAAGAATATTGGCTCTAGTGCTCAAATTTCTCAAAACTTACTTGTACGATAAATTATCAAGCAAATTTAAAGACAAAGTAAGCGAATCCATACCTGAACTCATGAGCATCAGCAACAGTACTCCACTTTTCGCTTGCCAGGCAATTGATCTCCAGGCAGCTGAAGCAATAATTATTAAACTCATGCAAAGAACTATAACATCAAGCGATTACAACAAATGGGACCACTTGCAATTGCAAAAGGATGAAAATAGCATCGTAAGGTGCCACGGAAGAATTCAAAACAACTATCTCGCAAAAGGAACATTGGAACCTATAATTCTACCACCCAAGCACAGACTAACTACCCTATACATCAAAGAAATTCACAATCGTTGCGGACATCAAGGCGTTAATGGGACGCTGGGAAACCTTAGACTCAACTATTGGGTCCCACAAGGAAGGCAAATCGTAAAAGGGTGTTTGAAACAATGTGTAAAGTGCAAAAAATGGAATGCCAAACCTTACTTCTATCCCGATTCGCCGCGATTGCCGCGCGCGCGAACGATTCCGTCGCGCCCTTTCTCGCATGTCGGCATCGATCTCACCGGTCCGTTCGACGTCATCGACTCTGAAGCGGAACGGTGTAAAAAATGGATATGTTTAATTACATGCATGACGACGCGAGCAGTACACCTCGACATCGTAAGCAATTTAAGCGCGACGGAGATTATCAACGTCCTGCGACGTTTCATCGCACGACGAGGGAAACCCCAGTTAATCATATCAGATAACGCGACAAACTTCGTCCTAGCAAGAAAGGTTATTCATGCAGTTGATAACACTCAAGACCCAAATAGAGACTCTTCGGAGCAAATAAACTTGTTCCTAGCCAACCAGTCTATTCAATGGAAATTTATAACACCACTTTCCCCATGGAAAGGTGGATTTTATGAGCGAATGATTGGGATAATGAAATCGGTGTTCAAAAAGGTAACCAACAAGAGAACTCTCAAGGAATCTGAATTCCTAACCATCATAACGGAGTGTGAGGCCATGGTAAATTCAAGACCCTTAACATATGCGGGTAGCTCAATTGAAGACTCGGTAATCCTACGACCGATCGACTTCATAATCCCGTACGCGAGCGTTACCCCATTCGCAGCAATAGACCACGACCTAAGTGACCCCAATTACACCCCACAGACTCCTACAAGAGAACAAGCATTAGAACTGTTTCAAAACCAGCTCCAATACTTGCAGAGACTGTGGCAAACGTGGACACAACAGTATCTTCTAGAACTGCGTAATTTCCATCAAAAGCGAATTAAGCAGAAATCCTTTACAAGAAAACACCCAGAAGTGGGAGAAGTGGTCTTAGTAATGGACGACGATAAGCCAAGAGGAGAATGGCAACTGGGATTAATCACAAAGCTCATCATTGACCAAGACCAGCAGGTGCGGTCAGTGCAATTAAAAACAAGGACTTCCAACATTGAAAGGTCCATTAGCATGTTAATTCCGCTAGAACTTGATGATAACCACTATAAAAAATCAAGGAAAGACACCCCTCAGGTTCAAGAGAACACAGACGATGACAGAAACACTGACGACAAGCGAAACAGCGAAGCCCACGCGGAAAGCGGCAGTGAGTCCGCGCATCCGCAACCTTCCGTCGCGGATCGACGCACACGGCCGCTGCTGCCGCGGCGCGCAAAAGAAAACAAAACATACTGCGTAGATTCCGCGATAACGGCAAACGGCAACCGTGCGGAAAATCGATCCAATACATACTGGCATCGATGGCTTCTCCTCACGATATTAGCGAACCTATACCTTACCGAGGCAAAGAACGATACAGAATACAATGTGCAATGTACAAAAGGGGGAATAGAAGTACACATGGCACAATTACAAGACAAAATCCAAGCTTGTGCTGATGAGTATTGCTTGGATATTTCACATCCTGAACAGGAACTCAAAATACAGTTTCCAGCCGAGATAACAATACACACATACAAGGTGACAGTAAAATGTCTGCTAGGTAATGTAACCAGATCATTACACTGGGCATGTCCCCCCAGCCCGTTTTGCGAGCAAATAACCTGTAATCTCTGCACTCAATTAATCGCAAATCCTGAATGTTGGCCAAGGCTTGCAATAGCCATAACAGCGCTACTTTTATACTTTCTAGTACTATCGCTATATGTGCTCACACATATCACAAGAAAACTGTACAAAGGCCTAATAGACCTGTGCACCAAAGTAAGTACTCTACAAGCATGTCGACAGATTACGAAAACGTGCCGTAAGTGTCGAAACTCAACTGAGTACATACCGTTAATTGAAATAGGCAAACAAAGGGCAACAAAATGGAGCCCCTCAACTATAGTGCGGATTTTAGCAATAATGACGGTAATCCAAGTCATTTTTGGATGTCAACAGACTGCAGTTATCCCGTCTTCAAGTATAATATGCAACTTACCAAGCAAGAATTGCAGCAACCGTACTGCAATCATAGCAAAACTTAACACAATGCAATCGGAAATATGCCTAACCCTCAGCTATCAAAACCGTGAACTTCACATAATGAAAATAACTGTGGAAGAGCTTATACTAAGGTGTAGAAAAGAAACATTATACTACACCCGTAACACACTAACACAAGTGCAATATCGAAAACGTTGTCCTCACATGGGCACATGTACCGGGCTCAAATGCGCCAAAATACTACCCGATACGCTCGTTGAAGCACTGGACGTGGCTAATAACTACACGGGAATAACCTACTGCTCGGAATCATGTGGTGGTCTCGGATGTTCATGCGGATACCCTTCTTCCGGATGTTTGTTCTATCGCATCTACCACGTCCCGGTGGACAACGAAATTTTCGAAGTATTCCAATGCCCGTCGTGGTTTGAAACAATCAAGCTCAGGATTGAGCAGGCACAATTAAATAAACCAATACAATCCTATCAAATAGAAATCAAACCATTCTCAGTCAAACGGCTTCATGACGCAACAATTGAGATTACAACGTTCTCTTTCACACCAATATCCCTTCTTAACAAACGATATATTACAAATAAACAATCGACAGCGTACCTGAGTGACGAAACCACATTCAGCTACGCATGTACCTCTTACCCAAATAAGAAAAATCTCACAACTAACTGTGCTATACGTGACTCATGCACTTGCAACCCAGCCGAGGATTCCGTGAACTGCTATTGTACACATAATAACGTATCCCAACTAGGACAGCTGTCACATAATCTTCCGACGCCGATTCCTAATGGTATGGTTATAAGCGAAGGAAGTAGCAACATACCAACAATCCGCACAACGGTTCTATCGCTCGAAATAGCGCTAAATCTAAACCCTACCATAACAAGTTTTGCGCAAGAACTAGAACGCTTCACATGCAATGTCATACCTAATTCTCTTATCGGATGCTACAACTGCCTTAAAGGAGCAATCGCAACAATATTGTGCACAACAGACATATCCCATTCAACCGCACAAGTAACATGTGGAATACAACATTTTGTACTAATCTGCACACGACAAGGTAAACAAAACCAAATACGATTATTCTTTAATAAGGCAAATATCAAGGAACAGTGTACCGTGCGTTGCGGTACACACACTACTGTATTAGAACTCCAAGGCACACAAAATTATGTTAATGGAATAAAACCATTTTTCAAATATGTCAAAATGTGGGACAACATTACAACGTCAGACAGTCTGTTTGACGTAGAGTTACAATTTCCAGACTTCAACCAATTCTTTCAAGTTTGCAAAAAATTCCTACTTTACACCATATGCATTCTCATAACATTGGCCGGCGCGCTGTTTATCAGTGCAGCGTATCTCAGTAAAACATTCTCTACAACCAATATAAATACAGGCAACAAAGGCCTACTGTCACTTCTTCCAATGCTCACACCAATCAGGATTGCCCTAATCCCACTCTCAATCCTCCACAACCTTTGGAGGCTCCTTAGATTTCTTCTTCACATACCCATCAGAATTTTTGCTCGCATCCTATCTGTACTATAACAAGTATAATACCCGTGCTCTTCGAATTCAATAAAAAGCAACGCAATCGCAATTCAAGTCAATAGTTTCAGATGGCCGGGGAGGCTGATGAAATTCCTAAGGAACCGTCACACGCCGTAGAGGACAAAGACTCCAGCTCGCCAAACCGATCCACGCCAGACGCTAACCGCGAGAATCAAGCCGAAACCGAAGCACGCATCGTGAACATTCCGGAGAGCCCACTCGGTCGCATAGACCGCAAATTGCACGACATAAAAGACAAAACCGACGGACTGCCATTCATAGGAAGCCGGCTTGGATTCACAAATGTAAGTTAAATAATAAATGCTACAAAAAGTAACAGTAATTAAAACTCAATACTGGGACAAAGGGGACCACATTACCAAATTTAAAAAGGGATGTTTTGCAGTTCAACTAAGTTAAACATTTTTAAGAAACGAAAACGAGAGAAAACCGAAAACACTGATCCAGGACCCCAAAAGCAAAAACACAAGGTACATATTAAAGCCTTGGGATAACAATTAATTCAACATCATAAAAACAAGTGCAAAACGCAAGACAATCTTCTTTTCAGGAACTTCTGAACGGCGTCGAACAACGCCTTGACGCAATCGAACGCACGCTGTTCGACGTTGTGGACATTCTCCGCACAATGGAAGAACAACAAACAAGGCCGCAACCACAACATCAAGGACCCGCAACCACGCAGCCAACGCAATCTCACAAGATGGACCGTACAAGACGAGGAGAGTGCTGCCCCTTCTGCGACGGAACGCATTGGGCTTCCGACTGCAAAACCTTCCGCCGTCTCTCTGATCGCCGCAAGCAATGCCAAGAGCGAAACCGCTGCGAGCGGTGTCTCCAGGTGGCATCGCACTTAGCGACATCGTGTCCATCGAGCTCCACATGCTTCTATTGCAAAAAAGAGGGGCGTACAAAAGAAGCGGAAAGACACAATTCCGCCTTTTGTCCCCACACGTTTGGAATGTAATCTAATAGTTCGCGTTCAATTTGTGAAGGCTTAAGAAAATAAAGCTTGTGAGATCGAATGCCTAAATAACAAAATCAAGTTATCAAACTAGACACGGGTACAAGTCAAAACAAGATAAAATCTCAATTAAAACTCGTTGAAAGAAACAAAAGAACAATTTAGGAGAGAGAAAAAATAAGAGGAGAGACTAAATGTAAAAAAAGTAACAAATTAACTAAATAAAATAAAATAAAAATCAAAAAAAGCATCACACCCCAAACATATCTTATAAGGTTTAAAACATTTTTAATTCAGGTAGTAGTAAGATTTCAAGTATTACAAAAAAAACATAATTAACAGTAAACGTCAGAACTACAATGTTCTGGTACCCTATCCATTCAAAACAGTAACAAAACTAAAACAAGTCAAAATTTACGAACAATCTACTTCGACGACCGGTACTCCTGTTTGGATCGACTCCACCTGACGTCAGACGGCTTCAACCACAATAGGCACAACGCCGAGCATCACCCTATGGTCGCCTACAAAACCCTCGTACTTCGTCATCAACGGCAGCCCACAATACGATTCCCAACGAAGTTCGACGACTCCTCGCAACGACTTCGACGACATTGTAGACTTGTTATTATGTTACATTACATATGTATTTAGTATTTCAATGCGTATTGATACTGTATTGTATCCATATTACTTTTTTGTCAAAATCAAAATTTTTTCAATCAAAATTCTCAAAACCAATTTTTCACAACTCAACTTTTAACAAAATCCAACGTTAACATCTGCTTGCGGGGAGGATGCGACAGCAAAATTAACGTCGTTGATTTGACTTCTCCTGGCTGCGGAGTGTCATGGACTTTGGTCCATGATATCTAGACCATCTCGTAAACTCCGCCCATCTTCGACTATAAATTGAGGTCGAGCAGATGAAAGCTCGAGTCGGTTCAGCTCAGTCTAGTCCGGTCTACTCCGCCTCGGTCTGATCGCCCGATCATCGGACCTTTGGACTCATGGGATTGCCGACGGACGAAAGAACCATCACAAGTCAACCGACCTAGAGCCGGATGCCGACCTCAGTCGTCGGACCCGCATATACTAGGGAACAAGGTAATAGCAACTCAATAAACAAGACTGAAGCTAAGACCCTAAAGGTTAACAATAATCTCAAGATCCCAACTGTCAAAGTCCACTTCCATTTCTATGTAGTTTGTAGAATACTTCTTGGTCGATTTTAAGGGAAATAAATATATAAATACTTAAAGGTGTACTTTAAGAATAAAACGGAAAATTTGTATTGAGAACCACCAAAATTACATTGGACCTTGATGCAGTCCAATTACTACTGGTCCTCCCCTAGTGAAACGGTCTCGCATTACTGGTACTGGTCCCCCTCGATGATCCTCCCTTAGAGAACGACGTCTTTGGCACGTCTTCTGAGTTCCAGGCACGTCATGTGATGTATTGCGCACGTCTGAATTTCCTGGCTTATAGAAGACGTCTGAGTATTCTCCGCTATTTTCGTGCCCCGTAATTTGATTAATATCGATTGATTTCGATCGACAATTCGAAAGCGAACTTCAGACTTCAGACTAAACAACTTCGTGTTTAGCGACCTCGATCACTCCCAGGGTTAACTTTTCGGACCGCTTGAACGATATTAAAAAAAAACGACAATTTGATCAATGCCCGATTGATGGCGATCGACACTTCAAAAACAACTTCAGATTCATGCTCAGCGACCTCCTGGATTGTCCCAGGCTAAAGTTTGCAGGCAGGTAGAAGGCGTCTGGGTATTTTCCGCTATTTTCGCTCACCGTAATTTGATCATTATCGATTGATGGCGATCGACACTTCAAAACGAACTTCAGGCTCGTGTTGAGCGACCTCGACTACCCCTAGGGATAAAGTTCCCAGGCAGGGAGAAGACGTATGGGTAGTTATTTTATTTTCGTGTCGTAATTTTCTCCCCATTCCCCCCCCCATCCCCGATTTTCCCCCTATTTTATGGCTAATTTCTGCAGCGGCGCCGATCGATGGTATGACTCATCGCTTATCGCCTTATTGTAGGATGATGACTGTACAAAAAATATTTAAATAATTCTGTATTAAATTAAGGATAAGGATAAAGGATAAAGGACGGCGTTACTCAATCCCTCCTGGGATGCGCCAGCGCATTCTACTTCTACGGGATGTTGTGGAGGCTTGAATGCGTATTTGGCCACACAATGACTTGCGATGGCCAGCCGATGTACAAGTCAGTGCTTTATCCTTCCCAGACAAGACTGGTACCAATTCAGCGACCCCGGAGGGATGTGGAAGGCTTGTTGATTGGCCTGAGCGGGAAATCCGAACCAGGAACCTGATATCGGGTGCAGGCGACAGCCGGCGCCACCTCCGACTGCGCTCCACGCGCCCGCATATAGAAGACGTCTGGATATTCTCCGCTATTTTCGTGTCCCGTAATTTGATCAGTATTGATTTATGGCGGAAGAAACTTGAAAAGCGAACTTCAAATTCGTGTTCAGCGGCCTCGACCACATCCAGGGCTAACGTTTCGGACCGCTTGAACGACATTCACAAAAATCGATAATTTGATCATTATCGATTGGCGATCGATACTTCAAAGCGAACTTCAGGATCGTGTTGAGCGACCTCGACTACCCCCAGGGATAAAGTTCCCAGGCAGGGAGGAGACGTGTGGTTATTTTTCGTTATTTTCGTGTATTAATTTCTCCCCCATACTCCCCCTATTTTATGACTAATTTCTGCGGCGGCGGCGCCGATCGATGGTATGACTCATCGCTTAACGCATTATTATAGAGTATAATGATGATTGTACAAAAATATTTAAATCAATTTTGATCAGATGTTGCGATTTTTATTCAAATGATAGCAAAAATTCGCTTCAAATCAGCAGTTTTGCTAACTCATAGATATTCCGCAATCTCACTGACTGCTTGCGATGGATTGGCTTCCTCGAAGGCCTTCATGTGGTCGTTCTGGGTTGCTGTAGATCTACCGCTTCGTGGATGAAATCTCCAGAACGAAATTTCTCGATTACCTCTGTGTGTGTATGTATGTGTGTGTGTGTGTGTGTGTGTGTGTGTGTGTGTGTGTGTGTGTGTGTGTGTGTGTGTGTGTGTGTGTGTGTGTGTGTGTGTGTGTGTGTTTTGCACTATGTGGCCCCCATACGTGGTTGTCTTGCAGTGCTGTTTCGATGGCGGATTTGCCCAGTTTGAAATTGAAAAAAATATATTCGGAATTGTTCTTTCGACGTGTTTCAATTACAAGAAAAGCGTCTTCTAAGAAGTTGAATCTTGTGAACATTCTCGTGTTACACTAGCAAATTCGCTCACTGAATCCATTTTTAGAACGAGTCATTACAGGGAACATTTCTAAGCGAAACCGCTATGCGACAGAAAAGACTTCCTGCTTTCTTGGAAACACCAACTGAATTACAGGGACTCTTAGGTAATACTAAGCACCACCTGAACTGTAGTTTTTCAGATTCCATGCCTCTCATAACCTTATCTTATGGTTTTGGCGTAGTGAAGATCACTCTGTTCGTCCCTTTTTCGATTAACCTTTTATGAGCACTTTCACTGAGAATCTGACGAATACGACTTCTTCTCTGAGCTGCTGACAACAACTGCTTGCCGCTTTTTATCTTCCCCTACGTTCCACTGTTTTTTTAGAGCATAGAAAAGTCGAAAACACAAGACTACTCTGCCAAGCACCATTTTGCAACACACGTGCGCTGCGTGCCGAATATACATACATTGAACCGATTTCGCGGATCTCTTTTTTTGGATGGCTCAGATAGGAAACGTGAGATAAGATGTACGAAAATGATTCAGTCGGATCCAACATACAGAGTGTCTCTAAAAAATGTGTACACTGCTTGAAAGGTGATAACTTTGCTGAAGGATAGAAGATAAAGAGCCATATAAAACCTTAAGAAATAAAAATTTTCTGACATGTAAGGAATGCCCCTTGCACTTCTCTGTAATTTTGCATTTTACACTCGACTGATTCGGTTTCGCTTGAATTCTTGTTTTAAATTCTCCACAAAGTAGCCTTATAGATTGATTTCACCTTCTTTTAAGGTTTAAAACTTAAAAACATACCACTGCTTGCGCAAAATGCAAGGGATCTTCAAAAAATGCAGGCACTATTTGAAAAGTTGTATTATTGCAGCTAGTGAAGCCTTTAAAGGAGTTTGAGACAATTATGAAAGCACAGAGTAAAGAGATTTCTGTGACGTGCAAAGATTCAAGATTGCGCCATGCCCCGCCTGCAACCTTGCATCTCAGATTCGATTAATTGTACATGGGCTAAATGCATGTTACAGTCTCGTTACTAGTTGGCCAAATTAACCTGTGCTGTGCTTCCTTTAACTTTTTCCGTCGCCCAGTAGCTGCAATTATGCAGATTAAGCTTGAATGTTTTTTCATCAGTCCACAGAATCCGTCCTTGAAAATGGAGCTCCTGCTCACATTCAATTTGTACAATCAATAAACTCACATGTCATGTGTCTTTCATGTGATCTTCAAGTTCTAAACGTTAGAAAAGCACAGTGCACAGGTTAATGTAGTCAAGTAGTAGCAAAACTGTGGCAAGCATTCAGCTCATGCAAAAACAATCGAGTCTGGAATGCAATGTTTCAGGAGGGAGCATGGCGCAACCTTAACTATTTGCACGCCACAGAAATCGCGCTGCCCTGTTCTTTCATACGAGTATCAAATATTTTAAAAATCTTTTCTAGCAGCAATGTTAGAACCTTCAAACAATACCTGCATTTTTAAGGATACATTGCATTTTTCAAGAACCGAAGGTTGTTTTTAAGTTTGAAACTTTACAAAAAGAACAGAACAGTCGAAACGGCCACTCTGTGAAGAAATTATAACAAGTATCCCAGCGAAACACAATCAATCTAGTGTAAAATGCCTAATTCCAGACGAGTGCATGGCACATTCCATACAGCTCATACGTCAGAAAATTTCCATTTTTCAAAGCTTTCGTCTGACTCCTTGTCTTGTTTAGTACCTTCACTATGTAGTACCTTTGAGCAACATTATCATCTTTCAAGCAGTGTACACATTTTTTGAGACACCCTGAATAACGTGAGGTATATACACAAGAATATATGACAAGAACTCTGGAATATGTACCTCCCTTCTGCACATTCGACATTACCGTGACTTCTCTGAAACACCTCATTGAGAAATAACATTAAGAATTTAAGTAGCTAGAACAACTTCGCTGGTTCACGAGTGAAACATTCAAGAGCCGGATTCATCAAAGTTACTGCAGTAACTTAAACGGAGAATTGTAAGCGAAAGCTCAGATAACGCGGCTTATCGCTCACCATATCGCTTGACAGACCGCGTTATCGGAGCCTTCAATTTTTTACAATTTTTTACAAATCTCCGTTAAAGTTACTGCAGTAACTTTGATGAATCCGGCCCCAGATTTCGAGAATCACATCATCGCGGTACATTCCACGTTCGACTCTCGATAAATCTTGGCATCTTTGACGTTGTAATCGATGGGTGTTTTCTTCAGCGTGACCAAGAGTGGTATAACTCTTTATTGCGGCTTACGTTTCGGCGTCGTCGCCTTCTTCAGAGCCTGGAAAAGTCGAAGTCATCTGAGAAACTACCCTCCCAAATGCCATTTCATTCTGCAGGAACCCATCCAAAAGGCTAAGAGACTACGAAAACGATGCCATCAAAGACATCGAAAACACGGCCAACCTTAGATGTGGACAGAAGGCGTCCACGGTGGACGACGCCGAAACGTAAGCCGCAATAAAGAGTTATACCAATCTTGGTCACGCTGAAGAAAACACGCGTCGATCACATCACCGCGGTATAGCAGCTTCCTCACCGCAGAACTGGTTCATAGGAATATGGAGTCTCAACCCAAAAAGCGACGGTTACTTCCGCATCACAAAGCACAAGGCGTCAGAGCTATGAAGACTGTCACGAGGTCACGCTTGCCATTTTCTACTAGCTCTGCGATTTAGTGCAATTGTTCCACTTAGGAAGTCATCGTGAATTCCCGATGATAGAGATCGCACACGGAAGAAAACGACAGCCAGATAGAGTAACCTGTGCAATCCCATCATATAATAGAGGAGGGTTTTTTGTCTCAACTTGAGCGTGGGGAGCTTCGTAAACTTCACGGGCTCGATGGTTTATTCACCCAAGTGCCTGATTCTGTAGGTTGTAAGTAGTTCGTTGGGCTGAGCGCATCAGTTTCTCCCGGCCACCCATGCTTCCTACTTATCGCTAGGTCTACCAGAGACAGCAAAGAAAAATTGTTGAAAAACTGAACAATGGAAAGGGAACCTCCCCCCCCCCCTCCGAGACGTTTTCAGCATAATTCTGTAGGCTGTAAGCAAGATTCTCCTATTCGAAGTTCGTTGGATTGGACGCATGCATCAGTTTCTCCAGCCCATCCATGCTTCCTATTTATCGCATGGATACTCTTCCAAGACGTTACGATTTTTATTCGATTGATAGCAGGAGTTTAACAACAAATACAACAGCAAGGAACACACATATCCCCACGTTTACGTAAGTGGCATTTACACTATCGATCAATCAAAAGCTGAGGTGAACTTTTGGAGTGCATGTCGCGTTCTCATCATTTAATGCGTCATATTCTTGCTCCTTTGAGAGAAATTCCAATTTAATATTTTTTCTCACAAATGATTATTTTATGTCTCCCATTCGAAGTTCATTGGGTTGAGCGCACCAGTTTCTCCCGCCCACCCGTGCTTCTTATTTATCGCTTGGACACTCTTCCACGACGTTGCGATTTTTGTTCGATTGATAGCAGAAGTTAATCAACACATACAACAGCCAGGAACACACATATCCCCACTTTGGTGGTTTATGTAAGTGGCATTTGCACTATCGATCAAATATAATGACTCAAGCCTAACGTTGGCGTTGTATGTGGGATGGTGAGGTCTGAGCTACCAATTATGACCAAACTTCGGGCATGTGGTTATTTAGGGTGTTGATCTCGAATTTCGCATCCCTTGTTAACATGCCTCGTAAGGAAATTGAAAGGTAATGAATGACCTTTGTAACTTAAAAGAGATAGAAAAACATAAACGACAATTGTTGCAAAGAATTTCTTCAAAAATGTACACGACATGAGAATGAATGGTCTAACTAACGATACATTGCAGACTACAAAAACACTGCATCGCCTGGGATCGAACCTATGACACCACCCCCATGAGGCGAGAACACTTGCGCCATCGTCGCGGCTCTCCTAGCACACTGTGATTACATAACAATGCGTCCAACACTTTAGCAACGCGTCTGACACGCAGTGAACAAAGCGAACATAGGCCACGAAGTCTCGCCTAGGGGATCCACCTAGCAAATTCGGTTTACGCAATAGCAATCGGCGTTCCAATCTCTTTCACATAGCATGGGTATCAGTTGCCACTAAACGCACAGAACAAGAAAATTGAGGACGAGATTTCGGAGGCTCAGCCTCACTCGAACGCCCAGCGAATTGCGGCTAGCGCCGTGGCGAAGGAAAGTAAAGAAAGTGAAGTGATTCAGCACTTACCCAGCAACGATGTCGAACGCGACAATGTCGTGGCTTTGCTCTGAAGACGTCGGCTTGATGTCGCCTCTCGATTTCGGACCAGTTGTCTCCAGATTGACTGCTGTCGGGCCAGCTATGGCAAAGCTGTCAGTCCCCGTCGCTTGAGTCACTTGATATCCACCAAAGCCGTGGACTGGCGCATATCAGGATCCGGAAGCTACCGAGATGTCGCCTACACCATTTTCGATTGAAAGTGGCAGTTGAAAAAACGTCGATCGCTTTCGTATCAGAAAGTCTATCGAGGTCGTTGCCACTCCTTGAAAGGCCGACAAATGCATGATCCGGATCGAAGCACATGTTCGCTACATCGCGTGGAAACTGGTCCGCAATTTTTTTGTGTTTTTAATAAGGAATCATAGGTACTGTATTATAAAAATCAACCAGAATTTGTTGCCACCGTAGTCCAGTGTCTGACTGGGTCGCGGCTGCGGCGGTCTTGTGGTACAGTCACGCTGTTCATGGCAAATAGTCGTCATCAGAATTCTATTATTTCCTCGGATGTTCACTATGTTCTGTGATACTCATGCTTGAGTACAATTGGTTGACACATCAACGTGGATGCCGTAGCTCCACTTTCACATTGGCCCTAGGTTGTCCTACTCTAATTAAGGAAATTAAGGGCGAGTGTAGCGCAGTCGGAGGAGGCGTCGACGGTCGCGTGCACCCGATACCAGGTTCCTTGTTCGGATTTTCCGCCCAGGCCAACCAAGCCTTCCATTCCATCCCTCCGGGGTCGGTCAATTGGTACCAGAGGTGTCTGGGAAGGATAAAGCGCTGACTTGTTCATCGGCTGGCCACCGCAAGTCATTGTATGGCCAAATACGCATTCATATCGCCTCCACGACATCCCGTAGAAGTAGAATGCGCTGGCGCATCCCAAAACGGATCGAGTAACGCCATTTTTTATCCTTATCCTTATCCTAATTGAGGAATCCGCAATGCAGGCTTGCAGCTCTAGAACTTCAAATGAAGCACTTGCCGTCACTTAAAAAAAGCAACTGGAGTAACGATCGCTTACCTAGACGACTTTGCATACCACCAAACCTCGCATTCCGGCGAAGATCAAACGTCCCTAACGGAAAAAAAGCTGAATGAGGATTGGAAGGAGCGTCAAAATAAAGAAGGAAATGCTCGGGTGATATTGTAGAAACAGGGTTGAGGTGTAATACCCTCGAAGAACAACTTAATGCCTCCGCACACTTTTGCGGCAAACGGCGGACGACGGACGGCAAAACTCGTGAAGCGTGCCGCTCACACACACACTCAAGTCTTGCGGGGGACGAGCTTTCTACCCCTTGGCCCGTCCACCTCCACCTCCCTGGGCTTGCTCGAGAGTTCAGCGGCTGCCTTACGAGATAGTGGAGACGCAAACATTTACAACGCCTCTGTTTAAAGGACGGGGGAGAACGCTACTCCGTCGAGTCTTGCTGGAGGCAAGCGGCAGCAGCGGCATTGTACTCTTTCCAGTCGGGACCAGGGGTGTGCGCTGAACTGCCGCCAGTAAATTTTTTACCGCAAATTTTTAACGCGGAAATTCGCCGGTAAATTCCGGTAAATTCGGTAAGTTCGTTGATTTTTTTTTAAATTTAATATTCTCTTAAAAACAACTGCTCTTAAGCGGCGGTAACGTAAAAAAAGCGTAAAGCTTTTCACCGAAACACCATCACGTTCAGAAGAACCATATCATCTTCATTTTGTCACGCATACGTCGTCCTAAAGCAAACAAAGCAAACGGAAGCCTAAGAAAGCACAAGTGTAATTATCTATATTGTGAGTGCTTTAAAAAAGATAGAAGCTTAAGTAGAACTCTAAACCAGCTTAATTAAACTCAAAACGTTTCTGGAACATCCGACATTCAATCGAATATTGCTATATTTCTTTTTAGAATAACAGTTTAATTGATTTTGAAATTATCACAATTATCATCGTTTCATTCGATGAAGGAATGATTTACATCTTACACTACCACTTTGTTGAACTATTAAACTGTACTTTAGAGCGAAGCCAGGCATTTCAGAAAAAAGAACGAAATGTGACATGATAGCGAATTTCTTTCTCTTCTTATATGGGAAAACAGCTTAAGGCCGGAGCATACTTCCACCGCCGCGATGCCATCGCGGCGCTCGGTTCATGGCCATTCCGCCGCACGCGGTTGAATAGCCAAACGAAACTTTGCCGCGGCCGCCGCAACAGTGGCGATCGGCATGCGCGATGGCTTCCCGCGCCCATATCGGGCATGGCATACTTTTTCGCGCCGCGCGCGGTGTTCAGCGTTGGTCCTGGATGGATTGCCGTCGCGCTTCCTTGCAGAGCGATGGGCGATGCGACGAGCACAGAGAGATCAAATTCTTTCGCGTCGCTTTGCAAAATTCTTCGCCGTGATTCCATCGCGGCGACGGGAAGTATGCACGAGGCCTAAGGACAGTCGAATAGTGAGTGCTTTGTAACTACGCTTCTGTTCTACTTGGACTAGAATTCTGCACTATGAAATTACACTTGGCTGAGTGGTATTCTGTTTCCGATTTTTACAGGCTCTGAATAAAGCAAAGACACTCAAATTTGGTCCGAAACAGTTTACAGTGGACTTTGCTTTTTGCTCAATTTCGGTTTGTAGCATTTCCGCCATGGAGGAAGATAGCGTTCGTATCTTTGGCGCATTGCAGAGCTAGAATGATGGCAGCATCATCCAATTCTACCCCAGTAGGTGACACGTGAACCCATGGAGAGCTGTTCTTCTTAAGGCAGAAGATCTAAGAGTGGAATTGCGGAATGTTATCTCTCCCCTTAATCTTCGCTGCTTTTTCCACATTTCGTACGAATGTGCAAGGTCGGCGCAGTTTGGATGCCAAGATCGTGCGCACTGCCTTCATAGACATCACAACTGACCTGACCTTGCGAGTACATGTGCCTCGGACGAATAAATGACAAGGACGACTACTGGCGAGCGGTGGCTGGATTACTACACCTTCTTTCGGCAGAATCAAAGAGTTGTGAGAGAGGTTACCGCCCGCGCGTCAAGGGTTTCAAGTAGAAGTTTTTCCGTGTTCGCGAACATCTACCGTTAGATTAGTCTTCTGATTCATCCTGAGCCTACTAAGTGGGCTTCAAATTCTTGGGAATTTATCTGGCCCCTGAAGTTTCACGTCAAGTGGGTGTGTGGAAAGCCATCAGTGATGGCAGATGAATAGAACCAAACAAGACCAAATAACAGCTCATCACGCGTGCAGTGTTTTATGCCCCCGAAACAAACGAGGCACAAACCTTTCACGTCATTACTCAAGCCTATTAAAAACTATAGGGTGATAGCGCAGTCAGAGGGGTGCCGGCTTTAACATGCACCTGATTCCAGGTTCTTCGTTTGGGTTTCTCGCCTAACATAGCCAAGACTTCCACCCCTTTGGGGTCGGTGAATTGATTCCAGACTTGTCTGGGTAGGATAAATGCCGACTTGGTCATCGGCTGGCCACCGTTGGTCATTGTATGGCCAAATGCGCTTTCTAATTCCCTCCACGATATTCCGTAGAAATTGAATGCATGGCGCATCCTTTCCTTGATTGCTTTCGATAAGTAACGAGAAGCGTACTAAACGACGGCTCGTCTGATATAGCGGCGAAACGAACTTTGCATACTCCCTCGAGACAATCCTTCTTTCATTCAACTCTATCACTCTTATCCTTTTCATCTTCTCCAACTCCTTACCTTTCTTGCATTTTGTTCTACTATTGCATCCAATTATATCTTCTTTTCCAACCTCCTACTCGTAACTAGATCCCTTTTTCTTTTTGATAAGATTCAAAGACATGACCCTCTTCTTCACTAAAGAACCTCGAGAGGAGCATGACACAAAGGCTCATCTGGAGACAATAGCTGAACAAACCTTTTCTAATATTTGCTTTAAATATTAAAATTAGGATAAAAATAAACGGTAGAGGTCTGCAGTAATCAATCTCTTTTGGAGTGCGCCACGCCTTCTACCTCTACGGGAAGTGGTGAAAGAAATTTTAATGCGTATCTACACAGACGTACAATGACTTGCGGTCATCAGGCGATGTTTAACCTTTCTCAGACAATTCTGATAACAATTCGCCGACCCCGGAGGGATGGAAGAATTAGTTGGCCAATGCGAGAAACCGGAACCAAGAACCTGGTGTCGAGTGCACACCATAGACGCCCACGCTAACGCGTACTATAATACAGGTGTAATTGCTAATTCTTTTCTTCAAAGCCAAGCCATCCTATCGACAAATGAGTCAACAAAGAAAGTTCTATGTAGACCTCCTTTTGTCTTGTCATTATGACACTTAGGACTGATCTGATCTACTGGCTGAGTCGAACGTATCAATCTGCGTTGTATTTATGGCACATTCCAAAGCTATTTTTACATCGATGCGTTTGACCAAACAGCGCCGGCGGAGTAATCGCGTAGGGAGTTCCCGGCCAGCAGTAGGGGCGGGTTCGAGTTGAGCCTGACGCTAGAGTTTTGATTTTAACAAAGCATCTCGTGCGATTTCTAGACCTCGATTCTAGTAATCTGGACGGAAAGCTGGCTCCACTTTTAGCATAAGCAACTTTGAAAACATGTCCGTATCCATGCTTTGCGGGGTGTCGTCCCAGAGCATCGAGCCCTACCCAGCGAGGCGTGACGAATCGAGGGACGAACCAGTTTCTGTTGCCGAATTCTCGCTCAACGGAACGAACTTCACGGAGTCGGGCTATGTTCTCTTGGCTAGGCCGCAACATCATGATGTTCAACGGTCTAGTGCCCGAAGGGGCAGTAGAAAATGGGCAACTTGGAGAACTTTCAATGGTATCGAAGAAGTTGTGAAGAAGGCAAGAGACGCCCATTTCTGTGTCCAGCATTCGACTTCACTGCTTTTCCTCGGCCGACATAGCCCTCATAAACTCGGGTCTTTAATGTTGTGCAGTGAGCGGGTGAGGGATGAAGATGTGATCAGGATCGCAGTAGGAGTGCCGATAGAATGATACTTGGAGAGATAGACGGACAGAGACTTCATAGAAGTTTGAGACCTCGAGCTCCATCAACGCTTGAAGTTAGAGGCGCTGTTGCTTAGGCACATTTGTCGACCACTAGAAGGCCAACACACAATATGAATTGGTGCTACTCGCTAGGCAACAGCCGTAGCTAATCACGATTCCACGAGATCTACAGTCGAAACTAGGGACGTCAGGCAACAAGTTGGCAGGAGTTCTTCGTGAAAGTCACGAACGGTGCGACTCCCTGTCTTCTTCAAAAAAGAAACTCGCTGAGCCACTTTGGCTCAGCCCTAGCGTACCGAAGGGGCGGGAAAAATGAATGCTTATCGGAAGCTTCATAAGACAGCCAGTAGACTCTCGGTCTATCCCGCTGCAAGGATGAGTAGAAACGTCGTCGATGTCGGCATATGGAAATCAATGACAACACCCTATACACGTTATGTCCCAAAAACAGCTTCAAAAATTTGATATAGATCTTCCTTTCCCGTTTTACCAGCTTGAGATTCTGCCTTAAAACATTTAAAATACAACCATTTAGCGGACGAATCTTTGCGCATATTTCAGGTCAAATTGTGCACTATTCTAAGCAAACTTAACGCGCTTTCCATATCACACTAACATCTTGGCAATCAAAACAAGTCTTTTCCAGATTAGACTAGAGACTCTCCAAAAAGTTTAAACTAATTTCTCGCTCAAGAAAAATTTAGTATGCTTAATTACCAAACCACCTGCTTCAATAAACAAACGCACTGTTAAAGTGTTATAGAATTATTTTTAGGAAAAATAATCTGTCACAACGATGTTTTGTTGCAATCAAAACTTCTAGCGCCAGGCGGGACTCGAACCCGCATCTCCCTCTGACCGGGCGGGAATGCTCTACGCCTTTACGCCACCGTTGTCGTTTGATCGAACGCAACATCCCATCCACAACCTCGGTACCAGCCACTTGAGGCGTAAAGAAACTGATTTGAATTGTTTCTATCAAGACCATCAGCCTAACTGGTTCCATGCTGATATCAGCGGCCAGGTCATCCCGGATACGGGTGGGTGCTGATCGGTCCCAGAGGTGTAGATGTTGCTTTCGATCAAACGGCGCCGGTGGTGTAAAGGCGTGGAGCATTTCCGCCCGGTCAAAGGGAGGTGCGGGTTCGAGTCCCGCTTGGCGCTAGAAGTTTTGATCGCAACAAAACATCGTTGTGACAGCTTACAACCACGATACCTGCCAATTGAGGCTTAAAAAAACTGATTTAAAAAAATAATTGTTTCACACTTAGTCAAAAGTGTTAGAAAGCAGAAATTTCTAGAGTATTAAAAAAGGAAAAGGTATCGCGCCATGCACCCCAGAGAAGGTCACAATTCTCTTTTGATTGATAGCGAAAATTCCGCTTGAGTGCAATCAAACGGTAGTCAACTGTACGACAAAACAGTGGCAAAAATCACACATGCATACCATCACTTCGTGTGTAAGGCAATCGGGTAGGTGACGGCTGTCGCGTGCACCCGATACCACGTTTCTGGTTCGGATTTCACGCTTAAGCCAACCAACCTTCTATCCTTCCGTGGTCGGTGAATTGGTGCCGGACGGGTTCGGGGAGGATAAGCGTTGGCTTGTTCATCGGCTGGCCACCGCAAGTTATTGTATGGCCAAATACGCATTCAAATCTTCACGAAATCCCGCAGAAGTAGAATGAGTGGCGCATTCCAAAAGGGATTGAGCAACGCCGTCCTTTATCCTTCATCTTTTATGGAAAAATAATTGCTTCACACTATACATCAGCAATTTTTCATTATTTAAAAGGGACCGCGCCATGGAACCGAACAGTTGGTCGCGATTCTCTTTTGATTGATAGCAAAAGTTCCGCTTGAGAGCAATTAAAAAGTTGTCAACAGCACAACAAAAGAAAAAACTGCTTTATTCCATCGACTGAAGTAGGCAGTACTTACAAAGTCAAGTGAATATCGTGACATATTAGTTGTTCATATAGCGTCACCACTGCTCATGACGATCAGGAAAATTTTGAATTTTTGCCAAACCGGTTGCGAGCTTTTTTACAGCTAATGGCTTAGGGAAGCTTTGGTAAAACAGTCGCGGAAAGCGCTGGCCAATGTTTAATTGCCCAAGTTTTAGAACAGTCCACAGCGTCTTTGTGACACGGTATAGGAATAGGACATGCATCAAGGTAGGATGCAGGTAAGCTGACTAGACCTTTTATGCTTCTCACCTCTTACTGATGAGCACAGGTGCTCAGCAATTTTTTATCGCAGGTTTGGTTTTCGTATAAGGGCCCGTGCGAAACGAAAACCGAACTAGCTCTCTTTTTTTGTCTTATTTGCATGCCTTGTTCCATTTTTTTTCTTATATTGCATTCGAAATCCACTCACGGATTGTCTTTCGTCAAGGCTGAGTAAACCGCCCACCTTTCAGGAACTACCGAATTGGCGCCGGTCTAGTCTCAGAGGGACAAAACACTGACCTATCATCCCCACCTTAAGTAGTTGCACTGCATAGGCCAACCACACGTTCGTATTGCCTCTGCGATACCCTCTGGCAGTGGCATGCGTGGCGCATCCCAAGCAGGGAATGGGTCACGCCGTCATTCTTCCTATATCTTAATGGCCAAAAGAATTGTGGCGGCTCAAGTTCAACCTTTTTACAGTTATAGAGGCACATAGCCGAATGCATGGCGCAACATAAAAAATGACGGACTCGCCTCGATATATATAATGTTTTTTGTGCTTTTATCTTCAGTTCATCGACGATACGAAATCTTTCGCTCCTATAACTGACAGGACAGGATCTCAGGCGCAAGAAGCTGATGCGATTCCAATCGTTACTGCCAAGCGTGAATCGTTGCGAACGGTGAAGGCGACAAAAAGCTACAACCTGCCGCCTGCAGCTTAGTTCGACAGGGAATCGTCGCAGATGCAGAGCGAAGAACGTGCCTCGAAAGCACGGCTTCTCTGCCGCTTCCAAGGACTTTCAAGCGACTTTACAGCGACACGCGCGTGGCTCTGGTCCGCGACCGTGACCATGTCTGGCGCATTGTGGCGCGAGCGCCGTATCTCAAGATGCGCGCCGCCGGCCGCCGCTGAAAAAGCGCCAGGTCGACTGCGCTGGCAGCGCAACCGGAGGGCGTAACCAACGAGCCAGACGAGCAGTATAAAAGGCGGCCGCTAATCCCGTGCCACAACCCACACAGACACCCGCGTACACGCACACAGTACCCTTTCCCCGACTGAACTTAGCAGGAAGCGTCCCAGACCGACTTCGGAATGGACTCCGGACATCGAGTGGCGGCCTATCGGTTCGTCGCCTACTCGGCCGTCACCTTCTCGGTGGTGGCTGTGCTGTCTGTCTGCATCACACTGCCCATGGTCTACAACTACATTCACCACGTGAAGAGGTCGATGCGCCAGGAGATCAGCTTCTGCAAGGTGGGCTGCTTCCTTCGGGGTCCTATCCTAAACACACGTTGGCTTAACCCTGCCCTTTCAGGGATCTGCCAAAGGCATTTGGAGCGAAGTGACTCACATGAAGCAGGCGCCAGCATCGAACAGAACCGCTCGACACACGGGACAGGTTGGAGGAGGTGTGTGCGATGCCTGCTGCCTTCCAGGACCGGCAGGACCACAAGGTCCTCCCGGCAGACCTGGCCGACCGGGAGCTCCAGGAGCACCTGGGTCGCCAGGCCATCCCGGTCGCCCACCGATGCAGCCATGTGTGCCGATCACTCCACCGCCCTGCAGACCATGTCCGCAAGGGCCACCCGGCTTGCCTGGACCCCAGGGACCTCCCGGAGCACCTGGAGCGCCCGGAGCTCCAGGACACGGTGGCGGCGCAGCCCCACCTGGTCCCCCTGGACCGAAGGGATTGCCCGGACCTCCTGGAAAGCCAGGAGCACCAGGACTGCCTGGAGCACCTGGAGAGAACGCTGTCTCGGCTCCGCTCTCACAAGGACCGCCTGGACCACCCGGACCTCCTGGACCTATGGGACCCCCTGGGCCCAGCGGAAACCCCGGAGCGGCAGGACGAGCAGGTTTGTCTCTACATCGCTACAGTATGCTCCCGCTTTACCAACAGTCGTGCTCCTTTAGGAATACCCGGACCGAAGGGACCGCCCGGAGGTCCCGGATCTCCAGGAGCGCCTGGAAATCCTGGAGCCCCTGGAGCGCCTGGTGCACCAGGAGGAGGAGGCGAACGTGGTATCTGTCCGAAGTACTGCGCCATCGACGGCGGAGTATTCTTCGAAGATGGAACTCGCCGTCGCCGTTAAGTCGTCAAGCGACGGAGGACAATCAACAACTGCCATGCTTTTACCCAAACTTACGTCTAGTGACGGCGAATTCCGTAGAGAACTCGCCACATCGGCCACGAATAAAGTGCTGGAGTCGAGAGTTGTTACGTGACAAAGCGACGACCTTCGTCTGACAAAAAACGCCGGCCTAGCTAGCCTGTCAATCAACGCGGCGCTGCTCAATTTTCGATTTTCAAAAGGACGAAAACCTTTTCGAGGAGCCACTTCAAAAGGCGTTGAGGGAATCCTGTTCGTCGGTAGTACACAGAGTGGGGGAAGAACTGTGGTAACTGTCACGGCAGCAATTACCTGCTGCTACCCGCTGCTACCTGCTGCTACCTGCAGTCGAGGTGACATTCAAAAGTGCAAGCGACGCGGCAGGTTCTGAGGAATTCTGTCGTTATTACAGGTCAATACGATTCGCTGTAAGAATCACCCTTCTGCCTGTTGACGTTTTTCGATGAGGGGGAACTAGTCCGAGGTGACTGAGTCGAACAGAAAAGAATGAGCATTGCCTTCCGAATTCGATTCCGGTGCACGTCTCACATAAGACGTCTGCTAGCTTACCCAAACGTTACAACAAGACCCATGTGGTCTTGTAGGGCATCTACTCGGGGGCACAGAGATGAAGTTTGCGTTCGCAGCGTTCACTGGGTCGTCGAAAATGACAAAAAATTGCCGCCCTGTAAACTTGTTTTGCCTTCCAGTGGGCTCGAAAGAAATGAAGGCCATCGAGTTAACCTTAGTTAATCGTGCTGAAGAAATTCTGGCCGACATTTCGTTAAAATTGAAAACCACACACGAATCCGTTTTAACTCCCGTACAGACTTCCCCATCCATGAACTGCTAGTCGTCAAATTGTTGTCATTTTTTGACAACCCAGGGGCCACAGCAAAAAAAAAACTTCATCCTCGTGCTCTTTGTTGGATCCCCTCCAAGACTATATAGGTCATTTTGAGAATTATTGGGATAAATTCACATGCACACCTCTTCAGATGTGTGCAAATCCAAAAGTAGCTTCCAGAGACAAGGCAACATAATTTTAGAATCCTTTTGAGATAGGTGCCTTTTGAAAAAATGTAAGAACAAAAAAATAGAAAATGGCGCAAATCCATCCCTTTTCGATGCGCCATGCATCCAAGTTCTACGGGATGTCGTGGAGCACATGAATGCAATGACTTGCGGTGGCCCGCCGACGAACAGGTCAGCTCTTCACCCTTCTCGGACAAACCTGGTCCCAATTCACCAACTGCGGAGAGGTTGGTCTGGTCGCGAAATCCGAACCAGGAACCTGGAATCGAGTGCACGCGGCAGCCGGCACCTCCTCCGACTGCGCTACACGCGCCCACCCTTGAGCCAAAGTACAAGGGATAAAGTACAATAAGGAGCAATAGGTTAACCAACGTTTTGTGATGTCCATGCAATGTAACTAGATCGTACCGAAGGTTTCTGTTTTGAAATTCCAGGGCCTGTTTGAGAATTTTAACACACGAAATGATAGAAGTTTTCGACAGTTTACGTAACTTTTAGTTTATGTGAAGAAAAACGCCAGATTTTGAATGTTACTGAAATCTGTGAAACTGCTTATGATTAAATGATTATGATTAAATGCCTCGCTCAGAACATGCGATCATAGACCGGAGAAATAGTTTTACGAAAAGTCCAAAATATCTTCCATAGTTTGGCTCAGGATTGCGGATACTGAACAACATGAACTATCTGCTATGTTTTTCAGAAAAAAGGAATATATGTTTAACAAGAGTAAAGGGAAATAACATGAAATGGTCTACGAAGGGTTTAGAGGAGGGTTAACCTCCTGCAGCCATCACAAAGCTTTAGTCCGCTCTCGAAGAATCTCCTTCTTCTTCGGCGTCTGTTCCATTCCGTTTTTCTGGTGTCATTGACGCCACCTTTCCCGACCAAGCGCTAGATCAGGGTGGACACCAGCAACCCTCAAGCCCATATGTAATGGGGCGCGCTGCTTCAAACGCCCTCTAGGCCGCTTTCCTACCACCTCGAACTTAAGGCCTATCTTGCGGACGCTGTCTTCCCTTCCACGCAGAACGTGGCCACACCATCGTGAGCGAGCTTTGCGCATCTTGTCCGCTATCGGCGCGACACCGAACTTCTGCCGAATGACATCGCTTCGGATGCGGTCCAGGCGCGTGACTCCTGCCGCCCAGCGCAGCATCTTCGTTTCCATTACGCTGAAGCGACTTTCCGTTTCCTTTGTTGCAGGCCAACACTCAGCTCCGTACATCGCTACCGGCCGGACGACGGCTCTATATATTTTCGACTTCAAACGCTCCGGTATCTTCCTATCGCAGAGCACGCCAGTCAACGAGCGCCACTTGGACCAAACTGCACTCACGCGTGAATTCACTTCGACCAGTTTGCCGTCAGACGTGACTGCTGATCCCAGGTACTTAAAGACTGAAGTACAGGGAAGCTCGAGGCCGTTAAATTTGATGGACTGGACTCAATAACGTCTGTCGTTAAATACTCGGTCTTCTTTTATTTATTTATTTATTTATTTATTGCGGGTGCCGATAACGACACCCAAGGAGAACCAAAGAAGATAAATCAAGGATAGAAACTAACTTAATGCTAGGATAGTTAATCAACGATTCAATACTCTACAAAGAGAGAAGCAGTAAATTGAACCGAAACAGTAACACAAACATTCCATAATTATAAAGCCCTAAACATGCCAATCAACAAACTTGGCTACCTGCTTTTAAAGGAAGCTTAACTCAATAGCCATCTGGAATACCTGAGAACTCTAGTAAAACTTGTCCGTGTTCTAGAGCTGAAAAACTTTGATGTGACCTAGCTATTAGCTGCACCTGTACTGATTTTGACATTGACGCCTCTTGTGGGGGAGGGAACCAGAATGAAAAAATCCGAAATCGTGAGATTTGTGGTGCCTTTTAGCATCTTAAAGGCCATAAGCAAGCATCTTTTTCATCTCTATTCCAAAAAAGGTATGGACAACCTCTTATTTCTGTCGCACGAGCTAGGAAGATCAGCGTATGACATCCTGAGTGACCGTAAGAATAATTTGCGTGTAAACATGTTTTGAACTCTTTCGATTGCGAGAATATCTTTCTTCTTATGCGGGCAGAAGACTGACCGTCTCAAGTATGGGACGAATGTGTAATTTATGGACTTTGAGCAAGGTGCTAACATCTGAAGTGTGAAGCACTTTGAAGATGTTATACAGTCTGCGATTGCCCTTGTTGACAATAGAGTTGAAGTGTTCATCAAAGCCTAATTTGCTATTATAAGATAAGCCCAAATGGCTGACAATTCTTCACGTTCAATCGGAGTCCAAACCGCTCCAAGCGATCACACCAGGCTTGCACTCTCGGTCGAGTTCACCGTTATATTCGCAAGCAGGCATTATGTCGGCAGCATACATAAGGCAGCCTCTATGGAAAAGGATGCTGAAGACCTCGCGTAATGGCATCCATGACGTCAACAAAGAGGAGTGGGTAAAGAAACAGAACCCTGGTGTACCTCGACAAAGCTGGGAAACTCCATCAAAGTTTCAGCTGAAGCTTGAACTTGAACTCGAAAAATAAAATTTTTATAAAAATCTCACTCGGGCAGCTTAACTGAAAACAATTTAAAAAATGTACACTAGATTTTCCTTGAGCAAAAAAAATTCTATTCATTTTGGCTTGTAGCTTTACCAATAGGCCGGTTTCCATTTGTAGGATGTTCTGCTTAATTTCAAAGGCGTTAGAATTCTTTAGAAGAGTGACCAATTTGTCGGGAAATGGCATATATCTCAGCTTTACTCGGTTGAGGAGCTGATTGAACACACTAAACTCGCTATGAGTGGGCCCTTGCTTGTTTGACTTGATTATAAATGTCGCCTGCTTTCGATTTGTTATTTCTCTGCTATAGTTATTTCTTGGATCATGTGACTTTACATTTTCAACAAGCGTATCCAACGCCATCCTTCGCCAAAGTTTCGTTCCGATTCGTTGACCCTTTTAAAGAATTTTTTGAAGATTAACGATTATCGAGCCAAGCATCAAGTGTTAAGTGAGAGTTTGCTCGCTGTACGACTTAGAGGAAGCTGTCGAGTCGGATCCAACGCAAACTACACGTGAGCTGGCGAATTGGTTCGGCTGTTACTATTCTACTATTGCCGATCGTTTGCCTGCAATCGAAAAGTCAGATCGGTGTGGAAAACGGGTGCTGCATCAGCTCAGCAACACGAACAAATCAGCGCGAGTCGCCATCGCTGGAATTCTCATCCGCAAAACCAAGAACAGCTTCTTCTATGACTTCATCGTGACGTCGAATGAGAAGTGGATCCACTATGACAATACCACACGAAAGTGGCAATGGCTGAGCCCCGGTGAGGTTCCGAAGACAACGACGAAGTTGATAAAATTAACAGCACTGGAGCATCGACGATTTTCTTCAAATTGGTGTTGTGCAAGGATAGTGTGCGTATCGCGGTAGCATTTCGAAGCTTCTCAAAAAGTCTGGGGTCGCGTTGAAGATCTACATTTTTCTCGTCCACTTCCACCTCGTCGAAAGTATTGCATGACGTTGGATCGTCCAAGTCTCTGACATCACTAATCGAGCACTCTTTCAAGTCACTTCGACGCAGTAGGGTGAGTAGCGTTACCAGTAGTAACCAGTCCATTGGCGAGGGTTTGCCCTAAGAAGATGAAGACGAAGACGTCATGCAATACTTTCGACGAGGTGGAAGTGGACGAGAAAAATGTAGATCTTCAACGCGACCCCAGACTTTTTGAGAAGCTTCGAAATGCTACCGCGATACGCACACTATCCTTGCACAACACCAATTTGAAGAAAATCGTCGATGCTCCAGTGCTGTTAATTTTATCAAATTCGATCTTCGAGATCGTCGACAATGACGACTTGGAGGAGCTGCCACGACTGAACTTTACGGACATACGCACGACAACTATAAATGTGCGCGGGAATCTGAAGTTGGATACTCAACAGCTGCAGGCTGATTGCGCTGCACTAAAATGCTCCGATTTCAATAAAAACTACGTACAGACAACGACGAAGTCTGACATTCACATTCAAAGTCATGCTCCGGACTTGGTCGAACAGTACAAGGTCTGGTGCATTTTGAGGTGCTGGGTCCAGGCCAAACAGTTAGGTAGACCTTTACGAAGAACAACTGAGCCCGTGGACCAAGAACTGCGTCAACAAGGAGTGAACACAGCAACTGTAAAAAATTGAGGAGTTGGGCTGGGAACTTCTGCCTCACTCGCCTTATAGCCCAGACTTTGCGCCAACAGACTCACACCTTTTTCGGTCGATGCAGCACGCCTTGGCGGAGAAAAAATTTCAGAACCGCGATGAGGTCGAAATTTGGGTGTCCAACTTTTTTGAGTCGCAGCCAGCGGAGTTCTTCAAGAAAGTAAGTCGTTCTTTGCGAGGACATTGGCGAAATGTCATCGTTGATAATAATGAAGATTACCTCTTGTATTAAGGTATGGTCATTCTTTTCTTGTAGCGAAATTTCTTTTTGAGCAAAAACGACATTTACAATCCGAGAACCCAATATTACTTCGAAAGGCGACGTTAGACAGTTATTCTCAAAAAGGAGATCTTTAGCCCAAAGGGTCTCATTCTTTTTGCAATGGGTGAGGATATGGAGAACGCTATAACCGGTCGACCTTATCAACTTTGGAAGGAAGGCTCGGTGAGAGCACATACTATGATGATGAAACATGACGTACATAATATGATGAAACAAAGGCCCAAGATTCGCATCGCATTTCTTGATCATATACTCGTATTTTAGAATCTTATAAGTGATATCTAGGATTTACAAAAGTGACACCTTATCAGCTAAAATTGAGGGCCTCTGCACTGTTACTGTGCGCCGGGATCTCGGATTCCAGACTCTCTAGGAATTCTCCAGTCCAGACGGTTTACGACACTGAAGTCAAACATGAGACTGCCGTTAATGTCTGACAGGTCGGTGATGTCAATGAAATCACATCATGTCTGGAGAAAATCGTCAACAAGTACGTTGACCGCTATGTCGTGAAAAGTGGAAGTGGGATGAAATGACTGATCGAAAACCTAGAGAACTTTTGGAGAATGGTCAACGAGCAGTTACAAGGATCTCAACACAAATCATACCATATACACCATTTTCGCGTCGAATTGGACATTTTCAAACCAAAATAGAGACTTTTCAAATTTAACTGGACTTCGTCAAGCCTAGAAGGATGTCAAAATGGACATTCTTCTAAGCTTGCCGAAGACGTTGAAAGCAAGACGAACTCTTCCGAATCAAAATGAGTTTTCTGCATTAAACTAAAGGCTTTAAAAAATATTAGAATAATTTTTGCTCAAGGAAAGTTTTAGTAACACTTTCTTCTGAAACGTTAACTTACTTAAGAGAAGAGAACACATGGTAGAAGAACATTCAAAAAAATTTTTTGAGAAAAACAACGATTCAAAACATGTTTTGATGAGCAGGAAGGCAGCCATTTTCTATTCCAAAACAGAGATTGAGCCATGCTCTCGTCGGAAACTTCGCGATTTTTATTCGATTGATAGCAAATTTTCTGTTTGCAAGCAGCTGAAAACGGAACAAAATAAACAACTGTAAAAAACGCACATATCTTAACTTTCTTGCGGCATGTAAGCAATCAAATCAACATTGCGACTTGCCTTCGAGTACATGGCGCAATTTAGTCCTCTAAAGCATTATATGCCTTCTGTTTTTCTGCGCTTTTAAACAAAATTTAGTTTATTATTATTTTTTCTCAAAAAATAAATTCTTTGAAAAATTATTACACATCTTTGGTCAAGTGAACTAAAAAATTTCAAAGAAAGTTATATCAAATTTTCCTTAAACAAAAATTATTCAAACCATCTTAGTGAGTCCGTAGTTTAAATTTCCCAAAGGTCATTTCGATTTCGCTCTGATTCCATTTTTCATTTCCACTTCGGAAGAGTTCGCTCCGATTTCAAATGTCTTAGGCCAGCTTAGAAGTGACCAGTTCGACATGATCATTTATGATTCCTGTGCAGTGGCTGTTGTCTTCAACCTTGCGAAGATTAAAAAGTACGAAATGCCTAAAACGACAACAGGAAATCTGTATTAACGAATACTAAAAGAAGTATCAGATTTATTCGTCACTTAATATTCTTAACAGCATTGTCAGATTTTTATTTCCACCTCTTTTCCCTTTTTTTTAATTCGTTAAATGAGCACGTCACGCGCAGATTATAATAGATCACCACTATGTGGAAAAGACGCAGAAAGAAAGAACGGACTATAAACATTTACCTCACGAGTACTACCATCTAGTATCTATTCAATAATTTCAATAATGGTATAATAATTAGGAACCACTGCAATCAATTAATATTCAGATGAAAGTCCACGTAATAAACATACATCTTCAAGAAACACTTGAAATCAACCTACACAGAGCGTTTTGCTAAGCTTGCTGTGTTCCGACTCTGCCCAAATGGAAAAAAGTGGTGCCAAAACCTAGTTCTGGCTGTTGGTAACAAAAGTTTGCCTCGAATTCCTCGAGTGAATGAGCTCCTCTTCACTACAAAAGATGCAGCGTGACATTGCAATTACCGTACAGTATTTCGTGCAGCTTTTCGTGTACGAGGTCGAACTACCTTTTTCAGAACTCCAGAGTTTTCAGTCCTTACCAGGGAATGCCTTTATCTTCCCAAGGAACTTCGTACAGATACCTAAGCAGTGTGACTTGCGGCGGCGGCGCAGTGGAAGTGTACTGGCTTTGCAGGGAGGTGGTCACTGGTTCATTCTCGGTACTGGTAGTTTTGCATTTTGGGATTTATCGTCAGTGACACCCTTTAAACATTTCGAGCTCTTTCAAATGGCATTGGTTTCTGTCCGAAGTTCCATAAGGAGCTGAAGGCATTCCCTGGTTAGTTACCATTCCAGTCTTCTGTAGAGGGGGTGCGGTGATCGAAAACCAATAGAACGCACAAGGACTTTCTTAGTGACATTATTCTGAACTGATATAATCTTCTTGTTCAAGTTCTTTTTGTGTGTGTTGAATTCTACATACAGTGCCATATTCAATCATCGATCTGATGTGCGTTTTAAAGGCCCGCACTTAAACGTTGGGATCGTGAGTAGAAAGAGCTCTAAACGAGTTGGAGACGTGTTCCTGGAGATGTTAAGAACTAGTACTAGTACTTATCAATAGTAAGACTGGTATTAACTAAAAATCCGAGGTCGCGTAAAGATCCCATTCGCTCGATACTGCTCCTATTAACAATGGTGTAGCTAGGCCCATTATGGCCCAGGGCAAATAGTTAAAAGAGTTAAGCGAAACACGTTCGACGTTAAAGGGCAATAAGTTCAAGTCAACATCGCGGTAAAGGTTAGACCTCAAGAATATACAGTTGAGCGATGCGAAACATTCCTAGGACTTATGTCTTACACTCTTCAGCGAATTAGTTCAGTAGCTAAAAATGATTTCGGTTCCACTATCCCTTTAATTCCCGGTTGTTTATTGGTAAAGGACGTTCCTTTTTAGATTCCGATGTAATGACGGAAATTCGCCGTCATTGGTCAGAATCGGTCATTTTTTGGTCTTTCGCACATTAGAAAACATGAATCATGCGACCTCAACTCTACGTTTTGCGTCGCATGGGCTGCGTTTCGTAATGTTTGTTGAAGGCTCACACACGTGAAGGATAGAGATACAAGCGAAACATACTGCGTAACCGACTCATCTAACTTTCTACAGTACCGTCGGTAAACGTTCGCCAAAACGCGGCCGGCGGCGGATTAATCCGCCGCCGACCGCGTTTTGGCGAAC
>OX377201.1:20273131-20525130 GCA_947396885.1 Heligmosomoides polygyrus polygyrus
CTCAAGTTTTCGACTATAGGGTGTGCATTACAAATATAGGGTTTAGCCTTAGTTCAGTTAGAAGTAAGGTACTAATCAGCCAATAAGTTGACAGCGCAGCGTTCCAAGGAGACATTGCCTGCAAGGGCTAATTCACGCGTGTAGATCCGTGTCTCCACGCGACGGATCAGTATGGAAGCTGGATATGTGGTAGCAAAACATACACAGATGCTGCAGCACAAAAATGATGCAGCTGGCAGCTCAGGACTGGGAGCTCCACTGCTTCAAAAAGGCCATTTTCTTCTACTCTGATCATGGGACTCAGCGCCTACCTTTGTAAAAACCGCACAGAACAGTTTCCGTCATTTATCGGGGCCAATATTCGCTTTTTTTCGAAAAATTTTCCACCTCACGTTAATCACATTTATTCCTTGAGACTAGTGTGCTAGCGGAGTCCAGAGTGTTGATGTAATTGCGGTGACCTGACCTGCCCCACCAAGCATGTCTTTTGGACATGCAATCGCTGCTTCTCTCCTCTCACTACTCACATTAACCGAGGTCGTTTACTAATGGAATAGGTACTGCTTTCCCCAAACTCATTTGAGCATAACCATTTAGCTTCAGAAAAACGATTTATTATGTATTTATTACAGGCAATGATTATTATTGTTTCATTACGATTAATTATTATTTTAGCAAGCACGTAATGGAAGGTAACAGTTGTTAAATACACGCAACTAAAAGACAAGCAAATAAATGACAAATGATGTACCAAACAATAATTTTCTCTAAAATGTTTATTAAAATGTGTATTATTCCTGCAGTGGAGGAAGAGCAGTGGAGGATCTTCCTCCACTGCAGGAAGCAATCCATTCAGTAACAGTCTACGCACTTGTCTAAAATTGCCGTTTATTAAACATATGCTTCCGTACTTGTACCTCATCATTTTATTGATCAGCCTGCTCTTTCTGAATTTATTTTTTCCGATTACGCTTCGACGTTCTTTTTGTGTGTATCTAATTCAGCTGTTGAACTCTTTTTCGCGTCACTGTTGCGAAAAATTTTAGTTGCAGTAGATATGATCCATCCTGTTGTTGGTGCTTTCCATGCAGAAAATGATAAGAAAATTTGACTCGAAGCCATTATTTCGCTAGCTCTAGACTTCTGTGGGGGCTTTGCCTCAGAAACACCGCCCAACTTATCCACGCAACTCACTATTCTAACCAGAAATGGGTGAAGTCTATCAAACCCTGTTGACTGATCGATAACAGCTCCCCTTTTTGAAGCGCTGACCATCATCTGACCGGCGATCCGCTATTCTGTACACATTGTGGAGTCCTAGAAATTATTGAAGAGAAAAGCCTTGCTAATACTTTCCCTGATGCCTTACGCTTTGTGTTCATGTAGGAATTTCAGTGAGGATACCAATTGATTTGTGACTTTTTTGAATGGTACGGACCATTTAGAAAACCTTTTCGATACTGCAGCGTTTGAGCAGTGTACTAGAAGAGGGAAAGAAAGGAGTACAAAGACGATGTCGTTATCATTGTTATACTGCCTATCTTCCTTTATCAGTGCCTATCAAGGAACTCGTTTTACTATGCTGTAACTTCTTTCGGAGTGACTAGTTTGCTCAGGCCTCGGACCGCTGAACGTTCATAAGGTGTTAACCATACGCTGACTTTAAGCACCTGTTCGATGAGGCAGAACTCCTTTACAGAGCTATCAAAAGGGACGGGCAACTCGCATTACACACGTCGCTTCCCTGGCTTTCTTCTCTGGCTCTTCTGGCTTCTATGGTCGCCACGTTCTTGGAAACCTCGCACCAGTTAGGACACTGGGCTTCCGTTCGTCGAGACCCGCACCCGTCCTCGCATGGCGCGTTGGCTGGTGCCTAGTCTTCCCGCCACTCCGGAACTGCCCGAGAATACTCGAGGGACTACTCATCGGCCTCAAGAAGTTCCTGTCGTCAAGTATGAGATCATGCCGTGAGCAAACAGGAAGCCCTTCCTGTTCGGGTAAAAAATCAGAAAGTGAACATTTGGGTGGAGTTTGGAGGTTTGCTTCCTACGAGGACAACGCGCTCTTCTTTCCATCCGGAGTCGTCTTGTAAGCACGCGACAGGAGAACAGAATTACTACTCTTTAAAAGTACGAAAAAATTGTAGGTTCGAAACTTTGCCATTTTGACCAAAAATTTGTAACGTACTTTTTTCAAACCGTAGATCCACTTTGTCGAAAAATGTGTCGTGTCCATAGCATTCAGGTGGAATCTGCGAAATTTGAAGCGGATCAAGTTAATTTTAAGACTGCCAAAATTAAAAGAAAAATTGAATTCATCGAACTATAGGAGAAACTATGAAAAAATACAATAAACTAAATAAAATACAAAACGAAGAGTAGTGCGACGCCTCTCCTCCTACCAAAAAACGGTGTTACAATACAACCTCTTCGATTCTCGAATCTCAGGACCCTTTGTTGGGCTAGTGTGAACTGTGAGAAGAGAGATTGTATGTCCAAAGGACATGCTTGGCGGGGTTGGTCAGGTCACTGCAATGAGGGCAACAGTCTGGGCTCAAGCATCGAATCTGTCTCCAGTAATAAATGAGTTTGACGTCGAGTGGATTTTTTTGAAAGATGTTGCAAATATGGGCTTTGCTAAATGGTAGGTACTCTTCCACGAGGTCTGGACAGATGTCGATGTTGAGTCGCGCGGTCGAACTAGAAGAAAACACTATTTTTGATGCAGTGAAGCTTCCAGACGAGAGCTGCCAGCTACATCATTTTTGTGCTGCAGCATCTGTGTATGTTGTGCTACCACATATCCAGCTTCCATACTGATCCGTCGCGTGGAGACACGGATCTGCACGCGTGAATTAGCCCTTGCAGGCAATGTCTCCTTGGAACGCTGCGCTGCCAACTTATTGGCTGATTAGTACCTTACTTCTAACTGAACTAAGGCTAAACCCTATATTTGTAATGCACACCCTATAGTCGAAAACTTGAGCAAAAATCGGCTCTAGAACAAAAGTGGTACTGTCGTAAATAATTAACGAAAATGGAAAAAAATCGGCAGTTGAGGATGCATGGAACGCTGAACTTGATGACAAACCAGGCGAATTAGGTATCAAAGAGATCGCCGTGATGAGACAAAACCTAAAATTAGCGTGAAACACATTTTCGACAGCGTTTAAAATTTTTAAAATTCCACTGGGCAAGTCGATCCCTGCCAGGGGGCACAATTAGGGGAGACTCAGGGGCGAATGTGGATCAGGTCAAGACAATTACAGGCTCGACTAATCTAGGTCATCTCGAACTCAAAAATTTTGAAACATTGATAAGATTTTTACGCCATTGGGTAGATCATGTTGTTCTGATTCCAACAATGTGCCTTTCATTGAACATAAGCGACTTTGAAGAGAGTTATGGCAAAGCGGCGGAAACGGCGGATTAATCCGCCGCCGGCCGCGTTTTGGCGAACGTTTACCGACGGTACTGTACGACATAGTCGAACCGAGAACGTCTCTGATCCATCAACGTCTAAAAATCTCGGAACTGCCTTCTTTCAACTGTCTGAATACTCGTAGTGCTCTCAGGGGCAAAGCGCCGTAAAACTTAGAGGATAGTAGGTGGTCTAGAAGTCAGATTATGATCATCTGCAGCATGAGGTGAACATATTTGGCAGGCTGTATTTACCCGCAAAAATAAAAGTTAAATGCAAGATAGGCTCCTTGTGATAAGTCGCAACTTCTTGCTGATTGTCTCCTGACTATCGTCGCCAGACCTCCATCCAGCTCTCTGTCCCAAGGTATTGCGAAATGCAACATCTTGTAACGTTCTTCCGAGTTCGCTAATGCGATAAGCAGAGATATGGTGTTCAATGTTTTGAAGTGATTTGCATTTAAGCGGTGCAATGCAGTGTTGTTTGAGATATTCCTTACATAAAGGTAGTTGCCACTGAACCGTTTCGCCGACGACAGTTAGGTGCATCGGCAGAACTGTTCTGACGAGCAAGCCGGCAAATCTGGTTCGCTGACCAGTGGGTCAGTCTTCGCTGATCCAAAGGTCCAAGAGATTAAATTGCTTGCTACAGCAATGGAGTACATTATACAAAAAAAGAAAAAGAAAAAAAAAGAAAAAGCTATACTAAAAAATATGCTGACGTTGAAAAGGCTCATGAGCAAAATCGTGCAACACACAGCAGGTGAAAGTTACTCCGGAGACGATATTAACCAGAACGAAGAAACCATGCGAACCATAGATTTGCTTCAAGGCAGTACGGAACAAATATCTCTTGCAAAGTCTTCCTTACAGAATCCCATCGAAAAAATGAAGGCCGAATATGATTCCAGGCAGAACAAGGAATAAAAGAAACAACTACAGCAACAGTTGGAAAGCACCGAAAACAATACAGAATTTACTGAAGCTCTGAAAGATGCCACAGAATTTCATTTCATGCTAAGTACACGGCTTACCGAAGCTACAGCCCGTAAACTTGGCATTAGCAACGAAACCCAAGAAACGACAAATAGTCATCCCCAGGACGAGAGTCAAATAAAATCAAATGCAGACATCTCATTCGCAGATGTTCAAGACGACATTCGAGAAACACTTTCCTTACCCATTGCAGAAAAATCTACGTCGTCAACTGGCCTAGCAATTGCGAATTCAGTGCGCACACAGTGTCCAACGATTCCGCCTTCCCGTGTAAATTTAGCAAAATTCTTTGGTAATGGAGCAGAATGGCCTGGATCTTGGGCAAATTACGAAACAGCTGTCCACAATAATGAAATGCTTTCCGTGATCGAAAAAATAATACTCCTCAAAGACAGTCCGAAGGAAAGATCCGACAGAGCATAAAGCTAATCCAACTAGTACCACAAAACTATGACTGATGGTACAGACACCTGTAAAAAAGTATGGAAATACGGCGGATAACAAAGCTCAAATCGTGCAACATCTTAAAGAGCTTCTTCAAGCAGATACTAGCGCGCAGAGTAACGAATACGTCTTCGACAGAATACGTACTTGCTGAACCAAATGGCATCTGCTGTGCAAGACATACTCCAAACAATAGATACTATGTGGAGAGAAATAATTCTACACAAACTTCCTGACAGCGTTGTTGAGCCCGTGCTCGTCAAACTAAGGGACTTCGAAGACGGTACAATAGAGACGCTTATGACATCTATTGAAAGCGAAATAGCTGTAAAATCTCACGTTGAATCACGTACACCTAAGCAGGCAAACCGCTCAAACCTTGACTCACGAACTCAACCGCACCTAACGAGAATAAGCGGAAAGCAACTCCTACACCCTTGTCATGACGCTGTGCCTTTTGTGATAAAAATGAGCGTCCTGTTTTGCAATGCCGTTCACTACTAAGCGTACCCGAAAAACAACATAAAGTCCTCGAGAAGCGTTCATGTTGGAAATGCAACTCTAGCCGCCACTGTAGCAAAGAATTCGGCACCTGCGTCGTTTATGAGAAGAAAATTCTAAACATTCTCGTCTCGGCTTGCGAGAGGGTGCACCGTCGACGTCAGCGTTCGGTGCACTCATCGCCGCGCTCGTTGTTCCTGCTTCGTCGTCCGATTCCCATATTATTGTGCTGATGTGCTCGTCGTCGTCCTGCTTTCGCCTCTACCGCTTCAATTGACTTCCCCCTATTCATCTGCATAGTCGGCTACAGCTTCGTGAGATATTCGCTACTTCCATCAACGACTGAGTGCCTTCAACATCCCAGTTCCCCTTCTGCTGCATTCGTAGCTGCTCTGTGCTCGATTGGCAATCTCGCGAACGGTTACTGCGTGCCAACGACGGATGGGAGAGTTCTCAATGGATAACTACGTGCGCCAACGACATGAGACGCTACCAGCATGACACGATCACTTTATAGATAATTTCGATTGATTTCGCTTTGAGTGTTGGTTTATTTGGAAGAGATTTAGTGGCTTGCGATTAAGTAATATGATGTGTCAGCTTTCTGCTGTCATATTTGTTTGCGTATGGCCCGGGAGTGTCACAAGATATTGCGAAATGCAACATCTTGTGACGTTCTTCGGGGTTCGCTAATTCGATTTCAGCGGAGATACGGTGTTCATTGTTTCGGAGTGATTTGTATTTAAGCGGTGCAATGCGGTACTCTTTGGGATTTGCCTTACATAAAGGTAGTTGCCACCGATCCGTTTCGCCTATGTCACTCTCCGCTCACTCCACCAACGTCTGGTCGCCATCGAAGAACGGCCAGCCTTCTTCCCCTCTTCCATTTTCAGTTCACTTTGTTATTTATTCATTTATTTATTGCACTCATAGGCGCGCTCTAAATCGAATGAAACAATACTAACAGCATCAGGAGTACAGCATAATGCTTTTCGATCCTATTCAACGAATTATACAAAAACCGTTCACTTGAACGGAAAAAAGAACCGTAGCTAACAAGCTCATTACTAATATGGAAAGAGACAACGGATAAAAGCCAGGTGAATACGACAATTATTTCAGTATGTATAATATATGTGTGAGGCATATATATGTGTGTGGGGTGGGATTGTAGTTTTCGAACGTGCCACGGGATTCAGAGGACGTGACAAGTTTGCTTTGTTTGTTGTGCTTCGCCATTGCTTTACTTCAATGATCATTCCGCTATGGTGCAAAGAACAACGGAGGGAGGGAGGGCGGCACGTTGATATTTTGTTGGGGTAGGGTGACTCTGCCTCGGGATCCATTCTGCTCCAATCTTTGCCTCAGTTTGACTACGCTCCATCGCCATACGCGATCTCTAAGCAGGAGGGTGCAGACATTGTACCTTTCTTCCCCTCAGCGCACTTTCTCAACATTTATTGATTTGACGTCTTGAATTTAAATTTGAGCGGGAGTTTTGAATCTAGGCGGGACCTAATCAAGGCGGGATAGCGTCTTCTGATGTTTTCAGATGGATTCTTTTTTATGTTGACGAGTTTGCTTTGTGTTTTGGTCGCGTGTCGAGTTTCGCTATTGGTTTACAACAATGATCATTGCGTTGTGGTGCGGATGACGACGGAGGGAGGGAGGGAGGCGTTCTCAAACATTTTTATGGTTCAATTTTTTCGGAGCTAAGTCATTTCTTTAGTAAAGTCCCACCAAAGAAGTCGAACTGTTGAAAAGTTCGGGAGAAATTATTGAGCAGGAGGGTGCTGACCAGGGGTGTGCGTTCAATGATTAACGATTTACTGATTTACCGGTTTTATCGGCATTTTTCGTTGAAAACTTTTGTCGAAGTTTAACGACGAAAATTTCCGCTAAATTGCGTCAACAACATTTTACGCACCATTTTGAATTTTTACTTCTTCTTTATGTAAATGCATTTTGGACGGTTTTTTGGATGAGCTTTCACAGAGTCGTTGCGGTACCGAAGAAACCCTCTATTCACTTGAATCAGTGGAAATAGGAAATTGATGTCGACCTCGTATTTCGGGAACTGTTGGCATTTTTTTGCCAACAGTTCTCGAAATACGAGGTCGACATCAATTTTTTCTTTGATCAATTTATATGCGTGGCCCCCACCTTTTTCAGCCGTCGACGCGCGTTTTTGGGTTTCATATGCTGTTTGTCTCGGTTGATTGCTACATAGTAGTTCTCTTCATGCTCAACCAACCAGCCAGTTTTTCCATAGTTTTCTATGATATTTGCTTCATAAGAGGGGTTGGAAAGGGATAAAAAGACAAAGAATACGCTATGAGACATAAATAATGAAAACAAGGATATGAAAAACAAGGGAATAAAAAAGATCCTCCCCTCTTCTCCGCGTTTTCCGGAAGGTTGAAAGTTGCAGCATCAGACGATGATTGTAGGACTACGTTATACCGAGCCTTGACTGACTACGGAGCGTGGCTACTGGTAGTGACACCGCTTCGCTTCTATTGAATTCCGGCCGTGCATGTCAACGATTTAGCACAATCTTTTCGTTTTCTTCATGGGCTGTTAACAGTTTTTTTTTTTGGGAGAAGCAAAGTCAGTATACACGAGAAACATGGAACAGTGAATATGTACATGAAAGCAATAAAATCAAAAAGAAAGAACCTGATGACCATCCTTTGTCAGTCATTATGTTTAGTTAAAATATTAGTATGAGAGCTGGTACTTTACATGCAGACTACTGCATGAAATTTTTAAAACTTTTTTCTCGTCTAATTCGCGAATTTACCATAATACCCATTATAAACTCAAGTGTTTTCGAAAGTGGGAGAAAATCAAGAAGCACAAAAACCTCTAAACCAATCCACCGATCCTCAGGCAAATGCAATGTGCAGTATGGTACCAAGTGCCTCAAGAAGAAAACCAGAAAGGTTAATTGCTGAAAAGTCTTGAAGGAATGAGAAACAGTGACGAACTCTGTTTGGAGGAATTAGGAAGGATAAAGGCAAGATTGACCATTGCTAATGTAAGGCAAGAACCGCCTTTCAAATAAGCGTGTTCCTTATGGTTTTCCTTTGTAATACCTATGAGAAAGAGCCTAACGATTGAAATCTACGTTGCTTGAGTGGCAAAAACAAAAATACTCAATGCAGAAAATCCGATTCGGTTCAAATTTGGTCAACGGTCCGTGGCTTTTCACTTGATTCTTAGTTGATGTCTGCAGTAAGAACAGGATCTTGTGAGATAAAAGGAAGGAAGCATTCTGTGAGACAGGCAAATGTATGGACTTCCAAAATGCTCAAATTGACGAGCGCAAGTTCTGTAAAAAGTTTTGGACAAATGACAAATGAAAGCGCTCAAAAACTTTCAGCGGTTCCATTGGGCATATCACTTTGGATCTTCCCAAAAGCGGACGAATTCACAAGCTAAACGAACTAAGCATAGTAAGAAATTTGTTATTTTAAAAGTCTTATTGTTACTGTTTGTTTTTAAAATCTTAGGGAGTTGATTTAGCAATCTGAAGCTGCTGCTTTTTGTTGTGTAGGTGAACGTATGACCTTAAGATTGCCAGGTGGAATCGAAAAAAAATCTTTGGTGACAGGGATCTGGTTTTTACATAGTTTAATACTGCCAAACTGACTGCAGCTAACGAAAAATTTATTTAACAATTTTACCGAATTTACCGATTTTAACGTAAAAATGCTTCTAACATCGTTTTTTGGATTTTCGGCCGGTTACGCTAGGTTACGGTAGGCACGGGAGACTAAGGCTGTCGAGGTCATAATCACCGATTTCGCCCAAACTTCGCATCTGGGAGTTATTTGGGGTGCTGATCTCGAATCTGACATCCGTTTTTTGTATTACGAAAGAGTGTCGTAGGTAACGGTAGGTACGAGTGACTAGGGTCATGGTCACCAATTTCGTCCAAATTTCGACCCATATCCATCCCGCTCAAATGCCGTCCAAAATTCTAAAGTGATCCTTATTTGTAGCTACTGCAGTCTATTGTAATACGAAAAATGAATGCCATATTCGTGATCAGCACCCCAAATAACCCCTCTAACTCCTGGGGGAAATCAATGATTATGACATCGACAGCTTTAGTCAGCCTTGCCTACCGTAACCTATCAGAATCGGCCGAAATTTCAAAGAAGGACGATCAGCACTCTAACTAACTCGTGGGCGAAGTCTGGGCAAAATTTATTTCACCTCTTCTCCATCTCTGGAGTGCGCGATCTTTAGGCAGGAGGGTGCAGACACTGTACCCTTCTTCCCCTCAGTGCACTTTCTCAAGATTTATTGACTTGACGTTAAGAATTTAAATTTACGCGGGAGTTTCGAATCAAGGCGGAACCCAATCAAGGCGCGAGAGCGTCTTCTGACGTTTTCGATGAACTCTTCTTTTTCATGTTGACGAATTTGTTTTGTTTTTGATCGCTCGTCGTCTTTTGCCATTGGTTTACCTCAGCGATCATTTCGCTGTGGAGCAGAAAACGACGGGTGGAGGGAAGGAGCCGTTCTCAAACATTTCCATGGTTCTACTTCTTCGGTGCTGAGTCATTTCCTTATCAAACCCGATCAAAGAAATCGAACCGTTGAAAAAGTTGGGATGATTGAGCAGGAGGGCACAGACGCTGTATCTGAGTTGGGGGGGGGACAGTGCCTCGGGATTCATTCCGCCTCAACTTTTTCGACAGTTTGACTCCTTCGATAAGGTCATAGGATACTCTTTCTTGAATGTGATTGTCGTCATGTGCAAATTGCTATTACTCTCTTCAGACGTTGAACACACAATACAAATGAAGCACGTGATGAGAAGCGTAGCAAACAAACCAAGACACCCATACCGAGGAGCTTCATGAAGTGAAGGGACACCACAGTGTTGATGAGCGGAAAATACGCCTCCAATCCGACGCAGAACAGCAGCGACGAATACGCCAGAACGAAAGTATTGATGAGGGGGAAGCACTCCTCCGAGCATATTCAGAATGCCACCGCTAGAAACTTCGAATTGAATCTTCTGCGGAGAGGGAAGCGCAATTTCAATCGGACATTGAACGTCGCCGACAAGCCCGTATGAGTGGGAGTGATGCTGATAGGGTAACTAGGTATAAAAGCAACGAAGAGTTCCATCGCGTAACGCAGCAAGTTGAAAGCAAATGCGAAAGAGAATCTTAGTTTGACTCGGACGCAGAGCATCGTCGACAATTAGCGCAACACGACAGTCCTGTTGGAAGGGAATCGCGTCTCGAAGCAGACGTAGAACGTCATCGACAAAAACGACGTCGAAATCAAAGCACAACTGAGAGTGAAGCAGTTTTTCAAGTCGATGCGGAGCAGCTTAGTGAAGGTGGCCTCATTGATAGTACTGAAGGGGGAAGGCCGTTTTTAACGGTGCTGAACCCTTTCTGCGAGGACCTCAAAGTACAGGTCATGTGGGCGGTGCGTATACACCCTATACACAAGCAGAACTCCATGAACCTAGACCAGCAAATCAAGAAATCCGAAACCGAAACGATATTGAGAGTATCGGTCATTCCAGTAAAACATCCTACTCAGCTGGAATAGCTCTTCAACGCCGACAAGCAAACCAGTATTATCTCGGAGCAATGACTGTTCTTTGCACCGATTGTCGAGCGAAGCAGTTCGAAGCTGAGAATTCAAGTACGCATCCGGGAAAGTTTATGCAGTGTTGTAACCTTGGTCGAACACGACTACAGAAGTTCCAAGGCTACCCGGACACTATTCGGAATGTATTGGTAATACTTAAATCCTTCTGCTACCGGGGAATTGAAAAGGCTATAAAGGAACTTGCACCAGAATATTCTCATGTTTAACTCCGCTCTTGGGATGGCTTCTGTGGGTGCACAGGTAGTGCAGCCTAGAGCTCCTGAGCCTTATTGCTTCCGAATCCATGATCGAACTTATTATTGTAATGGGCCATTACATCCTGAGGAAGGCCAATTGAGGCAACACGGTCAAATATACATCCACTAATGCTCGAAGGCTGCGCAGAAGAGAAAAGTAATGTGCAAAATGCAGGTTGTGACGCTGGCATTATGATGACGCTACGCCGTCTCGTATCCAGAGATCAATCCATATGCGCAAGCACTTAAAATGATACACGAAGTGGAGATGCTGGGAGAGATACGCTCGCATAGAAAGCGGCGACCTTCTACAAGGCTAAAGATGGTGTTCGAGGAGTCAAAGGAGAGAGGTCTTTCACGTTGCCGTTCTGACATTCCGACTACGAGCGTGGTGGCTGTTGTATATATAGCCGAGAACGAAGGTGCTCCTGCTTCTCGAAGCATCGCAGTTCACCAAAGGGAAAGAACGCTGCAGCAGCTCGGTGACATCGATGAAAGATGCTATCCTCTTACATACCTTTCCTTCCAACTGGAGAAGGCGGTTGAAACATCAATTTGAAAAGTACGAACAACAAGAGGCTCAGTCAAATGAAGAAATATTCTTGTCTCTTTTCCGTTCGTGGCGGTGAATGTAGTCCACTACTGCACGGCGAGAAGCTTCTGCAACAATTTATAGCCGACGCATACGTAAGGGTAGAACAAAATCGATTACACTGCCACAGAACACATCAAAAGGAGCTTCGCGTCGATAGCTATCGCGGCCTTCCGGATTATTTAAGTGAAGAGAATGAAAATTTCAGTGGACCACCAAGAAGAGGAATTGTGCTAGCATCATCATTCATGGGCGACCCAAGAAACGTCAAGGCCATCAAGACGCGATGACCATCGTGGCTCGCCATGGGATCGCCCAGATATCACCCCCAGAGTCTTTAAATTGAAGTTCCGACGATCGCGGTTATCCTTCCTCCTGCAAGCCGCGAGCGCTGATCGCACGCGCTCACCTGCCGCAATATTTGGGCTAACGAATTGACATCCGCGCGATCGTTCTCACGCATCTTTGCGACAGAGCGCAAAATCTTTCATCTTTCCTCCTTAGCCCTGCGCGCTCATGGGAAGTCCACGGCTGGGCTCGAAGAGTGCAGAAGCAGGCTAAGGAAGGGACTCGGCAAAGGGTGTGTGCGATCAAAACTGCTCGTGCTAGAACTGTTCCCGTCGCTCAATGGAAGTGCACAGCTGGGTTCTGCGCTCTTCGAGCCAGAGACACGCAAGGGAGGAGACTCCAGGTTGCAGCGCTCCAAGCTGCTCGTGCGAGAACTGCTCCCGTCTCCCAGGGTTCTCCTGTAGCGGCGGTGGAACAGCCGCGATCCGCCACCGACCGATCAATGACCCTCCTCCATATCGACTGACCGTGGTGTCGGTGGATATGGAAAACTGCCACTCGACACGACGCGACCGCACGCGGCTTGGCGGAGGAAGAAGAGCCGCCACCAGCTCCCACGGCTTTGACGACTATCACGATCTCTTCAAAACACATGCATTTGGAGAAGTGTTGTTGTGGTTCCCACGATTAAATTGGGCCTGTTGCCAATGTGTGCGTGGTCCTTCGCCCCACCTTCGCTCCGCCGCCGCCAGCCCTCCGCCGACCCTTCCATGTCCGCCGCCTGGCCACTAGACATTGGATCCGACACCGATTTTCCGGATAATCGGATGATTCGGATAGGCTACTTTTTCAAACCCCGGATCTTCGGATGATTCAGATGAGGGCAATTTCGAAAACCCCGGATCTTCGGATGATTCAGATGAGGGCAATTTTAGAAACCCCGGATCTTCGGATGATTCAGATAACGCCTTTTTAGTCCGAGCCGGATTTCGGATATCCGATTCGGATACAACCGGATAAGTGATATAATAGGGGCGCGCAACCCCTTAAAAACGGAACACATCAGTAACTCCGCGTTTATTTCCTTGATCAATTGAAGTCACGAGCGCGCAAAGCAGCTTGGAGCGGCTCACATTGAATTAAGTGTTTATATGCCCTGGTAGCAAGGCACATGAATGCCCAATTACATTATATCTGGCCTAGCTTAGCTCACCAATGGAGTGGAACACACCAGCGCTACGTAAAAGATGTCGTATTTGACTGCCTTACGAGGGGAGTCCTCCGCAGAGCTATTTTGCGCTTCCAGAACAAACAAAAACAGCTTTAAGACCCCAAAGAGCCAATACCAACTCAATTGTGAGTTGGTAATGCACTTGTAGTTCGTAAGTCTTTTAAAGGACAATAATGAAGCAATTCCGAAACGCCCCGCATGAAATTTCTCGTGCTCTGAAAAGGGAAGGGTCTGAAGCGTATGTCTGAACGGAGAGAGCGAGTCATCCCACCATATATAGGAATAATCGCCACTCTTCAATTAGTATAAAAATGTGTTTCTTTTTTCGATAAGCCCGAGGAGTAGAGAACCCTTGAAGTTACAGTGGAATCGGTGCTTCACGAGTTCGGGAGTCTTGTACGCCCGCAATGCCGCCGGCGGGAAGCGGCTCGTAGCGCAGTAGTTAGCGACGTTGCTCCATGAGAGGGAGGTAGAGGGTTCGACTTTTCTGCGCTGCTGCATCTTTGCATTTTAACTTATTGTTTGATTTGAGTGATTCTGACATCTGCACCATTTTAGATGTTTGCTGTGCAGTGTTTCCAGATGTATGCCGTGAGAGCAACTTTGTTGCCACTTGTTTATTACTGGCGGGTTTTTAACCAAAAGCCAATGAGAAAGCTGTTCAACATAATGATAGATAAACGTTTAACAATAGGTGATATACAGGCACAAAGTGCATGAAAGAGAAGCACTGGTCAAAATACGGATAGCTTATAAAGGCTACAGGCTCCTCACAGTTTGCTTCCATACATGGACCAATGAGATCGGCTCCATAGGCAAAATCCAACTGAAGACGTTTCCTTTCCTCTGAAACAAAAGTTCCAGCCGAAAACGTTATCATATGCCCACTGCTTGTCAGCCTTTCCACGTCTGTCAGTTCATTTTGCGGACCCCAACCTTCTTCTGGTTTTCCACCACTTCCAGCCGTTCGTCTTCGTTAACTTCAAGTTGACGTGCTTCGAAGTCCTTGGGTATGCTAGCCATCCGTTCGGTCAGGTTGGTGTTATTCCCATGAAGGCTGCTTATCTAAAGGTGGACCACACTTCAGCGTGAGCAAGTGGACCACTCGAGCATCGGCGACTTTGTTGGTGTTAGGTTTTAGAGAGCCTCCAGCAGACCTCTGATTTCCAGATGACAGGCAAAGATGAAAGAAAGAGTGTATCGATGCCGTTTAGATCAATTTGCGGGATCCACAGACTTTCTCGTTTTGACCACATGTGACGTCACATCATGGTCTCATTTGAAAATCCGAGCAGGATGGTTTTACCCGATGTCATTGGGCGATGTATGGAAACAGACTGAGAGGAGCCTGCAGCATTTATACCCTGCTCATTGTGTCCAGTGCTGCTTTATGCACGTTGCACCTGTGTATCACTGGTGTTGAATATTTATGCATCATCATGTTGAGTACCAAAGCATGCAGCTGGAAAGTGCGCAGAAAACATCTTAAAATGGTATAGACGTCAGAATCCCTCAAATCTCAACCAATCAATCAAAAAGCAGGAATGCAGCAGCGCATGAGGATCGAACCCCCGACCTTCCTCCCATGAAGCATCGTCACTACCCATTGCGCCCCGAGCTGCTTGCCGGCAGAGGCATCGCGGTCGTACAAGAACCCAAATTCGTGATGCGCCGTTCAATTGTGACTTCAAGAACCCCCACTCTTAAGGTTTAACGACTTGGCAAAAATGAAACACATTTTATGCTAATTGAGGGGTGGCGATTATTCCTATTTAATAGTATGACTCCCTCTCCCCGTTCAGATATACGCTATCAGACCCTTCCCATGTGAGAGAATTCCCTCCAAATGATTGCAAATGTGCCCGAAAAAGTCAGGTTATCAATGGCGCAGAGTTTGCCAGCAAGACGCGCTAACCTCCTATTATCCGATTTTTATCCGATTTTATCCGAATCATTGCGTTTTTCAAAACCCCGGATCTTCGGATGATTCAGATGAGGGCAATTTTAAAACCCCCGGATCTTCGGATGATTCAGATGAGGACAATTTTAGAAACCCCGGATCTTCGGATGATTCAGATGAGGGCAATTTTCGACCGAGCCGGACTTCGGATAATCCGAAACCGGATAAATCCGGCCGGATATCCGAAAATGCATGATTCGGATCCCATGTCTACTGGCCACCCGCCACGCTGCCGGCCGCCACGTAACGGCCGCTACGTCGGCGGCCGCCACGCCGCCGGGCTCTTCGCCGACACTTCTGCCTCGCTGCCGGCCCTACGTTGTCGGCCCGTCTGCTACCGGCCTTCCGCTGCCAGCCCGCCCGTCAACGGTCGCCTCGCCGTCGGCCCTCCGTTATCAGCCCGCCACTCGCCGATCACCTAGCCGCCGGCTTTTCTGCTACCCGCCCACCCGGCATCGGTCGCATCGCCGTCGACCCTCCATTGTGGCCCTCCAAAGTCGGTCTCAGCGCCACGGACCCCCCTGCTGAGCGCGTCGCCGGCGCTCCGGGTTCCCTGCTGTCGACCCTACCGTGGTCGACCCCTACTGCCGTGCTTCCTTCGCCGGCCCTCGTTGCCGCCTTCTCCGCCGCCCCGCTGACCCCCTAGGTGACTGATTTAGTGTGACCGTCCACACGTAGATCGTGAATATTATTATTAGGTGTGGCAGGATCTATCCTAGTCCGGGGGTGCCACATAACTAAAAACAAGGTAATAAAATGAATTCATATTTACCGAGCAGCTACTAGAGAATGAGGCGGTGCCTAAAAGAAATCAAAAACGGACGAAGAAACAAAAAATAAAAAGCGCCGCGGTTCACAACCGTGTCGGCGGGCAGAGAGCGATGAAATGAACTCATGCCGCGTGCTGACCGCGGGCTGACATGGTATAACCAGGATCTAACATGGTGAGGAAAGCGCATGAAGCCGCATGCCGCGTGCTGACTGCCGCTTGACATGTTATAACCAGGACCTAACATGCTAAGGAGGGCACACAACTTTGCCTGCTTACAACCGCAGCAAATGTAATTTTTTCGTTTATTTCTTTGTGACTTTTCTTGTTTAGACCCCATGTTCTTCTGTAGTCTCGCTCGGTAAGTCTCAGGTGGATTTGTTACATTTAATGCTTTTTAGTTATGTGGCCCCCGGACTAGGATAGATCCGATGTGGCATTAAGATTATTAAACCTGCGAAGGCTGTGTGGTCCGCGATTGACTCAACACGTTGGACGTGTTCATATCTAATGCTATCAGCCGGGTCAAGATAGGGTCACGATACCACTTGTGGAACGCCCCAGTGGTATCGTGACAAGTCGCGCGGACTTGGGAATCCCTTTAGGATTCGTGAATGGGACATAGCAAACTCCACGCGTCTCTCCCAAATATAGGGCCTACCCCGCAGAGTGCATGAGAGCGCGGGCGCTCATCGCAGTAGGCTCGCGTCCAAGCACAAAAAGAGGGGACACGGCACGACAAGTGCTAGTTTATGTAATGGTTACTGAGTTCCAGAAGCGTGGACTACCACATTGCTTTCAATGAAAAGCGATTTCAAGCATCGCACTACCGCTGAAGTCGACATGTTCTGTTCTGCTGAGATGCCTAATCCAACGGAAAAGCCGGAGTTATACGAGGCCGTCAAAAAGCTCATGATGCATCGCAGATGCGGAGTTATTGATCCAGAGTCGCCCTATATGAAAGACAGGAAGTGCTGAAAGAAGTTTCCAAAGGAACTACGTGAAGCCATGTCGGTGCAATTTGACGGCTTTCCTCATCTCACTTACTTCTATTGACGGAATCGAATACGATGATGAATGGATTGCTTCCTACAACCTGTATCATCTACTTAAATACAACAGCCATATAAATGTGGAGATATGTGGAATGATAACAGCAGGAAAATACCTCTATAGGTATGGCTATAAAGGTACGGATAAGGCTAGGATGGGCCGCGCCGCCAAGGCCGCGCAAATAAGAATACTGTATACCAGTGAGAACGATCAGATTTTGACCTCCGGGCGGGTGTCAGTCGCCATTTTTCTTATAGCTTTCCTTTTCCTCTCCCTCGAGTTGTACAACACATTCTATACTATACTCATACATAAAATCCTTTAACAGGTTTTCCAGGCTTTTGAAGACATATGTCTTTCTCGAAGCCAATGAACGACATCATCAACAGGAACGCTGGTTTTGCTAATGAGGTTCGTTAGTCGTTCTTGCACGTTATATTGTTCGGACCGTTAGTGTCGATCTTGTCAAAACAAGGGGATGGATGCAGTCCTATGCGGTGGGATCACTTCTAGCTTTCTGCTCAATAGCGACAGCGAAACTTAGGAGGAACGATTACAGTAATATACAGCAACAATGTGACACGGTTTGCTCTCTTGACGCTTCTTGGTTTTCGTGAAGGTACAATTCACGTCACTTTTGATTTTAAAAGTGATGTCAAACACACGAGAGTCCATGGAATTCGACCTGAGGAGGGATTTGAACCAATGCTAACCAGAAGGTCACCAGAGAAACCGGGCGAATCTTCCCCACTAACGAAGAACCGAATGAAGAGCCTTTGCCTTCAAATAGTTTCAAGAAGCTGCTTCTACGATGAGTGCCTTCAATTGTATTTACTTGTTTATGATTAAGTTTGTGGTTTTTTAATTCTAACATTGTATTTTCACGTGTGATCTTAGTTCACGTCATAAATAAATAAATAAATATATAGGAATACCCTTGCAGCATGTGATGAGACCAAGTAACAAGTCTCATGTATTGTTATGAGAGCAGACAACCTCAACATCAGCGACTTGAGACTTGAGGAAAATGACTTGAATCATGTATTTCCCTTCGCGAACAGTGGACACTTCATTTGTACGAGACTACAGCTCCACGAGAGCTTCGCGAGACAGAACCGTACGGCCTTAGTATGGATCACACCTATTCTCGAACAGTTTGAGAACATTTTTCGGCGCAAAGCGGCTCGGAGGAGAGCACCATGTGAGGCAGCCTTACTAAATATTTTGTGTTACACCAAATTCAAAAAAATTTACACAGCAGAGGTGTGCTTTATCCTGTGGTGAACTGAACTAGGCTACTTTCGTTTTAACTGAGCATTGTGCCTCCTTACGAAGATGAATAACCACTCAATGCAAGGCGACCTACTTCGAGCCGCTTTGAGTCCATTTTTCGAACGTCTCACCTAATGTGCTTATATCATTCAAGTGCATGGAATTAAGCTTGTGTTTTTGAATAGGAATACCCTTATAGCTTTTAATGAGACCGAATAACAAGTCTCATGTATTGATATGAGAGCTTACAGCCTCAGTACCAGCGATTTCAGACTTGAGGAGAATGATATTGAATAATGTATTCGCCTATCAGAGCAGACGACACTCCATTTGCATGGGATTACGGCTTCTCTCAAGCAACACGGTATTCTTGCTGTCACAGGGGACGACGTTGGCATAGCTGGCACTAGCCAAGAGCGTAGTCGTCTATCAAAGTCGGAGTGGGATGAACTTGTATGGCGTTCTGTTTAGATTGTACAGACATTTGTGTCACTACCGTAGCTAATCTATGCCATATCTGGTTATGCGGCAACTAACTCGTACGCATAGTGGCAATGCTGAGGCTGATTTGTCTGTTTACAAGCAGTATTTGAAAGAGGCGGTCTGCTTCAGAAAACGAACGCAAGGAATGGAGCGTACAGAAACGGACGTATGCCACCTAGAGTCGAACGCGGTCGCAGAGGTCGAGGACGCTTCGGGGCAATGCAAGCATCACGTGGACGGACGCATGTAACCTTTTGCGCTCGCAACCACTTTGCAGTAGGTACATATTTCCGATTAGATACAAGATTAGCACGATCCTGACGAGCAAACCCCAGAATGGTGACCGTATCATTTCGAAGCAGGCATGTGCGGCAATGCCTATAGATGCTCGCTAGCTCTACTATAGCGATGCTCCTCTTTTCATCACCTTCAGAACTAGAGCGTGGCAGCCAAGTAGGCGAGGAGCAAAGCAGGTTATAGGGAGGATTCCCTCAGTCTCTCCAGTCGATGCTGAGAGGTACGCACTCCGGATTCTTCTGCTCAATCGCAAAGTCGATGTTTCAATTGACGACATAAAAACAGCTGACGAATGCTATTACGAAAAATTTGTCGATGTAGCTAACGCAGCGAGTCTTCTTGATGACGATTCCTGTTTTCGAGAAAGTCTTTTGGAAGCATCTCGCTTCCAATGGCCGCCAGCTCTCCGTAGTTTTTTTGCCTTCTATGTTAGTGTGAGGTCAGCAACGCAGCGGCTCTGTGAGATGAGTTCTCCACGACAACGGCTGAAGATTTCGCTCATCGAAGTCTTAGTAGAGACTAGTGCATTCGCTTCGCCTACTGTTACGTCGCCCATCGAATGGAGCAACTTGGAAAACGGTTACAAGGTTTCACTAGCGCTCCACAATCCGAAATAACGTTTCCGAGGCACCAATAAATTTCGAAGCGCATGCGAACGAAGGAAACCTTCTGTATGCAACACTTAATGGAGGACAAAGAACAGTGGCCGAGGATATCCTAGCAGCGGTGGATCGCTAAGACAAGCGATACTTTTTCTTGGATGGCCCCGGTAGTCCCGGCAGGACCTACCTCTACAACAACGTTCACAACAGAAAGGAGTAGGAAGACACTTGAAGGTGTTATGTGTTGTATGGACAGGGATCGCAGCAAATCTTCTGCCAGCAGGCAGAACTGTGAATTGATTTTTTATGCTAATTGGTGCCAATCAAAATGATCATCCTCAATGAAGAGGCAACAGAAGAAGGCAGTGATGTTAATAGAAACTGAAGTAGTAATATGGGATGAGATTTCAATGGCCTCCAAGCCGTAGAGTCCCTGCTTCGAGATTTGATGTGGAACGTCAAACCATTCGGTGGAAAACTGATGGAGGAGACTTCCGCCAAACTTTGCCTATAGTTGAACATGGGGAAAGAACGAAGTAGTGGAAGCATGTGTCAGTCATTCAGCAATGTGGAAACTTTTCGCGACGCATCACCCCTAAATCCGATTTTAGCTCCAAAGAATTCACATGTATACGCTCTCATTGAAGACACCTTGAGAAGATTGCACGTTGAGAATGAGAAAGATGAGCTCGTCTTCAAAAGCGTAAGCGAGGCTATCATTGACAACAAGGCAGACCAGTTGTACATGCCTACAGAATATTTGAATAGCATCACTCCATCCGGGATGCCTCCGCATTGGCCGAAGTGGGATTGTTTAACCGCGACGTTAACCAGACGGTCACCAGATCAGTGCGCGGTTATGGCTGCTTCATAACTCGCAACTAAATGTACGTTATAACACTATTAGTAAGAACTAGTTTCGCAGTTTTTTCCTCGGAAAAATTGTACTTATCTTAAGCAGCGCTGAGCCTTCGCCGGGTTATCGTCTAAAGGGGAGTCAACTTTCTAAGACTGCTTCGCTGAGCGCAAAAAATGTTCGCTCCATTCTTCTTAATTAAAAGTGAGTAACGACTCTCACAGCTCGAAAAATTCCATGTTGAAAAGCTTTCCGGATGAATAAATTGTACTCCTTCTTAGGTTCTATCGAATATTTGTCGAAGTGAAATTGCTTCACCTGCCAAACTTCACCCGATCACTGCTCAAATACGGCCGCTTCATAATTCGAAACCACAAGTACGTTTTACTCTACCCGGCATAATGAGAAAGCGAGGAATAGATTACTTCGAAATATTTTAAATATTTTTCTTCTTCGTCTTCTTTTTCAGAAAACAAACTACAGAGTCGAATTGGAAGAAAGCAGTCTTCACTTTATACAAACCAGGGAGAAAGGCACTTTAGCTAAACTTTGAAAATCCAGCGTTTGGTGCAACCTTTATGCCAACTGATTCTGTATCACTTTTTGACTGGATAACTTCTATTTTTTGCTTTTGCCAATCTTAAAAAAGCCAAATTTCGCTGCACTCTTTTGAGAACTTACTTTGTGTCTCTTTTGGCTTAATAAATGTTGTGTTGTCTTCTGGCCTACTGTGCTCATGGCGAGAAAATCATAGTTTGATTTTGTTGACGGTGGTATCCTTGAAGCCTCGGGCGTGTGGTATCGCAGTTGAGAGAAGTGTTGACTTTTGCGTGCAGTATGGTGATGCGTGCTTTGTAGTGCTCTCAGACTCTCAGATTCTTCTGAGAAGGATAAAACACTGACTTGTCCTTTGGCTAGCCGAGTCACTGTATGAGCCAAACATGCATTTAAATTGCCTCCATAGTAGAGTGCGTGACGCATCCAAAGTGGATTAATTAACGCCAACGGTTATCTTTTACCCTTGCCGTTTGTCTATGATGTATGCCGCAGTTTACCCTTAAATACTTGGATGTCTGTAATGCAGAATTGTACCAGCTTTTCCATTAGTTTATACATAGCACTGTGTTCCCTTCTTGAGAGTATGTTATCCTCAAGAGAAGGTTTTCATCAGCAGCACATTAATAAACCATTTCACAACCATCTTACCTTCACTAGCTAAGCCAGTTTTTTCTCCAGTCACACTATCCGCAGGGCTAATCGCGTAATGTGCTTAAATTCAACGTCTTCAATTCAATAAATTTAATATTCATTCGGTGCCAAAGGTGTCATGCCTGAGGGGTTTGAACAGCATCTCGTACAGCACGGTATACCGCTTTTATTGTTAGCAAGAAATTGAGGGAACACTTGGTTAGGCGAGAATTAGCTCCGGAGAAGCCTGCAGAACTTCATAGAGATACCAGTGTTTTCTCTTCAATTCCCAAGAATCCTAAGTGCCTAACCATTTTTCGACAATCTGGATTTTAGTGAGAACGAGGCGATGATCTCGCCATGATCGCAAACATTGTTGGGTGGAACTTCCGTTTTCCGATTTTCTGCCCATTTTGAGCAATTTTTTCTGTCTTCTCTTTTCTGGGAAAACGGCTGAAATTGGATAGAGAGCATAAGAGATGCCATGGACTGCCAGAATTTAATCTGGATCACATCGAAGCCTCTACTGCAATAGATCTTTTTAGGCTATTCCAAGTTCGAAAATTTGCGCGATGGCTTCCATTAGAAATCGCGCCATGTACTCGTTTTGTTCTTTGTCTGAATCGTTTGATTGATAGTGTAAGTCTACTGTCCTTCGTAGCAGAATTCAGCCTACATAAATTATTATTTACTTTGGATTATTTGGAATTCCAGCTTAACTACGTGTCAGCCCCCCCCCTAAAATGACTCTCTCTCTCATATATCGCGTTCCTACCTACGTAAGAATCGCAGATTTTCATATCATGCTGGACAATTTAAAGAAAACATTTTCAAAATAATATGGAGGCTTCGAAATCAGACTGATCATCTTCCAAAGCAAAACGACCGCGTCTTCCTTGAAAATTTTATAACTTACTTTTTTCAAAAACGCGAACACAATGTTTGAAGCGCAATAAAATCTCTTTATTTTTATAACAAGAAGAGTATGTATATATCACGCTTTTCTTTAAAGTGCAAATCTTCAGTAAAATACAGATGGCCACATGCACTCGTCGGGCATCTCGATTGCCCTTTAACTGATGCAAAAGTTTCATTTAATGTAAATGGGACAAGAAAAAGAATTATAAATAGTAACACATATCCTTTTTGCATCTCCAAGTAAGCAGCATTTACACGATCAATTAAAGAATAATCGTGTCAACCTTTGCAGATGGGGGCACGATTTGACCTCTTTTTTCAAACGCTCAAAAATTGCTGGTTTACTGCGCGTTGAAATAATATTTGCATCGTTATTTTAACTGTAAAAATCAAAATTATAGCAAATTTCAAGCACTGCGCTCAATTTATTGTGAAAAGTGATTTGAGGTGAGTTTTTGTTTGGAAAGAGAGTTTTTTTTTTAAACGAGAGGATCTGCTTTAATCACACACCCTAGTCTTTTATTTGAGGGATGTTCTGTTTGATTTAAAAACTATCCAGCTTACATCGACAAGTGTCCAGTTCGACAGTTTCTCAACGGGATAAAAGTATTTGATATTGGTAAAAATTGTCTTCGGATTCAACAGATAACTAAAGCGATCATTTTGAAGCTTTCTGTTTTATGTTTTCTGTGAAAATTTCCAAACTTTCTGCCCTTCATCGGAAATAGCTAGAATCTTTCATGCCTGCATAGATGACGCAGACTTTGAAATCAGTTCGACCCAAACATCGCACACGCGACGTGTTCAGCTCCATTTCAATTGGAGCATAGCAAGGAAACGCAACCATTTCAACCAGAGTCGGTGTTCGCGACCGATAATTCCATCGGTTTCCCGGAAAGCAGCTCGTTCCTTCACGCCGAGTTCATCCAGACGTGAATGTCCTCCTAGACGGCTGACAGGTTCGTCGTCCTTGTATAAAAGGATAAAGGACGGCGTTATTCAATCCCTTCTGGGATGCGCCAGCGCATTCTACTTCTACGGGATGTCGTGGAGGCGACATGAATGCGTATTTGGCCATACAATGACTTGCGGTGGCCAGCCGATGAACAAGTCAGCGCTTTATCCTTCCCAGACAAGTCTGGTACCAATTCACCGACCCCGGAGGGATGGAAGGCTTGGTTGGCCTGGGCGAGAAATCCGAACCAGGAACCTGGTATCGGGTGCACGCGACAGTCGCGCCTCCTCCGACTGCGCTACACGCGCCCTTGTATAGTTTGAATAAAATTAACTGCGAGCTTTCCTTTGTTTTCAACTCTACGCGTTACAATATTTTAGAGAGAGGTAGAAAACACCTCCGTTGATATGCAAAACGATTCCAATGGGTGTAACGACAAGTGGACGCGCAGGTTGAGCATCGGAATGAAGCTTCAGAATTCTATCTTCTGCAGTATAAAGTGAAGGATAAAAAGGACTAGTAAGCTCACTGGCTAATTTTTAGGGATGCGCCACGCATTCTACATACGTATACGTGCATATCGGATGCAATCTTCTTATGCGATGATTTGCAATGTGGTGACATTCGACAAACAGGTTAGAGTTTTATCCTTCGCAGATAAGTCTGACATCGATCCGTCAACTACGGAAATTCATTTACCATTTTCACGTCAAAATGAAAGGTTTTCAAACCAAATTGGATACTCTCCTTCTTTTTATTCTCATCGTGGTCTTTATGAGAAAGACAGGTGGATTCTTCCCTCTCGGTTGGATTTGCACCGTAGTCGATCAACTCCCAAAAAAAGGGCAGAAAATGATAGCAGAAACGAGATATGAGAGATTAGGTCAGATTTTTTCAGTTTCAAAACAGCAATTCAAACTTTAGAAGACATGGGCCCACTGTGACGTATGATGGACAGGTTGTTAATTATATAATGGTTGACTATTCCTGTGCTGTTTCAGTGGATCTGGTTTCTACTTAAACTTGCTCACCGCTTATGGAATACTAACTGGCCCATAAGTTTGATATAGGCCACTAGCTGACACAAGTGTGAATTTTCTTCTAGTAATAGAGGACAGAAGAACACCTACTACGGTTAAGTGATACGAGAAATCCTGCAATCCAACAATAGAACAGTGAATAACTGAATAGTTGTGTTAACTATGGCATTGAATAGAGTGAGAGACGTCACAAAGCCTAGAGACTGACGAACTGTTAACAGCTCTTACTGCTTCTATGAAGTCACATTAATTGGACCGTCCTCAAAGGCAGTAACCTTTTTCCGGTAGTTACGTTTACTAGAACACTATCACGTTACTAGAAAAGTGTTCTCTCGCGGATACACTGTCTGCTTCGGAACCACTTCTTTTCTCACATTTGATGCGCTGTGGAACGAAAGTTGTTTTACGGAAGCGGTCACGAGTCATTGCAAACAGAAGTTTTAGTTCCATTCGTTAATGCGTACAATGAAAACTCTCGAAGACCGATACCATCACTAACCAGGGAAGGGTTTCGACCTCCCATGGAACTTCAAGTGAAGACCAGATCATTAGAAAGAGCTCGGAATGCTTATTACGAATACGGTGTCAAAATTGCGAAATGAAACTCCTGAGCGAGTTGTAACCTGTTGAAGTTAAGTGGGCCGGACTGCAGGCTGAAGCTAGAGCGGGAGCGGTGAGAGATGAGGGCTCCGTAGGAATGGTCCACCGGCGTATATGAGGTCATTGGTTCGGTTCCCCGGGCTTCAGCCATTTTTGCACATCATGATTTATCTTCGAAGTGACCTTTTTGTTCTAAATTATGACACTATATGTGGTTTTCCAGGAAAAGCGGTGGGCATTTCTGCAACGGGTTCACTTCGAAACTCCGAACTTGTGGTTAGAGCATGACCCAAAGAGACAACCGGCACTATTGTATACATATGGTACTATATAATACTTTCGCAATTCCAGGCATAGAGCATTTCCGCAACGGGTTCACTTTGAATCTCCAAATCTTATGGATAGAGCATGACACAAAGAGACAACCGGCACTATTGTATATAGTATTATATAATACATTCACAACTTCGGCAGAGGTCAAGGAGGTGGCCAAAAACATTTTTCACCCAAACTTCGCCCATGGGAGCTATTTATTTATTTTTATTTATTTATTCAAAGCACATAAAAGTGCGCCAATACCAAGGACTAAAAAAGCAATCGTTAGAAAGTGTGACAACCAAAGACAAAAAACTAATGAGCAAACTCCAAAGACAGCAAAGAGAAAAAAGAGAAAGAAAAGAAATGAGCAAGAAATTACGACATGGTTTTTTAGACCAGCAAGAAGTGATCCGCCAAGGCTTTCCAGCATCTAGTGAGGGCTAGTGTTCACCCTGCCGAAGAGTAGTTCAGCATTTGGTAATTAGTAAAAGCCTTAAAAAAGGAATATAAGCTTAGAAAGAACGTTTTGCAATAAAGACATCCTGCCCTTGAAACTATAGACTGCGGTTTGCCTACGATCTTCTATACGCACGATTCCGGGGCGGGTCCTGTATCTCAAGGACCTCTTTAAACTAGTACGCACCCCGGGCGATGGCATAGAAGGGAGCACGCACCTTGATTTGATATGTCGATACGTTCGTCACTCCTGGGGCCAGATTCATCAACTGCTTACCGGCCGGTAACGAAATATCGGTTGTCGTGTCTGCAACTCTGCATCCCTGCATCTCTCTGTATCACATCCTACGTAGGCCGGTGTGGTAAAATCGTGGTAAGATGATACCAGCGGCATCGTTGATGAATCTGGCAGCTGGTTAATATCTATTTGATCTTGGTACGATTGACCGCTTTGTTGCTGGTTGTGCAAGATGTGCAATGTGGGAAGGACATGTTTGCTACACAAATCCTTTGCTTTGTTCCATCAATGATAAAGTTGTTCGAAACACCTCCAGTTGTTCAATGTAAGATTTTGACTCCATTTGTGCAAAATAGTAAACAGAAATGCCACCCTAGCAGTTTTCTTTGCCTTCAGGCGTTTTTATAAACGTGTTTGAAAGTTTCACTGGCTTTTTAATCAAACGCGTGTAATCTTTTAGAATAAAAGTCCATTTCGAAGGTAAATCATGATGTGCAAGAAAGGCGTCAGCCTTGGAAACCGAACCAAAGACCACACAACTGACGAGCCGAAGCACTACTATTGCGCCACCGCCACCGCTGATCGACGGCTTCTACGGGCCCCATCCCTCATCGCTCCAGCACCAGCTCCATTTTACAGTCCGGCCCACCCAACCTCAACAGGTCACAAGCCGCTCAGGAGTTTCGTTCTGCAAGTTTGACACCCATATTCGTAATAAGCATTCCGACGTCTTTCTAATGACGATGAGGCCGGATTCGTCAAAGTTACAACGGTAACTTTTAACAGCGATTTCACATCTCAGCGGTCTTACAGAGAAAGCACCGCCAATCCACGTCATCGTACAAAACAGCCGTCGCAGCCTTATCTCATTAGCGCCACATCAACTCTCGTTGAGCGGTCGACACCCACTCCCCGACCCGCTTGGAAGATGTTAGACTTTTGGCAGAATAGAAGCGATTCACTTAGATAGTTAGTTAGATTAGATTAGATAGTTAGCTTTGTTACAGGGAAAGCGATTCGCTTCCATATATTCTGCCAGAAGTCCAACATCTTCCAAGATTTGCATGAAATCGAAAGGGTTTTCTCTCACAGCGACTTAGTAATTCACTCACTGAAAAAATACATATTCCACCGAAATGCCGTGAATTGTCCGCCTACACTATTGGTGTGGAATAGGTGTTGTTGCTTTCGCAAGGATCGTAACATGGTCACCGTAGCTGTTATGAAGAATTTTTCAGGACTGTAACTGGAAGGTAGGCTAGGTTGAGAGCACAGGACGACTGTTTCGCTATCATCAGCAAGCTCTGTCTGGTCATACTCCTGAGACTAATGGGCACCATCCGCGAAATCACTACGCCGTCGCAGTTTTTGAACGAAATAGGAGGTGATTAGTTTCTCAGATTTTATATTCAATTCTATAGGATTCTATGATCTCTTTTTTATTTGTCGTACTAGCTCTTTTTAATCTCTTTTTTTACTGACTTGTTTGCTGAAGCACAGAACCGTGAACTAAATGACCTACTTTCGAAGCTAAAGAATTCCTAATTGCGCAGCTGAGCAGTAGTACACTTACTGCAAGGAAGCTAGAGTCAATTAATTGTTGTAAGGAGTAAATGGTCGTCGATTTCCTGAAAACATGCGCAGTTTCTGCGTAATCACCGGTCTTTTTCTCCTCTCATGCAAAAACAGCCGCGTTTTATCCCAACATGTCCAATTTTCCTCCGAACCTACACAGCGTAAGGCCTATGTCATACCATCGCTCACCCCGAGCGAAGCCTAATGATAAGCTCCCATATCGACCACGTGATGAGTCGATATGGGAGCCTATCATTAGGCTTCGCTCGGGGTGAGCGATGGTATGACATTGGCCTAATGGATGTTGCCATCAGAGAACAGCAGTGAATACTGACCACGAAGCGGCCATGTCAGCTGTAGGTATGGTATCATTCATACCAATGCGAATAGCTAATGATCCAATTATAAGCGCAAACCGGTGTTTTACTTATTTTCGGCTTCCTGATTTAAAATAGCAAAAACTATATTAATACTGAACCTTTTAGTGAAAAAAGAAAGGTTTCAGCTAACCTACGCATTTCTAAATCAGAATCTAGTCAGCATATACTTTGACCTGGTAACTTTACTATACCCGCATTAACCCTACATTTGATTCAGCAGTAGACTGATCGCAACTACGCTCAACGTGTTCGCTTTGAAAATTTTTGTGCTAACTGTGTTAATGTTGCGTTATGAAGGAGAGTCGAGTACGCACAAATCGAGACTTATAGCGCAGTCTATGTAACAGCAGAAATAGAGTTATTAGAGAGGGAATTACTGAGAGCTGTCCCAGCTTTGACATTAACATTGTCACAGTGAGATCCTTTTTTGTGCAAACTTTGTAATGAAAAAGAGCAAGAGACAAAGGATGGCGGTAATCAATCAACATTTGTTATGGTCCTCGTTCTATCATCGAGTAGGCAAATACGAATTAAAATTGCCATCACGATACCCCCTTGAAGTGGACGTTACATAACGCGCTTTCAGAATAGTGTAAGGCGTACCAAGAGCCACTAGTTGATAAGAAGAGAGTTTCGATCACCTTCATCGAAGCAGCAAACCATAGCCTTGTGAGCTGCAGCTAATTTCATAGGAAATATTAATAGTGGTAAATCCACTTTGAGGGCGATGTCACAGTGAGGTTCTTTTCCTTCTCTGCTTTCTCCTTGTATAGCTGTAGCTTCGAGTATCACTACAGTATGTTTGAGCACGCCATTGTCACTACCACCTTGAATGGCGGCATACTCGCTTCCGACTTAGCATTTACTTGGGCACGATTCCTATGCTTTTTATCGCTCAGAAATTCAGTATAGCGAAGGATCCAGCGTTTGGCGGCTAAAATTGTTTTATTTTTTCTATTCTCACGGCGTAATGAATTTATATTTGTGATGTATTTGTAAAAAGTTCTGTAAACTAGTGGAAAACTCAACTTAAACTAAACTGAGCTATAAAAAATATGAAACTGAGAAACGAAGTTTCTACTTGACCTAGACGTATCAACTGTATTTCAGAGCAGCTCGAGAGTGTAACACAACAAACGGATATACGTATGCCGCTATACCTAGAGGAAATCAAACTCTGTAAACTACGGCAAGAACAAGTCGCCACGGACAATGCCATTCGAAAAAGAGACCTAAAAATGCGCACAATGGAGTTCGACAAGATGAAGTCTGAAATAGAGGTGCGCAAACTGGAACTCGAGAAGATGAAGTTCGAAATGGATGTCCTGTCTGAGAAAAAGAAGCAAGAGGAAGAAAAACATAAAACGGAACTCGAAACCTTGAAGATGAAAATGGAAGTGCTGTCTGCAAAGAAACAATTATATAGTGATCTGTTGTGTTCCAGCGAGACCTCCTTCGTACAACTGGCAAGAACCACAAGCGACGGACTACACAATGTACACGGATATATAGATGAAAATGTATAAAGTTTTGAAGTCATAAAAACGTTTCTGATCGGTGAAGAGAAACGGTAGATTAACCGTAATTATTTACATAAATAAGGGAAACCACATCGCAGCCTAAGTTCTTATGTCCTAAGGAACCACGCTGTATCCTGATATGTAGAACAGCTATGGAAGATGATCAGAGGGAGCAAAGGGAGATGCCGAGCTGTTGCTCCTGGCCACTTCCCGACGAGGGTGAGTCCTATGAACGTGGACGTTCTGGACGACTACACTTTTCGGCAGAGATTTCTACTCTCTCGCCGAGGGTTCCAGTCCGTCCTCGGGCTCATTGGCAAGGAGCTCAGCCCGGAGACGCTGAAGTCAAAATCGTGTGTGTTGGGAGTATCGAGAATGCAAATGTGGGCGAGTAAGGGCGGAGGGAACTTCACTGTTGCCCTCCGCCGCTCTAAAATGGTAGAATGGGCTAAGTTTAGGTTTCTGGAGAGCTGTGAGTATGTCGTCGTAAAGTGCTTTCAGTCTCGTTCTCGCTCACGCATTTGCATGCCGTTAGCTCTCCTTGTCTTCCCGCAGTAGTCGACTGAACTCGGAAAAAATCGTGTCACACCAAGCTAATCTGCATTTTCGCACCGCTGTGACTTCGTTTAGTCATTAGCTACATTGCTATTTTTCAGCGCGCAACTTAAACCTTTTACTTCCTACAAAATTCACAAGTTGCAGCCGGAAAGATTCGTTCTTGACAGAGTTACCACATTACCCTCAGAGCACGCTTGCGGTGCAAATTGTGAGCGGTCGCGCCCAGTCCATTGATAAGTTCTATCCTATATACATTGGGCACTGCAAAGTCTCGCTGGGACAGAGCGCAGCAATTCCTGAGTAGAGCGGCTGAAAATTTCTGTAAACTAAGCAAAAAACGCTCACTCTACAGGCTGTCGCGCCGCACTGGATTAATAAGTTCAATCATATATACATTGTGCACAGCGTAAATAGGTATAATATCGAAAAAACCTCAAGTTCGTAACTAGTACTTCAAAAAACCATTGCATCCAGATTTCGGGCGAAACCGGTCATCATATGCGTAGGAATAAATACACACGACTAGGGACCAGCTGCGATTAGAGGGATCGGCAAAAAATCGATGAGAAGAAAAGTTCATCTGGGGTCGGATTCACCAACGACTTACATTACTTTGACTGAGAATTCACAGCGGAAAACTCAGATAACGCGGCTTATCGCTCGATTACGGGGCAGCTCGGCCCCGAGCATGATGAGTCATCGCGGCGGGGCAGATTCTAGACGGAAGAGTGCCGGCGCCTGCGCCGACCCTACATCTCTAGCCGCACGTGCAATTCATGCGACTGCTTTCCCACGATGGAGAGACTTCACATGAGATCCAAAAGAAAGAGGATGTGGCGGGATTTGAAAGTACCATTGTTGCGAAATGGCGTCGTTCGAACCGGTTCAAGCGATGTTTGCTCCCTCACAGCAAAGGGGTAGAGATATTGCGATATATATCCTACCTCGAGATCGTCAGCTGTGCTATGAGTGGGCGTATAGGAAGACACTATCAGACGGAGAGACCAGCACCTTTGTGTGCTGCGGATGCCGATCGCTTAAGGATCGAGAACGCGAGGTGTACCATCAGCCTCTGCCTTTACGCAAAGTCAGAAGTGGGCACTTCATAACGGATCCTGAAGATCCGGTCCGCCCCCACTTCTGTGAGCCAAGAAACGCCCCTCGCTCTATTATGCGCCGTAGGGTGATCGAGAGGTGCAACGAATTGAGGGCACAACCCTATACGGGAACTCCAACCAGCGCTATCCAAGGCTTAGTAGCTGATTTGGCACAGCCGCGCTTCGGTAAGGTGACACACGAGAACAAATATTGTTTAGAGAACGATATTTATGGTTTCAGGCGATACCTTCACAGCCCCAGAGCGGATGGCAATGGTGGAACAGCTAACTGTTCCCTCACGGAATGGGCAGGATAATCTGCGTAGGGTTCTTCAAAGGAGTATAACGAGGGGACGACCACAAGTGTAGGCCGTCCCTGGGAACCTGGTGTGTTCTCGGAGTGATAGCAGTGGAGAATATCTTGATTCTGAATGAGCTGCACCAACTTAAGGATCCTTCGCTTTCCCGTTGTTCCGGTGATGGAGAGGACTTCATACTCCATGACAGCAACGAAGTTGTCTACATCGGACGTCGCACACTGTGGCTGGAAGTCTTTAGGAGACTTACACTTAAAAGCATTTTGGTCTGTTCGCTTGGGATTTTTATGTGTGGCAGTGGTATTTAATCCTCAGTGAACTGATGTCTTTAGTGCGACGGTCGGTTCAAGCAACTTCCCAGTGAGGTCCGTGATGGTCGGTCCGCTCAGCTGTACACGATTATGGGCGAGTTCGATAGTCACCCCTTCCCTTACTATTTGCGTTTCTGCCAGAAAGTAAGGAGGAAACATACAGGAATATGTTCAGGCAGGCGCACTTTAGCTATAAAATGGCTAATGTGCGATCATTTTCTAGTGTTTCAGGTGGTTCCGAGACGAAATCGCTCCACTTGGTGGGACAGCAGCAATTGCTGATCCTCAGTGTAACTTTCTGAGTGACTTTGAGCAGGCAACTATTACTGCGGCTCAATCCTAGATAAGGTCAACTTTTATGGGTGCGTTTTTTATAGCAGCAGTGATTAATAATAACATTTCCCTGCAAATGTACCCATTTAGGTGCTTATTCCACTATTCGCAATGTATACTGAGGAACCGCGACCACCATCACCTCCGTGCACCCGCACTGAAGAATCGGGCGATCGGCGTATTCTTCAGACGGCTGCAAGTACTTCCGCTGCTCGATCAGCAATATTATGGGATTTCCGAGGCACTTGTCCCACCGACAGTGCCCGTCGTAACCTCAGAAGAAGACCTTTCGCTGCGCCAGTTTATGCGCTACTGGCATGACACGTGGGGTGCTGGTGGTCGCTTCGTATGCGACCATTCTAATAACTTCGGAACGCGGACAACAAACTTCGTTGAAGGGTTTCACAGTAAACTTCGAAGGGCGTTTCCTACTGGCACCCCCGCTATGGCAGCTCTATTACAGTTTTTGGCCTCACAGTTAACTATGGCCAAATCTCAGATCCTGTCTATAGCAAATGGGGAAATGGCGACCAGATATATCCGAAGTCGCGAAGCCTGCAGGCAAAATGAAATGCACAATGAAATGAGACGCTCCAGACAGTTCCTCCAGGCGGCTGGTCGTCCACCTACCACAAGAGATTGTAAGGATCACCTTGATACCTTAGCCAGCAACCTTGCCCATTAGTTAGCTCTCAATGTGCCCCGTCCCCTCGTTGTACTCCTCTGAAGAACCCAATCATGCTATCCTGCCCATTCCCTGAGGACATTGTTCGCACACTTGCCTTTGCATTCAGGTATATGCTTGCTCACAAGTGAAATCTCATGCTTCACACGATTCAGTTGTTTTTTGTTTTTGTTTGTGTCATCATTTGTACTTTAAACGCTTTGGTAAAGAGTGTTCTGAAATATTTGTCTCAAACAAAAGAAAGTCTCAAACATGTTGCTAAACATCCTGCAGAAACTCAGTGACCGTTGTGGCCGGATCAGTGCATTTCCTCAGTGGTATCACCAACAGTGCGACTGGTGTGGAAATACAACACGCTGTGATGAGACGCCGGTCGTGCAAGTCGCCCAAGAAACAGCATGCTCCCACGCGAGATGGTAGATGCGCGCAAAATAGCGGAGAGGCAGGGAGAGGTAGCAGACACGGTCCCACGCGAGACGGTACTGCGCGCGAAATAGCGGAGAGGCAGCGAGAGGTGCCAGACGCGCTGCAAATCGACGTGACTCAGCAGTAGCGGGGACGAGCGGGGCCGAGTTGCCCGTCAACCTTATCGCTCACCATATCGCTTGGTAATCACGCTATCAGGGATTTCGGTCGTAATTTTCTCTGTTAAATTGCTGTTAGTCGTTGATGAATCCAGCCTCTGGTCTCTACTTGAAGTTCCATGGGAGGTAGAAATCTTCCCCTAGTAAGGGTAGCTGCAGTGCTGCGGCAAAACGATCTGTACGAAAACGCAACGGGTGAACCAAAATAACGTAGACAAGATTTTTATCATAATTATAAAGCAACCAACAATTCGAGAAAACAAGAAATAAACTACAATAACACAAACATTAAGGAAATTCATGTTCAAGTGGTTTCGTAGTGGTCTCTCTTGGAGTGGATGCACGGGGCCAAACGCTTCGCGAGGTTTGGGGGCGATGGGCCGCAGGTCCTCAGGAAACAATCGTTCCCACACCTTGCGTTAGGATTCCTCCAGCGACTGGAGACTGCGGTTGACGCCGACCCTAGTCTTGAAAATGCCCACACACTATAGTCCATCGGATTGAAATCCGGAGAATACGGCGGCCATTCCGAAGGCGTGATGGAATCGGGGAAATTGGCCTTGCACCACGCCTGCGTACTTTTCGCCCTATGTTCGGGTGTAGAGTCCTGTTGGAACGTCCAATGGGCATCACCGAAGTGCTACTGGATACGAGGAAGAACTACGGATCGAGAATGTCTCTCTGGTGCACATCTTTTTCGATTTTCTTTCCTTTATCCACGAAAACTAGAGGGGTCCTGCCAGAGGGATGATTGCGCCCCAAGCCATGGCCGATTTTGGGTTCTGGCGGTGTTCGACGATAGCAGAGCTGCTTGGAACCTCTGTAGACCAGATCTTATCATTTTGGCGATCGTGCGCCTGCTCCACGGTGAACAGCTTCGCATCTGTGAACAGAATCTGTTCCCAGCCACGACCTGCGGCCCATCGCCCCCGAAACTTCGCTAAACGTTTGGCCCTTTGCATCCGCTCCAAGAGGGGCCACTTCGAAACCACTTCAGGATGGTGTACCTTAACGTTTGTGTTGTTGTAAATTTGTCGTCGTTTTTTCGAATTGTTGGTTGTTTTACAATTATGTCAAAAAGTCTTGTCCCGTTATTTTGGTGACCCTGTAATTTAACTCGACTTCTTCATCATAGTAGGCGCCGAGCAATAGTGTAGGAAGTGTAGTAGCAATAGTGTGGAGCAAGCATAGTGTAGGAATATCAGGTATGGAGTTAGGATCTATAGGGGCTTAAGGTCTGTTCGCTGCTATAATATACGCAGCAATCACTATCTAGGTGGACTTGTTTAGAACTATCTAAAACTGTTTTGACTTGTTTAGAACAAGCCTGTGATAATCACAGAAATAATGTCCAAGTTCGACATGCTTGAAACCTGGATATTTTAGAATCCAAGTTTTTTATCTTCTTTGTCTAAGGCCTCGTGCATACTTCCCGTCGCAGCGATAGAATCGCGGCGATGAGTTTTGCAGAGCGACGCGAATGAATTTGAACCTCTCAGTGCTCGTCGCATCGCCCATCGCTCTGCAAGGGTGCGCGACGACGATCCGTCCAGGACCAACGCTAAACACCGCGCGCGGCGCGAAAAAGTATGCCAGGCCCGCGATGGGCGCGGGAAGCCATCGCGCATTGCGAGCGCCACTGTTACGGCAGCCGCGGCGAAGTTTCCTTCGACTATTCGACCGCGTGCGGCGGAATGGCTATGAACTGAGCGACGCGATGGCATCGCGGAGATGGAAGTATGCTCCCGGCCTAACAGATCTGCTATAAAGTTCTTTGTTGCGCACGACGTTTCGATGAAATCGCCTTTCTTGAGGTCTCAAAGAAGCTCTAAATGATTGGTTCTGCAAAGTTCATTAAAGGATAAAGGATAAAGGACGGCGTTACTCAATCCCTTCTGGGATGCGCCAGCGCATTCTACTTCTACGGGATGTCGTGGAGGCGATTTGAATGCGTATTTGGCCATACAATGACTTGCGGTGGCCAGCCGATGAACAAGTCAGCGCTCTATCCTTCCCAAACAAGTCTGGTACCAATTCACCGACCCGGAGGGATGGAAGGCTTGGTTGGCCTGGGCGGGAAATTCGAACCAGGAACCTGGTATCGGGTGCACGCGACAGTCGCGCCTCCTCCGACTGCGCTACACGCGCCCTACAAAGTTCATTAAGAGAAAATATGATGTTGGCCGGAACGTTTTGGCGTTTCTGACTGGTCCACTTCAAGCGATCATGACTTTGCTCATGCTCGCAGGATTCGGCCGAAATAAGCATCATTCTGATCAGCACTCTTTTCTCAACGCGATGCTGGTTAATTACTACCATCTGCGAAGCGCTGGATCGTCAAGATGCGAAAAATTCTTTAAAGGCTCTTATTGCGTGGCCCTGATTTTTGAAGGTTCTATCTTTTGATGGATATTGAAGATGTTGCTTCCCAGTAACAGCGCATGAAGACGTGTGTTTTACAGCTGTTCCTGTTATATAGTTTACACATTTGCTGCTACACGCAAAGAGATTTCTTGCTATCAATCGAAAACTGTCTTTCAGTACAAGCTCAAACAAGGTTTAAAACACCATCTTCTTCTCAAAAAAAAAGAGTTTAGAAAATTTTAACCAGTGTGTTCACTTGTTCGGGGTAGGTGAATTAAAATGTTTCAGGAAAAATTATATTAAATTTTCCATGAACAAAATTTCCTAACCATCTCAGATTGTTTCTAATTTTTTCTAATAATGTGAAAGGCAGAGTGTGGTTACCAAAACAGAGAGTGTGGTTACCAAAACAGAGAGTGTGGTTACCAAAACAGAGAGTGTGGTTACCAAAACAGAGAGTGTGGTTACCAAAACAGGGCGCGTGTAGCGCAGTCGGAGGAGGCGCGACTGTCGCGTGCACCCGATACCAGGTTCTTGGTTCGGATTTCCCGCCCAGGCCAACCAAGCCTTCCATCCCTCCGGGGTCGGTGAATTGGTACCAGACTTGTCTGGGAAGGATAGAGCGCTGACTTGTTCATCGGCTGGCCACCGCAAGTCATTGTATGGCCAAATACGCATTCATGTCGCCTCCACGACATCCCGTAGAAGTAGAATGCGCTGGCGCATCCCAGAAGGGATTGAGTAACGCCGTCCTTTATCCTTTATCCTTATCCTAATGTGAAAGGAGCTCAATGTATGATGCTCAGTTTGATTTCAAAAGTTTCAGGCTTGCTTAGAACAGTGTCTAATTTGGTTTGAAAAGCGTCGAATTTAATGTGAAAATGACATGTTTATTTATTTATTTATTTACTTATTTATTCAAGGCATAGACCAGGGTCTAGCGTAAGCAAGTTAAGAAACAAAACAATACAACAACACAAACACTGGAATTACAATAACATACATAACACAATGCATCAGCCGAATAAAACAGGACATCATCATCAACACGGCGTATGTCATATTGGGCACCCCACAATTTTCACCTTGAGAAAAACCTTCTGCAGGTTTGAACAAAGAGTTCCCTCAGGTCATCGTGCTTACCAAGCAAGAGGTTGAATTCCTTGAGTGCTCTATAGGTTAGAAAGTCGGACCTGACACGTGATTTAGCAACCGATACCCTTAGCTTCAGCTTTCCTCTTACAGAGCTTGTCAATATCCCATCGAAGAAATCCGTTGGATTTATAGACAGCTTTCCGGCGAGGATCTTGTACATCATTATAATATCAACAATGTTTCTTCTGTTCTTCAGCAAGGGAGCCGAAATAGCTCTGCTCGCTGCGGACCTCTTGGAATATTATTGTAATCCATGGAAAAACATCCCATCATGAGCTTCCTAGTGAAGCTATTTTGAATGCTTTCCAGAAGGTCTATGTCCTTTTCCATTGTTGGATTGAACACCGATGTCCCCGCTTCCACAATAGGTCGTACATAGGTCTTGTACGCGCGTACGTAGACATCAGGGATGTTAGACTTTAACGCCCTGAAGAGATTGTAGATGCGATAGTTGGCTTTTTTTGCCAAAAATCTGCAGTGCTTAGAAAAGCACAAGTTGCTGGATATAATAAAACCTAAATCTCTAACCTCATCAACCTTATTTAGCCTTTGACCACTGATTCTGCATTCTTGTGTTCGAGCACTATATCTAGGTCCAACCATCAGATAGTGTGTTTAGTTCACTGCTAAGGGTAGTTCCCATTTTTCTGCCCAGGAACTAATGAAATCAATAGCTGACTGGAGAGCAACTGAATCTTGTATATCATTGATTCTTTTATAGATATTTACATCATCAGCGTAAACTTTACACGAGACGCCCAAGCTGGCGATACAGTCTGGAAGTTCGTAGGTATAAAGCAGGAATAAAATTGGCGATAACACTCCGCCTTGAGGAACACCGCTTGTTAGGGAAAAACTTTGGAGTATTCGCCCTTAATGGCAACCTGATATGTTCTACTAGATAGAAATTGCCGAATCCATCTTATAACCATAGAATGTATTCCTAGTACCTCCATCTTGAATACCAACTTCTCTATAGGGACCTTGTCAAATGCTTTTGAAAGATCGAAATACACTATATCCGGGCATCTTTTGTCCTCAAAAGCCTTCGACCAGTCATTTAGAAAAGTTAGGATTGCAGTTTCGACAGATCGAAACTCCCTTAAGGAAGCCGAACTGATTTTTTGAGATTATATCATTACATTCAAGATGAGATAAGATATGTTTCTTGAGGATCTTCTCAAAGGTCCTTGCAAAAATTGAGGTAATGCTAATGTTATGTTCTTTAATTAAATTGTACGTTTTCGCAGGAGGCACCAACAACTTTTTTCAAATCATAGAGGACATTCTTCAAACCATTTTCCATGGAAGTGCTTCAATCTCACAAGGAGCTAGAGATGAAGACCAAAGTAGCAGGATGGAACCTGGGGCCAGATTCATCAATCGTTTGCCGGCCGGTAGCGACAAAATGCCCTCCAAACCCCCTGATATGACATCCATCAGCATCAGATTTGGCGGTATTTTCACACTTACCGGCCGGTAAGCGGTTGCTGAATCTGGCCCCTGGTCGCCTTTTCCAAAAATGTAGGTCGAAATCACCAAATGCATCTACGGGACGAGTTCTGGACAGTTAACCTTTATCGTGTATACGTTTAGTTGACTACGCAAATGTATGATGAGCTTCCTATCAGTGTAGTTCGTCATCGTATTGCAGTGCCACAATGGTAAGATCGTCGCTTTATGAATGACGTTCGCGGATTCGTGTCCCGTCTGTGTTTTTTCTAAATTGTCATGTTATCCCCGAGATTTTTTAATACTTTTACAGTTAGAAGATTCCAGTAAACACATGATGAGTACACATGCAGATTGGTGAATATACAAAGCTTTGTGCGTATAATAGTGCAGTCGGAGGAGGCGCCGGCTGTTGTTTGCACACGGTTCTAGGTTATTGGTTCGAATTTCTCACCAAGCATTCTATTCTTCTGGAGTCGATGAATTGGTACCAGACTTGTCTGATTGTGCGATGGATAAAGCGCTCATCGGCTTCAGTTCAGGTCAACGAAGTTCATCGGCTGGCCACCGCAAGTCATTTCATGGGCAAATACACATTCAAATCGCCGCGGATATTCCGTAGAAATAGAATGCGTGGCGCATCCCAGAGGGGATTGAGCCACGCCGTCCTTCTTCCTTTTATGCCGTAGAGTTCGCAGCGGTTAGACGATATCGGTTCTCATCAATTACTGCGTAGAAGTACGAGGAGTACGAGGTTAGATTGATGGCTTGAACAAAACGATAAACAGGCTCAACCAGCCCTTGAAGCGATGTCTTTATCAGCCCGGCCCAATAGCACGAATTCCTTCTATTATCGGAGCTTTTTATCCGAATCGATCATTGCAATAAATAAGCTTATCAAGAGGCACATGTTCACAATTAACGACGAGTACCATCCTCGAAGAAGATGCCACCATCGATGGCACAGTACTTCGGACAAATTCCCGGTTCGCCAGGACGACCCGGTGGCCCAGGTGGTCCTGGTCGACCAGGGTTGCCGTCCATGCCTGGCTCTCCGTCGCGACCTGGAGGGCCTTTTTCACCCTCTTTGCCTGAAATAAATCGCTATATTTCTGGAACTTATTGAGGAAACTTCGCAACCTACCAGGCTTTCCATCTGGTCCTTGTATGCCATCATTACCCGGTGGTCCTTGTGGACCACGCTCTCCTGGCGGCCCTTGGTCACCTGGTGAGACAGGCTCGCACTCAGGATCTTCGCCAGGCGTACCGCGCTCGCCCGGTTTTCCCGGGATTCCAGGTGCACCCACTGACCCCTTCGCTCCGGGATTTCCTGGGTTGCCATCCGTACCGGGAGCACCGGGCGGGCCATCTTCGCCCGCATCGCCCAGCGGTCCTGGTTTTCCCGGTGGTCCTGGAGGTCCTCTCGGGCATTCCGGGCAGGGTGGTACTGAGACAGGTTCACAACTGCTGTCCGGTGGCGGAAGACCAGGTACTCCTGGCATGCCTGGTGCACCAGGCCTGCCTGGTCGTCCCGGCTTCCCCGGGGGTCCTGGAGGACCTGGAGGACCCGGTCGACAACACGCTTCGCACACTCCCATCATGGACAACTCTTCTTCGCCATACTTCCCTTGACGCCTAGTTCTGTTGCCGAAGTGCAGTTGCTTGAGAGTGGACACGTCTCCGAAGAGCGAGTTTGTAGAGATCTAGAAAGGCATGAAGACGTCAGATGAGGAGTCAAGCAACGAGAGGACGGCTTACCTTGCATAGTGAAGCCTCTTTGTGAAGAGATGTCTTCACGTAATGCACGTAGTTGTAGACAATTGGCAGCGTGACACAGACCGACAGCAGAGCCACCACCGAGAATCCGACAGCCGCGTAGCCGACGAACCGATAGGCCTTGATCCGATTGTCGATGACGTCCATTAGCCGAGCCGCACAGTCGGCACGTAAGCTGGCCGCCTTATATAGGCGGTCACTTAAGCGCATCCATCGCGCATTCTTGGCGCCTACCTTCCCGCCCCGCTTTCCGTGGCGGAAAAAAACGAATGGAGTTCAGACCTGGTCTTGAAACGCTTTTCGGTCGGCTCGTGGATTCAGCGCACCCTTCGCAAGGGGATAAATGCAAACTCCAGACGGCCTCCACGAAGTGCACAGTCTGTGCGACACTGCCGGTCTAGGCGCTTAGTGGCGCAATCAGAGGAGACGCCGCTAACCGATGTTCTTGGTTTGGGTCGCGTCCAGGCTAACCAAGTCCTCCATGCCATAAATCGGTATCTCGAAAGAATGTCACCGAAACATAAAGCTCAGAATTTTTGTTTCGGAGGCAAACTCGCGAGCCCAAGCAAGCTTCTTTACCTACAGAAATTCTAGAGGGTTCAACCACATTTTGAGTGCAAATCAGGAAGTCTTAGGTCTATTTTTGCATGGTTTCAATAAACAGCTTTCACGTGTACAATGAATGCATTCAGTTGTACTTATTTGTTTTTGATCGATTGCGCTGGCGTTTATTCTAACATCGTATTTTCACGTCTGACCTCGGTCCATTTCATGGATAAATAAAATACCGATATTCCCATCGGCTGGCCACCGCAAGTCATTGTATAGGCCACGTATGTGCTCAGAGTGCCTCCATAACATTCCCTAGAACTAAAATGCCTGGCGCAGCCCAGTTGAAATTGATTAACTAACATTGACTTTTCTCTCTAATTTATCTGTTCCTTTACAAAGGTTAGTCAAATGATAACGATGCTCGCTCTTAGCGTACTTGTTGATATTTACCCACTTTGCGTGCCTGTTGCGCAGTCGGAGGAGGCACCGGCTGTCGCGTGCACCCAATACCAGGCTCTCGGTTCGGATTTCCCGCCCATGTCAACCAAGCCTTCCACCTCTCCGAAGTCGTTGAGTTTGTCCAGGAAAATAGAGCGCTGACTTGCTCGTCCACCTTAAGTTATTGAATGGCCAAATGCTCATTCAAATCAGGGGTCACATTTAACAGTTAACGGTTTAACGAATTTAACGAATTAACGGCATTTTACGTTAGAATATGGCTTAACGCTTTAACGGAAATTTTTAGAAATTTAACGGAATTTTTAACGGACGTTTTTCTCATTGATTTTATCACATCTGCCCTTAGTGTTTACTAATGTTGCAGGTCTCTCATCCCCCCCCCCCCCCCCCCCCCGATTAGGGCTGCTCCTGAAGAAACTATTGCAGTCAGCAAAAATATTTAAATGTTTTCATGAAACTGTTTGGGTTTTTGGGAATAGTGCGTTTTTGTGCACGTGTAGAGCAGTCGGAGGAGGTGCTCGCGTGCATCCGATTCCAGTTTCCTGGTTCGGATTTCCCGCTCAGGCCAACCAAACCCTCCATCCCTCCAGTGTCGGAGAATTGGTACCAGAGTTGTCTGGGAAGGATAAAGCGCTGACTTGTTCATCGGCTGCCTACCGCAGTCATTGTATGGCCAAATACGCATTCAAAATGCCTCCATGACATCCCTTTGAAGTAGAATGCGTGGCGCATCCCAAAGGAGATTGAGTAACGCCGTTCTTTATCCTTATCCTTTAATGCATTTTAGAGCTAAAAATTTCTTCGCCGAGCCAGCAAGCACGTCAAATTATCCACAAAGTACTGATCTAACCCCTCGTAAGATATGCCTATCCTCACTTGGTGTTGCTTGTCTCAGAATACGTTTGCCAGCCACCTAAAGCAGTCGAGACGGAGAGAATGTTTTCGGCTGCTGGACGTATTTTAAGCGATTTTAGAAAAACGCTAATAACAAAAACTAGGAAAGTTACTTTTCCTGAACGTTAACACGTTGACTAAGTGTTACACTTTTTGGGCAGGCTTTTTTAGGCACCGTGTGACATGATGTCGTGTCACGGTCCCAACGTTGCAGAGAAATGGCTTGGTCACGCCCACCAGGCACTCGAAAATCGTGCGTTTGACAACGTTTTAACATGCCGCTGATGGGCCTCCATGCCACGGATGGGCTTTTAACTGTATTTTTCATTAACTCTTTCCGTAATAACGGGCTGGTGCCCGCATCGAGATTAGATATGCTCGAAGAACTGTCACACAGAACAGTTTCCCAAAGAACTAGGAAAGGAGGGGAGGGGGAATCCGGGTTCTCACTGACGACACATTTTAAGATGCCCTGTCGGTGGTCATCTTCAATGACAATTCCATATCTGTTCTTATTCTAAACCCTGTGGGCAATTTTTTGCTGAGAGCTTGTTTATTTTTCTGTTTGTTGATGTTCAATTGATTAATTTGCATTGTAGTATTACACTCCATTCGTTGAACTTTACCAGTTGATCTCTCGATGTGGAAACATAGAAGGTTTTCCTTGATTTTTTCACTCGAAATAATAGTTTTCAGCTGGTTTTCAGCTGATGGAACTTTTTAACGAATTTATCGATTTACCGGAAATTTAACGAAAATTTTCCGTTAAAAAATTTCGTTAAAAAAATTTAACGCACGGAATTTTGTGTGCAGCCCTGATTCAAATCGCCTCCACGATATCATGTAGAAGAAGAGTGAGTGGTGCATCCAAAAGACATTGAGTAACGCCGTCCTTCGTCCTTTCTCTTTTATCTCTCGTAGTCGCCAGAACAAAATCTCTTTTGATAGAGCTACGACCTCACTTAGGTCCACTTTTTTTTTGTAAACAGAACTGGCTCTATGTATCTGAAACTTCTTAAGAATGTACCTTTCCCTGACGATCTGGAATGTTTCAAACGTAAAGCCTCGAAGCCTAAGTTTACTAGTGGACTGGTATACTGTTCATTTCGTTGCTTAGCATTTTTGTTCTTTCCTTGGTGAGTACTTGTGTATCGTTGTTTTCTCGTACATCCTGGTGCAAAATTATAGATTCACCGCTTTTAATTAAATTATAATAATTTTAATAAAATTATAATAAATTAAAATTATAGGTTGAAGTGAAGTTATATTCTGCACCGGTCTCCATCCGTTAAATTTTCAATAAAAGCTCGTCGAATCGTGCACTGATAAGATAACTTGCTTAGAATTCTTCTATAGGGGTTTTCGATAGCGGGGAGTACAATGGTAACTTCATTGAGCCTCGGCAGCTGGTTCTTCGGGTTCTAATGGACAAATCGTGGGGGGGGGGGGGGTTAAGTAACAAACCTATACCTTCAAATACTTGGTGACTTGGCCACAAGCCAATGATCGCAGGTCATTGTCCCTGCTAAAGAAAAGCAAATTGCTTCTACAGCTTCCCGTCGAAGTGCAACGCTCGTGGAGCATCCCACACGGAATGTGGCTGTCCTTTTTGCTTTGCCTTTGTCGCTCAGAGTGTATTTTGTTCGCTTGTTTCCTACTGCCCAGTTCTGCCAGTCGGTTGTTCGCCAATATTGACTTCGCGACCAGGAGTCAGATTCATCGACGATTTACATAACCTTACCGGAGAATTGTATGCGAAAAGCCCAGATAACGCGACTTGCCAGCGGCTTATCAAGCGATATGGTGACCGATAAGCCGCGTTTTCTGAGTGTTCCGTCGTGAATTCTCTATTAAAGGTATGTAAGTTGTTGATGAATTCGGCCCCTGGAAACACGTAGCTGGAGCACTCGGAGATGTTCATTCCCTCGAGCGAGAAAGAGGCATCAGAAACACGTCGATTTCTCATGAATGCCACGTCTGCTTCCCGTTGAAATTCTACACGTGTGAGGTTCCAGATGTGGAATGCCGATGGCGACGGAGCGACTGCTGTGGTCAACGGATCCTGGTCGAACTGCATCGAAACATGTCGCGTTTCAGAACGGAAAAAAATGCACTCATTGTCGGACACCAGCGACCCGTTCCATTAGACCCGCGACAAGCGCCCGCACACCGTTCTAAATGCAACGCCAGCTACCCACCGCTTGAACGAGCAGCATTTGGAATGGAAGGCGCCCCGAAAAAAATACTTGATTTTATAAAGAGTGCTTGGCCTATTTTTCGGAGTATGGTATTCTAGTACAGACTGTCGCCTTTTCTTCCTAACAAATTCTCCATGCACTAATACGGACTGAAGACATTTATCGCCAGCATCACCTGCCAGTTCGCTGGTCGTCGATCTGGAAGACAGCGTCTTTATCCGACCATATAACATCACAGTGCACTCTGCTCGACAGAGACGCGGAACGTCAAATCTGTCAATCACGGCTTTCATCGCAAATCGCGTATTCATCTTGCAGTCCTAGGGCTAGGGCTCTGATGAGGAAAAACAGTGGAGTCGAAAAGTGGCGCGGAGCCGTTTCTCTTCTTCGTCACAACTTCTTCGATGCTCTTCAAAGCTCCACAAAGCACTCATTTTCTACTGGCCTGTTCCGGAACTAAGTCGTTGGCCATGTTGACTTCGCGACCCAGATACACGTATCTGGAGCATTTGGACATGTTCGTTCCGTTGAGCGAGAATGGGGGATCAGAAACTTGTCCGTTCCTCATGAACATCGTCTTCGTAAGATTCAGCTGCAGTCCAACGCTCCCATATACACGATCGAAGTCGGCCAGCATTCGCTCCGCCTGGCTGATGCTCGGTGTTGTGGGCAGGATGACCTTATCGAGGTGGAGGTGGTCCAGCTGCCGGTTGTTGATGTTGACTCTCGTTTCAGGTCTTAAGGTGTATATTATTACGTGTGTGTGGATGATTTGTTGTATTTATCAAATTTAATGACCATGCGATGACCAAAAATAGTGACAACCCTTTGTTTATGCTTAAAGTCTGGCTTGTTTAGTCATCGTCGGAAAACTTGAAAACCGCAAGGCCTTCTCGTGACTCACGACCGTCGGACCATGAAGACAAACCTCAAGCTGAGAACGTTCGTATGAACATCGATGTGCAGGTGAGATGGAATTCTCGGTTATTCAGTATTTTCCCTAAATATCTTGAAAACTAGCATCCGGTGTTATGAGCATGATGTCGTCAGCGAAGCGAAGATGGTGTAGTTGCCGACCGTCGACCTTCACTCCCATGTCTTCCCATTCTTGTTCGCGAATGACGTTTTCGATGGTGGCGCTGAAGAGCTTCGGGGATACGGTATCCCCCTGCCGAACCCCCCCCCCCCTCCTCTTTACGTCGATGACGACGTCGTTGTAGAATGGAGAGATCTTGGTCGTAATCCACTGTACAGCTATTGAAGGACTCTGATGTACTGAGTAGGAACGCCCTGAGTGAGCAGGGCTTCGAGGACCCCTTCAGTCTCGACGGAGTCGAATGCCTTCTTCAGGTCGATGAACGTAAGGCACAGCGGCAGCTTGTACTCTCGCGACACTTCGATGAGCTTCGTAATGGTGTGTATGTGGTCGATCGTGCTGAATCCTCTCCGAAATCCTGCTTGCTCGCATGGCTGTCCTTCGTCCAGCGTTCTGCTAATCCTATTCAGGATAACTCGAGTGAACAGCTTGTAGACTACGGGCAGCAGCCACATCGGGCGATAGTTGCTAATGTCGTGCACGTCTCCCTTCTTATACAGCAAGACGGTCCTGCTGGTCTTCCACTGAGATGGAACCCTGCACTCCGACAGGTAGCGCGAGAAGAGCCGCGCCAGGGTGTTGATGAGCGCTGGCGGGAAGTTCTTCAGGTGTTCGGGTCTGATCCTGTCAGGACCGGGTGCTGTACGTTTCTTCACCGACGAGATGGCGTGTCGGACCTCGGAAGGGAGAACAGAGGGGACGACGTATCCATCCTGCGGAAGATGGCATGGGGCAGGTGGACGTGGCTATCGAAGAGATCGGAGTAGAACCCTTGGATGACCTTTTCCATGGTCCTTCTGGAAGAGGTGACAGTTCCGCCAGGACGTCGGAGAGCGGCCATCTTGGTCTTGAAGTCGGCGAAGTTCCGGCGGGCATTGTGGATGGTCATGCCTGCCACTGTAGCTTCAGCCAACACTTCCGCCCTTCTCGCCTTAAGATCCTTCTTTATCGCCGCTCTACATAGCTTCGTAAGCTCGAGCGTCCGTTTGTAGTTGCCTCACGCTCGTGCTGCTCCACACTGATGTGTCAGCTCGAGTGCTTCGAGAGACATACGAACATTATCTGCTGGTGTTTTTTGAGATCTCGACGTCCTCCGATATGATAGCAGCTTAATTAGTGGATCAACTCATCCTATAAAAAAGACCTGAAATATGTATATCATCTGAATCACGTTTGAATAATAAATTACTATTTATCATATCACTGTACAACTTTATGGAATACAAAGCAAATTATGAAAAGGCAAAGCAGCTGATACAAGTGACCAGCATGTTTATGACTATGCTCGAGGCAGACAACAACCGCGTAACATTCAGCAATTCGGTTCGTAGCCTTACAAACACTCCTACGGGCACGGAAAGCTCTCCGGATTTGGGCGACCAGATAGAGGAAAACGGTGCAAATAAATAAATAAACATTCACAACGATAAAGTCACTCAGTCGGCTCAGGACGAGACATTATTTCCTGTCACAGTCGTTAAGCAGATCCCTTCAGAGAAGATTTGAGGAGAAGTCAGTGGGATTCAATCCAATCTACATTATCTGAATTCTGTTAGCTCGTTCTCCTACTACTACTGCGGTCAGTGGGGGCTCGCTGGTCGACTAGACGTAGCAGCTCGTACAACGCCCTTGCTAGGGCTTGATCCAGCGGATCAAGCAGCGCCCTCTGAAGCGCCTTCGGGATCGTCGTCCGGTGATCGAAAATCTGAAAAGCGGAGTTGATTACCCAATTACCCATCCATAAGCAGCGCCACAGCCCTAGGAACAGAACTAAGAGCCCGTTTTACCTGTAATTTCCTCAAAATCTCATCGATCACTGGCGGATTCCATCGGAACCGATCAATGAATCTGATTTTCGGATCGACTGCCCATTTCTCGCACAGATACCGCCGTCTGTCTGTCTTTACAGGCTTCTCAACCGGCATCGGGGAGTCCTGAATGGAAGATTTAGTGGGTTTTTCTGGAGCAAAGTGCGTCTGAGGGTGGTGTGAGGTGGGGCTCCACTTTATATACCATTTTCACTTCACACTGAACACTTTTCAATTCAGATTTGACACTCTTAGCCAGCCGCACCGAAATCAAAATGAACGTCTTCCATATCGAACTGGAAATTTTACAAATTGAACTAGAGACACTCCGAGAAGGCGTAGCCGCTTGTCTAGAAAAATCGGTATTTTTTAGAAATTTCTTAATTAACCTGCCTCAATAAGTGAACACACTGTTTGAAATTTCAAAAAACATTAATTTTAAATGACAAACGCAGCTTAAAAAGTTTGTTCTAAAGTTCAAAAAGCAACAATTTTTATTTTGTTCTCGTTGCGATTTTAACTTGGTTGGTGGTGTACATGGTGCTTATTTGACACTGCAAAAAATACTTCGGATCCGAACGAATCATTTTCGAATATCCAATTCAGTTATCCCGATCCAGATCATCTAAAAATCCGAGGCCCGCGAAACTGCCCGTACCCGAATCATTTAAAAATCCGGAGTCCACGTAAGGACCCGTTTAACACTTCAACGCCGAGCGACGCGACGCCACGTATTGTGGACACATTGATCCAGCGACGCGATCGATCAATTTGGCCACTATGCATGCCATCGCCTCGCTCGGCGTCGGAAGTATAGACGGGGCCTAATACCCGAATAGTCCAATTATCCGCATTATTTTTCAATAGGATCCAATGTATACAGCAAAGTGAATTTATGTGTGTTTCCTACAATTGTTTTCGTTGCACCGTCGGCAAATGTGTTACTCCACGCAAACAGTTTTTGCTATCAATCAAGTAAAAAACACGGAGATCCACTCGAGTGCACGGCGCGATCTCTACCCCCACTATCGTGAATTATTGCTGCATCTCTGCTAATTATTGCTTCGAACCAAATTTTAACCCATTATTTCCATTTAAGAATAAAAGAAATACAAACTTTCAAACCTTATGTCCACCTACTGGGGCGCTAGAATTAAAAATTTCAAAACCAGTCATACTAAATTTTCCTTGAACGAAAAATCGCTCTAAAGGTCCCATACACTTCTGCGGCAATGCCGCGGCCCTATCCTTAACCATAGGACAGGGACGCAGAGAGAGCTGCCGGCAACGAGCTCTACGGCGAGCGGCAGGCTGCGAACGGCGGCGTCACCGGCGTCAATTCACATCATTATTGCCACCACCGCTGGTTTTGCGTCGATTCAGCGTCGGCAGAGATTGTCTGCGTTCAAGCATTTCGCGGCAGCGAGCAGCCAGAGCGCCGACAGAAGAAGGGAAGGCAAATATTAGGTTGGAAAAAAGTCTCTTCACATTTCGAAATTTTTTTTACCCTTCCCCTTGTAAACGCACTAGCCAATGTTGATTGCTGATTTCGTAATCCTATCACACTTGTCTACCGTTTGCACGCAGACACAGGTTAAGACTCTTCTTGTAATTCGTTATCCATCCAATCTTCCGAACTCAATGCCAGATCTACCTCATGGCCGTTTTCAGCACGGCATTCTTCAAGAATTCATTAAAGAATCCACAGCACGTCAGGCAGCAGACCAAATTAACCACATATATGGCTTGGGATCTACTACTCATCTCGCCTGTTATGAGTGGTCCGGAAAGTCTTTAAAGGGAAATTATTCACTGAGGGCAAAGCATGGTCAGGAAGGCCAACTGGATTGGACGACAGTGAACTACACCATCTTCTTCGTACCGATAGTTGGCAGACGACACGTCAGCTGGCAGAGAAGCTCGAAATGTCTCATAAGATAGTGGGAATCCGTCTGAAGGGTCTTGGCTTTGCATGGAAATTTGGAGCTTGGATTCCACATGCCCTGTCAGACACTCAGAAAGGTCGACGGCTCTCCATCGCTGCTTCTCTTCTGTCCAGATAAGGAAGAAAATCGTTTCTTCCGCGGATTGTGACAGGCGAAGAGTCCTGGGTTCTGTATGCCAACTTCCGAGGAAAAGGCAATGGGTACAAAAGGGAGAGAGCCCTAAGTCTGATCTCAAGCCCAATGTTCACGAACGGAAGATTCTCTTGAGTGTTTGGTGGATATCAGAGGAGTGATTTATCGGCAAACTCTCAGAAGTGGAGAGACACTGCTGCCACATACGGTGGCCAACTCCACAAAGTCGCCGCAGCTTTCCAAGAAAAGAGGCCTGAGAAGTCGAAGGTGATGATCCTGCATGACAACGAAAAGCGACATGCTGCAAGACTCACAAGAGAAACAATAAAGAAGCTGGGCTGGGAGGTAATGCCACATCCACCGTATAGCCCTGACCTCGGCCCTCCCGAATGCTATTTCTTCCACGCTCTCATGCAAGAAATTGGAGAGAAATATTTTGAAACGGACGAGGACCTCAAAAATTGGATTCAGCGGTGATTCGACTTCAGAACTGCAGTCTTTTACGCGAGAGGAATTAGAAAAATTACCACGTCTTTGGAGAAGTGTAGTAGAACAAAATAGAGTTTATCTCAATTGATTTGACTTTGTAGTTGTGAAGTAATAAATCTTTGAAAAAAATGAAAAGACTTTTTTTCCAACCTAATAGCAGCACTAGGTTTCGGCTAGAGATACAGTACCTCGCCGCCCCGTACCTCTGCCGCTTGCCGCCGACAAGGCTACGGGAGCGGCATAACTTATCGTTTTCGCCGCCGACCGCTCGCCGCAGGTGTGGGGCCTTAACCGCGTTAGATACTTCTGATTTAATGTATAAAAAGCTCGTTTTGATTAATTAGAGTGTAATTCGGTCACAAAGTGTCCAATTTCATTTGATATATGTCCAATTTGACGTGACGTGACAATTATTAATAGTTGTGCTCGAACGAATATATTCGAATAATTATTGAAATATTCATGACTTCAAATACTCGTTCGAAATCAAACATCGAAAGGGAGCCGTATTTGAATATTATTCGAAAATCGAACAATTATATTCGAATATTGAATAAACTTCAAATATCTAAGCATAGAACCTGATTCAAACAAATTGTTCGACTGACCGAACATTCGAATAACCGAAAATTGAGCCTATTCGATTCTCCATCACTCGAAAAAATTCATGAGCGAATTTGTTCGTTCTTCCATTCGTTCGATAAATTTTCACAAAAGCACAACTATTGTGACAATTCGGTGAATCTATTTTGCAGATGCATACGTGTTCGGTCTTTTTTCCTATTGTCATGTTAGCGTCCTGGTGTTCTCACCAGGACGCTAACACCAGAACACCAGGACGCCCACCAACGTGTTGGTCGGACTTCTTCGTGAAAGCCCTGAACGACCGCTATGACGCTCTTCGTGTCCCTCGAGCGAGGAGGATCCATTGGAGCACTCTGGCACGCGACAGGGACGAATGGGGACGCTGCTGGCGCCCGCTGAAGCTAGTCGATGATCAACGGGACGACAGGTGATACAGGTGATACAGGTCATGTTAGCTCCTATGCTGAAGTGTTTACCACCCCTTCTGAGCAAAGTACACCCAATTTCAACCCTTTACCCCTGGGCCGGACTCATCAACGACTTACAGCAACTCAATTGAGAAAATACAGCCCGAAATCCTTGATAACGCGACGAAATGTTTCACCATATCGTTTGATAAGCCGCGCTATCAGGAATTTCGCCTGTATTTTCTCTGTTAAATCGCTGTAAGTCGTTGTCACTGAATGTCAGACTCATACAAGAAGCTCTAGAAATCCTCTCACCGACACTTGAATGTAGCTTTTCAGTAGCTCCGGCAAGAAGCTGACTTGAGCGTTAAAGTCCGTCTGAACGCATACGGCATCCAAGAAGTCGCAGACGAATGTCGAGTGGACCTAAGCAGGGCAGTACAGTAATAGTCCAAAGTGTTAAGACACTGCAAGACCCAGTACCTCTGGACGATCGTCCTCCTCGATTTCCTGCACATCACACTCATTCAGCTGATCCGACACCAGAATCGCCTCCAGTGCGGGGAACTGGAACAGCTCCAGCACACTGTGCTGCCCTCTTGACGACGTAGTCGACGTGGTAGTCTTAAAGCAGTCAACCATTGTGATGGTGGTGTCATAGCACACATTCCGGTCCGAAGAGCCGGAGATGCAGGTTCAAGTCCTGCATAATGCAAATTTTTATGAGTCGCTGTCACAGTAACACTAAATAGTCTCTAATAGAAACCGGACCAGGCCTAAGCAAAAAAATCCAACAGTCATTACCGCCAGCTGCAACAGACTGTTTTGATGCGAAAGGCGTCAATACTGAGCCCGGACTGATCTAGGGTTCGAGGGTACGCCCAAGAACGGCAGCCTTCCTTAGCAAGGAGATCAGCAAACTCACGTCGCTACATGATGGCCTTACATGGGAATGATCTGGAGGTGTTTGAAAGGGGAGAGTGATTCATATAGAAATCATCGGATCTATCCTAGTCGGTGGGGGGGGAGGGGGCACACAGCTAAGAAGTATGTAAAAAAAATGAATAGAGACCTACCGAGCGGCTCCTAGAAAACAAGATAGGGCCTAAAAAAACAAAAAACTAGCAGAAAAAGGAGAAAAATCGCTGCTGTTTCACAACCGTCTCGGCAAGCAAAGAGCGACGTAATGGAGGCATTCCGCGAGCTGACCACCGCCTGACATGTTATAGCCAGGACCTAACATGGTAAGAAGGGCGCATAAAGCCGCATATCGCGTGCTGACCACTGCCTGACATGTTATAACCAGGATCTAACACGATGAGGAGGGCACTTAACTTTGTCTGCTTACAACCGCGACGAAAACAAATGTAACTTTTTCGTTTCTTTCCTCGTGAATTTTTCTAGTTTAAGTCCTATTTCGTTCTGTAGGACCGCTTGGTAAGTCTCAGCTCGATTTATTCCATACTTTTCAGTTATGTGCTCCCCTCGACTAGGATAGATCCGAAGAATCTCCACTCTTCAGTTAGTAAAAAAAATGTGTTTCTTTTTTGCCAAGTCGTTCAACCCAAGGAGTAGCGGGTCCTTGAAGTTACAATGGAATCGGCGCCTCACGAGTCTCCCAGTAAGGAGATTACTGTACGCAATACTGCTTACTGTAGCGCTGTCTATGGGGACCGGTTTATGAGGTGTAGTGTCGTAATTGTCGTCCGCTTTTCGTCAGCAGCAAATGAGGGGGCCCTAAAAATTTCATAAAATCTAAAAAATTAGAATTTCCTAGCCTTACCCTGCAGTCTGGGCGGTTTTAAGTGGAACACGCACCTCAGCTGTGCGGTGGCAGCTCCGCTGAACGCCGCCGAGAACTACGGCTGCCCTCGCGGCACGTCGCGACATGCGGCATAGCGACTACTCGTCCGCGGTGGAGCTTTCACCACAGTTGGGACGTGGGTTCAACATCTACCCCACAACTGCTGTTTAGACTTAGGTATAAACTACGCCTAAGACATAGAAAGAATGGCAAAGACCCACCTCAGACGCAGTGGCCAGACCAATCTGCTTTAGCACGTCGCCAATAAGGTAGTCAAGACTTGTCGTGATCGAGGCATTTTGACGCATGACACTGTTGCGATTTTGCTGAAAATGAAGCATTCACATCAGATCGGATGTAGCAATACAACCCCCCCCCCCCCAAGTGGGTGCAAGTGACTAACCTGCACTCGACAGACCGTAGCCATATTCTCAGCGCTTGGATTTGGCACATCAATCGGATTGTTTGGCGCCGTTCGTTTCGCATTCTGTGGTCCTAGCCGGATGATCAACTTCTGCCGCAATGCCACTCCTACAAGCCATTCATAAAGGATAAAGGACGAAGTTACTCAATCCTATTTTGGGATGAGTCACGCATTCTTCTTCTACGCATATGCTAGAGGCAATTGGCAATATTTGAACGCGTATTTGGCCTATACAATGAATCTCGAAAGTTGGGATTTTCTGGTCTCCAGACAGATGTGTTACTATTTCACCGATCATTGAGGAATGGAAGATGTCGTGCCCCGGGCTGGCTGTCACCGACAGGTGAACGGTGGTCCAGACCAAAATCCACGTGTGTGGCAGTATCGATGGAGACTTACTACACGATTATGCTCTTCCTCCCAGCCACGCGGCACTACCTGCGGTGGGCCCTGCTGCCCCAGCCGAACCATGGGCCGAACCTGCTATGTCGTTTAGCTCCCCGACAGGTCTACAGTCCAGCGTCACTTCCCCTCACGTCTCCGCCCTTCCTTTCTTCTCATAGTATTGCCGCCAATAAAGTATTGATCTTGAACCCGTCTTCTCGTAACTTCCGCAGGCACAGATAGTTATACAGATTTAATACACTACACATGTACTACTGCTTCCGAACGACACATGACTACGGGTTAGGCAACCGACCCTCCTACTTCTCACTAGGGGAATCCCACACACCAACTTGCTGGGGCTAGGTCTTGCCTGTGTCCACGAGGCGTTACTCCTCGCCGCATACCTGCCGTTACCTCTGACATGCATGCCAAGGACACTGCTCAACCTCGTCGCTGCGGTAGACTTCGCTCGCTCCAGAATACATGGCGCCCAATAAAATGGTGAAGAGAGGACGGCGATCGGACACGATCGTCCGGGGCGGCAGCAGACAGAAAACTAAAGCCCGAGCGGGCCGGTGTTCATACTTCGTCGCAGCGAATCGATACTGCGTATCAGACGGATTGCGCGGCGGAATCAAGAGGGTGCAGAGACACTGCATCCTTGAAGAGTCGTGGCTAAAGTCACGACAGAAGGCAAGGCAATCCAAGGAGCTTATTCCCTACAGAGCGTTTGGAAGTCCTCAATCACCAGTGCGTGCCATCAGTTCGCGCTTAACATTATTCTGAATTCTTTCAATGTAATAAATATTTTTTGAAGTACCCAATACTTAGAACTAAATTCCACTACAGGACGAACGCAGACTTTGTTCAGCGCGCTGTCCTTCGCCAACAAATCTGGTACCAATTCAACGACCTCGGAAGGATGGAAGACTTGGTAAGCGTGGGCGGAAAATCCAAACCACCAACCTGGTATCGGGTGCACGCGACAGCCGGCACCTCCTCCGACTGCGCTACACTACACGCGTCCAAACATATTATACGTTTGCATAATTGTTTACCTGCATCAAATGCTGATATGCTTAGAGAAATCCAGACTGAGATTGTTACTACAATGAAACCCAAGATCTCTAACAAAACCAACGGGAGAGATTACAACACCATCTACCTTGTAAGTATATGAGCAAATCTGCGAATTGGCATTTAATAGCATGAAATTTGTCTCATGCGGAGATAAAGGTAACTGCCAATCTTTCATTCACTTGGCTAATGAATCTATACCTGTTTGAAGTCTATTAGAGTGATCTGGTTCCATAACCACTCAGTAGATTTTGACATCATCAGCAGTTTTGGACTTTGGCTTAACATCAGACAAGGTTTGCCCTATTTTCACGAGGAATGTACTACCTGGGGACAGATTCATCAACCACTCATTGCCCTTTAACGGTGATATCACGGGCAAACCTGATGCTGATGAATGTTAGCAGGAGGTTTGGCGGTATTTTCACCGTTAGAGCGCGGTAAACGATTGACGAGTCTGGCCCCAGATCTACCTATTTGATGAGATCGGATGAAAACGTAACACTTCCAACTTAAATAGGAGCTGCTTGTCGCACACTCGATCAAGCGCTTTTGCGAAATCGAAATATATGATGTCGCAACAATGCTTGGTATCTTTGGCATTTGTCCAACCATCGAGGCATTGAAGCAAACTAGATTTCACAGAACGCCGTGGAACAAATCCGTGCCGTTGCTGGTCGATAACTCCACTAGAAAGAACATGCCCGATTATGTGGGTCTTTAAATAGCATCACTTCCGCACCTTACTATTAATTCGTAATCTTATATGTAAACAGCGGTTTCACGCTCTACACGTAAGAATGGAGGAAACTGCTCAAGATATTCTTGCTAAACACAGGAAACGACGACCATCTCCAAGTCCAAAGAAGATAACGTCAACACTACCTAAGGAGGGGTAGCTGCTGATCTGCGCCTCAGGCCACCGTGCCTCGCACCTCCAAATATTAGGTTGGAAAAAAAGTCTCTTCACACTTCGAAATTTTTTTTACCCTTCCCCTTGTAAACGCACTAGCCAATGTTGATTGCTGATTTCGTAATCCTATCACACTTGTCTACCGTTCGCACGCAGACACAGGTTAAGACTCTTCTTGTAATTCGTTATCCATCCAATCTTCCGAACTCAATGCCAGATCTACCTCATGGCCGTTTTCAGCACGGCATTCTTCATGAATTCATTAAAGAATCCACAGCACGTCGGGCAGCAGACCAATTTAACCATATATATGGCTTGGGATCTACTACTCATCGCGCCTGTTATGAGTGGTTCGGAAAGTCTTTAAAGGGAAATTATTCACTGAGGGCAAAGCATGGTCAGGAAGGCCAACTGGATTGGACGACAGTGAACTACACCATCTTCTTCGTACCAATAGTTGGCAGACGACACGTCAGCTGGCAGAGAAGCTCGAAGTGTCTCATAGGATAGTGGGGATCCATCTGAAGAATCTTGGCTTTCATGGAAATTTGGAGCTTGGATTCCACATGCCCTGTCAGACACTCAGAAAGGTCGCCGGCTCTCCATCGCTGCTTCTCTTCTGTCCAGATAAGGAAGAAAATCGTTTCTTCCGCGGATTGTGACAGGCGAAGAGTCCTGGGTTCTGTGTGCCAACTTCCGAGGAAAAGGCAATGGGTACAAAAGGGAGAGAGCCCTAAGTCTGATCTCAAGCCCAATGTTCACGAACGGAAGATTCTCTTGAGTGTTTGGTGGATATCAGAGGAGTGATTTATCGGCAAACTCTCAGAAGTGGAGAGACACTTACTGCTGCCACATACAGTGGCCAACTCCACAAAGTCGCCGCAGCTTTCCAAGAAAAGAGGCCTGAGAAGTCGAAGGTGATGATCCTGCATGACAACGCAAAGCGACATGCTGCAAGACTCACAAGAGAAACAATAAAGAAGCTGGGCTGGGAGGTAATGCCACATCCACCGTATAGCCCTGACCTCGGCCCTCCCGAATGCTATTTCTTCCACGCTCTCAAGCAGGAAATTGGAGAGAAATATTTTGAAACGGACGAGGACCTCAAAAATTGGATTCAGCGGTGATTCGACTTCAGAACTGCAGTCTTTTACGCGAGAGGAATTAGAAAAATTACCACGTCTTTGGAGAAGTGTAGTAGAACAAAATAGAGTTTATCTCAATTGACTTGACTTTGTAGTTGTGAAGTAATAAATCTTTGAAAAAAATGAAAAGAGTTTTTTTCCAACCTAATAATCAAACGAAAAGCAACATAGAGCCACTCACCTATTACATCTTCGTCCTTGTCGATGAACGAAAACTTCGCCTCGGGTGTGAACACGATTCCGGGACTTCGGAGGTGGAAAAGAGCCCAGCTGAAGCGAGACTTTGAAGAATACAGTTCAGCTTAGAATATTCGCTCAAGAATGACAAACAAACTTTTTAAAATCTCTGGAATACCCCATGAGCTTTCACATTTAGATTGTCCCTCAAATCGACGGAGAATTGAAGGGGAATTTGAATCACGATCACGAGTGCTTGAAGACATTCTACTGCACCGCCCAACAATCCGCCAAGATTCAAAGGTAGCCAAACACGGGATAATTCTGGTACCACACCTGGATGAGAACTGGCACCACTGTTCAGCGATAAGCTAGGATTCTATGTGGAAAATGCTACACTCATTTCTTTCGTAGCGTACAATTTCTTCAAAATACAGCTCTTCCAAGAGAAAAGTCAGCTAAGTCGGCTTTTCGAGATTCCCTTCGCCTAGCAGAATTACCAAGAATAGAACCCACCATGCATCTCGAGTAAGGAGTTCTAATGGATGGCAAACAAAAATCCCATCAAGAAGTCTTAATGAACCACAACAAAACAAAACGTTCGGAATCGTTGTTTACAGACAAGAGCAGCAAAGTGAGGGAATTTATCTCCTAAGCCACGTAGGCGTTTCATATCTTGGTTGATACAAGAATCTGAAGCAAATAAATTGGTAGAAAAAGGCCTACCTGTGCGCACTCATTTCCCCATGCATGCACGCCAACGACAGCCGTCCCGCTTCGAACCCAACAAATCCGCCGACAACCGTCTCGCCTTGCTGTGGAATCGGCAGAATCTTCTGCTTGTACTGTAGCTCGGTGATCGTATCCAGCACCTAAACATGTAACTGGGGGCCTACAGTAGATGGACAGTGACTAATACCATTCCATTCAATCTTCATAAGATTTGCTGCAGAGAAAATTCTTGCTTCAGTGGGGCTTGAACCAGCGACCTTTGCTAGCCGGCAAGAACGCTAACAACATCAGTCAGTTGCTTTAAGCCTCAAGTGGCTGCTATCGAGGTTGTAAGCTGTTACAAAGATGCTGGATGTTGCGTTCGGTCAAGCCGCGCCGGTGGTGTAATGGCGTAGGACACTCCTGCCTCGTCAGCAAGAGGTCTGGGTTTGAGTCCTGACAGGCGCTAGAGATTTGATAACAATAAGAAATCGTTGTAACAGCTAACAATTTCACCAGCAACCTTGTTTGATTCAGTGCAAGGTCTACTATATTCGTTTTGGCATTACACGGAACAAAGAGCACTTGTGCTAAATGCCATTTTCATGTCCAATTGGACACCTTCCAAGTCAAATGTCAATAACTTTTCAAGCAATCTTTACACATTTGAAATCGGAACTGATTATCTTCCAGATCAAAATCTGCGTTATTCAGATTAAACCAGACCTTATTAAGACGTTACCATAATTCTTTGGGTAACGAAAATTTATCAGCTCTTCTCGAAGTTTCTTAAATGGAAATGATGAATTTATCAGTTTATTATCTTTTTAATAAAATGTAATTTACTTGCCCCAAAAATTGAACCCACTCTTTGAAGTGTTTTAGATATTATTTATGATTTAAAATAATGGTTTATGGCATAACTCAAAGTTTAAACAGGCAGAATGTATTGAAGTGTTAAAGGAAGAGACCGCGCCGTGAACTTATTTAGCTCGTCCCGATTCTTATTTGATTGATACTGTGAACCCTGCAAAATTGTAATGATTCTTGTTAGGTTAGCAATCTGTTGAGCCACACGAGGAGTTACTAATGTTAACAACTAACAATGCCGAGGTTTCAAGAAGGGAGAAGTTGGGAACTACCCTACTGTGTCTGTTGCACCGCTGACGAGGTTTCAAGAAGGGAGAAGTTGGGAGCTACCCTACTGTTTCTGTTGCACCGCTGACAAGTGCGTAACTCCATCCAAACAGAATGTTTGCTATCAAACGAAGGAAAATAACGTCCTGGACTAGTGCATGGTACAATACCTTCTTCTAACACACGGAAAATTTGCTGCATTCCCACACTTTAAAATAAACTTTAAACCATTGTTTTGTTTTTGGAAAACTTTTTATATGTTTTCTTATAAAACTTGAAGGGTGTTCAGTTTTTAAAGGAGATGAGCTTTTATAAAATTAATTTCAAAGAAAAATATTAATTTCTAACACATTTATTAGGCTGGACCAAAAGTAATTAGACAAATTCAACAAATTTCTTTATCTCTTTATACTCAATTACAGCTCAACGATGCTGAGGAATGTATTTGCCATTAAGGGCAATGACTTTGCCGCCATCAATCAGCCACCTTCCTGATCCCATCCTTCCAGAACTGCTGAGGTCTGGTGATGATCCACTGCTCGTTATGGTTCTCGAGGTCTGCTTGGGTCCTTGTGTCCCTTCCGACCATGAACTCCTATAGGCACAAGAAGTAGTGGTAGTCGCATGGAGAGATGGCCGGCGAGTACGGTGGGTGAGGCGTGTGAACGTAGCCTAGCTGAGCATGCTCATCCGTGATCACTTTTGCCCGATGGGATGCGGCGTTGTCGAAGAGAGGACCTTCTTGAAGCGCTGAGACCAAATAAGCGAGTCGCCGGTCCATCTCTTCCGTTCACCATGGCCTTGGAGTCCATCGTCGTGTTTTTGGGAAACAGCTTCCAGTATACCGTTCCATGGGCGCAGACTCAAAAGCTCAGAAGGTGCTTCTCACCGTGAACATCCCGCCGAACGAAGGTCGGTAATAGGTCACCAGGCCTCACCCAGACTCGCTGCTTGGCAGCGTTAAGGTAGAAGACGTAATTCTCATCTTGCGTGACTATTAAGTCCAGGCTGCTCGAGGTTGGGAATTGGGCGAGATTTGCGCGACACAGGTCGACTCGTCGGACTGGGGTTTCGGCATGAGACAGAGTGGGGTTTTGGCATGCTTCTGAAAAGGACGAAAGTCACTTCTCAGGTGGCCTTCTGTAAGTAGCAAACAAACATACAAATGCGAGAAGCACGAAACCGGACTCCAGTCACGACATATATGGGCACGACATGGAGAGTCTCATTACTTTTGCCCCGCCCCCTATTATTTAAGCCTCTAGCGGTTGATGTAGAGACTACATGTTGTTAAAGGATGTTTTGTTGCGTTCAAAATTCTTGCGCCAGACAGGACTCGAACCCGCATCTTCTGCCCTCCGGGCACCGATGCCACGCCTTACATCACCGGCGCTGTTTGACCGCATATAACATCTTCGATGTCCTCGAGGCGTATCAGCACTTATCCGTGATATGGAGATGAGCCGGCCGCTGATATCATCATGGAACCGATTAAGCCGAACGCCAATTTTTATTTTATTTTTCATATAATAACATAACAATTGCAATTAATTTTAAAAGGTTTTACAAATTTAATTTCGATTTTTAAAAAGTTAAATAACAAATAAAATTTCCTTATATTAGGGGGGAGGGTCCAAAAGTAATGAGACAAAATGAAAAAAAAATCTTTATCTCCTTATAACTCAATTACAACTCAACGATGCTGAGGAATGTATTTGCCATTAAGGGCAATGACCTTGCTGCCATCGCTCAGTCAACTTCCTGATCCCATCCTTACAGAACTGCTTGAGCCTGGTGTTGATCAACTGCTCGATATGGTTGTCAAGGACTGCTTGGGTTCTTGTGTCCCTTCCGACTAGGAAGTCCTGTAGGCTCAAGTAGTAGTGGTAGTTGCATGGAGAGATGTCCAGCGAATACGGTGGGTGAGGCATGTGAACGTAGCCCAGCTGGCCAAGCTTATCCTTGCTTACTTGTTCCCGATGGGGTGCAGCGTTGTCGAAGAGGAAAACCTTTTTGAAGCGCTGCGAATTAATAAGAGCGAGTTGCCGTCCCATCTCCTCTATTTCGTTCACCATGGCCTTGGAGTTCATCGCGGTGCTCTTGGGAAACAGCCTCCGGTAAACCGATCCATGGGCGCAGACCCAAAAGCTCCAAAGATGCTTCTCGCCGTGAACATCTCGCCGAACGAAGGTTGTTAACAGGTTACCAAGCCTCACCCAGACTCGCTGCTTGGCAGGGTTAAGGTAGAAGACGTACTTCTCATCTTGCGTGAATATTGAGCCCAGGCTGCTCGGGGTTGGGAATTGGGGGAGATTTGCGCGACACAGGTCGACTCGTCAGACTGGGGTTTCGGCATGAGACAGGCTGGGGTTTTTGGCATGCTTCTGGAAAGGGCGGAAGTGGTAACTTTTCAGATGTGCTTCAGTAAGTAGTATACAAGCATACAAATACAACAAGAACGAATCCAGACTCCAGCCACGAGATATGTGGACACGGCATGGGGTGTCTCATTACTTTTGCCCCCCCCCCAATACAAAAAAATTACTTAAGCTTTCTTAGAAAAAATATGGTTTACTCTAGAGGACGCTCGTGTTGAATTCGAAGATCTCCAGTTTCCTTTCAAAAGTGTCGAATTTGATTTGAAAACTGTTCAATTTGGTTTCAAGAGTGTCCAGCCTCGTTCAAAAAATGCCCGGTTAGACACGAAAATGACACAGCGTGCTGACCCAGAAAGCGATGGGCGATGGTTCGAACAGCACCTGGAGCTTTTCAGCTGAAAGGTATGACCGACCTTTTGCCAAATTCTCGTGGCCAGCACAACGTCATCGCCATTCTGCGGATCCGAACGAGCGGTCGTAGCCGAGTTTTCGCTCTCCCGAATGCCCCACACCATCTTCGAGCTCTTCAACTGTTCCTGAACGATTTTAATTTTGAATCTGAGCTTCGTTCAGCTTCTTAAACTCCAGAGCAACTGTTGCCTGACTTGAACCAACCTCAAAGAAGGTCTTCAACTTGTTGATGATCTTCAGTATGTCATCCACAGTACAGCGGGTGATGACGAGCTGGAGATCTTCCCAAGACCCCTTCACATTCAGCAGCACACACGCTCGAGCGTACTGGAATTCGGAAGGCCATCACCAGAAATCGCGCCACCTGTGTCCCACCCAACTCACCTCTCCCTTCTCATTCTGCTCCCTGGAGAACTCGTCGCCAACCGATATCGCCGGCTTCTCGCATCGGCCGATCAGCACCGCGCGGCTCATCCACTCCACTCGGGCTGCCAGCCAGCGCAGCTGGATCTTCGCGCCGTTACGCGGAGGCTGCTGAAACCACGAGGCTTTTCTGAAGCGTGAGTGATAGCTGCGGCTCTACTCACATCGACTTGCCGCACATGCGACGCAGACAGCAGCAGTCGACTGAGTCCTATCTCTCCGCTGATGGCGCCACCGTGAGCGGTCAGCTCGCTCGAGTCCAGTTTGAACGTCAAAGTCACATTTCTCTCCGACCGCGAATTCAGCTGAAAAACGATCAACCAGGTAGAGGAGATCGATAAGCTGTACTGATGACAGGAGCTTCTAGAAGGTGGACTTTACGCCTTCTGTTCTTGACTTCAGGAGCTTAAAAAACAAATACTCTATATCTACTCTATCACTATGTAACTGAGCCTTCGATGACGTTTGAGTGATCTTGTCCACGCGGTATACGCCTCATCGTATCCCGCGCGGGCAAAGTTTGCCATTCAACGTGGGATGTTGCTGCAGCGGGGAAAGCACGGGTTCTTCCAGCTTGACACAACAGCAACTGCGCGCGCTCCTGAGCGTCCGCATTCAGACGCGTCGACGATGTCGCACAATGGGCATCCAGATGCAGTAGACGCATCATCGACGTCGCTGGATGAGCATCCTAATTCTGAAGACGTGGCCTTGAGATGCAATTAACGTCTGGAATGAGAAGACGTATCACTGATATTGTGCAACGAGCGTCTGAATTCAGAAAAGTGGCACCGACGCTGAGTGGCGAGCGTGTGGGTTTTGAAGACGTGTCAGTGGTGTCCAGTAGCGAGTGCTGCTGAGCATGAGAACGGTTGCGGAGCAGCCTGAGGTCAGAAGTACTGATCACCAAAACCAATGACGTTACTGGGCGTTGCGAAACGATAAACGTACGAATGTGGATAACGCCTTCATGCCGTAAAAGTACGCAACAGAATCTATATGTCTCAGTACTTCTGACCCTCAGGCTGCTCCACAACCGTTCTCATTCTCATCAGCACTCGTTTCAGCCCACCACTAACACGTCTTGCAGAACCAGACGCTCGCTACGCATGCCATTTCCATTGAATTCAGTCGCTCGTTGCATCGTGACACGCCTTCTGTATTCGGACTCTCGTTCCACGGCCTCTGTGGCACGCCTTCTGAATTAGGACGCTCATCCAGCGGCGTCGGCGATGCGTTTTCTGAATGTGGATACGCGTTGCGCGACATCGTTGACACGTCTTCTGAATGTGGATGCTCAGGAGCGCGCGCACCTGCCGCTGTGCCAATCGGAAAGAGCCCGCGATTCCCCCTGTGCTGCAGCAACACTCCCACGTAGATTGGCAAACTTTGCCGCGCCGGATACGACGAGGCGTATACCGCGCGGGCAAGATTACTCAAATGTCATCCAAGGCTCAATTATATGGGAGTGGAGTAGATAGATAGATAGATATCAACAGTGTTTACGTTCTAAGCTTCTGAATTCAAAGACTGAAGGCATAACATCAATAATCTAGAAGCTTCTGTCACCTTTAGTTCACCATGCAGAAGTCCAGCTTAGCCCCTCCCCTTATAAAAATCAAGATCACCAACCTTGGCGATAGCTCGGAGAAGTCCACGTCGAGCTCTCCACGACGTGTTGCCCATGGTGTTCGACATCTGCGCGTTCACATTCAGCTCCTTCCACTGAACGGCCAACAGAACGGTGGCCGACCACGCTTTGTCAGGCCTCATCACATTGACAGTCCTGCAATGTAATTAACGTGGTTTACTTATTTATTTACTTCAAAAATGACGTGCCATTTTAATTAAAACTTGGACCAAAACAGAAATCGAACAAGATGGAATAAAAAGCAGAAGAAACAAAGCAGAAACAGCACCAGAGTAACGGTTTAACAGGCAGTGCCGACACCCATTGGCATAGGAAGGAAAAAATCTATAGGAAAGAAAAAATGAAGAAAAAAGTTGAAATCTCATCGCGCAAACCTCAGAGTAACGAAAACTTTTTAGTTAGATTTGAACATTTTCATTGGAACATGCATGTAGTCTTCAATTAGCGTTTTACATCCGTAGACCAAAGCATTAAAATTTGACAAGCACCTACGATTAGCACCCACAGTGGCTGATTGCAGGCAGATTCGCTCAAAATACCAAAAATGCCATTTTTTACTATTGCTGGAATTGGCGCTCACAAATATTCAACTTTGAAGACGAAGACGTGGCCGAAAAGCCGAATCGATCAATTTTCCAACAAAACGTTGCCTTTGTATATTCTTTAAGCTAATTAATCACCTCTCTGGTAGAATGACCTACCTCGGGGCAGCTGATAAGTGCTGACTGTGAGCAGTGAGAGTGCTTGGTTGGCTGGGAGGATCACGCGCCATCGCCTGGTCTCCGAAGAACACTCGACGAGCTATCGCCGCTCGGTACCACGGCTTCGGGAACGCCATCAGCTCACTCAAGCGGCGCATATCGTAGTTGAAGTTGGCCGCGCCAATATTCGACGTAAGCACGAACTGAAAGTCGAGCTGTTTCTTCACAGGGTTAAGATGACTCTGCATTAAACGCTGGCCAAACGTGCGTCATAAGGACGGGAAACTAGGGACAACAGTTTCATTCCACAGTCGAAATGAAACCCCATTTTAGCCAATTTTGTACATAACAAGAGATTTTCAAGTAGATAAATGGCTTGACTGGCCTTCCCGTTGAGTAATTTTATACATTCTCTTCTTGTAGCACAAGGGATGGGCAGTGGAAGATCCACCTTCCAAGGCCCAGGGGCAATATAAGTAAGCATTCTTCATCATAGACCTGGCATGGAGTTGTTGAATTTGTCTCATTACTTTTGGCCCACCCTAATATAATGATCCAGGCCTTCTCACTCCTTTATATTGACTGCTTAGCAAAGCAACACAATTCCTTTCTCTTCATGCTCGCCTTTGCTAAAATTTTTCCTTTTCGAAAATCATCTATACGAATTATGTCGCTTTTTTAATGACTACTACAGAATAGGTCACCTTTACGCGATTGTCAGCTTCAGCGGACGAATTCTTACTCCGAGAAATGACAAACGACAGATGATCAAGTGTGAGCGATAGGGCATCGTGCGCTGTGGACTGCTGAAAACAAGAATCAGTGATAGTCAGTGGCCCTAAAGTCTCGAACAGCACTCTGCTTAAGAAGAATTTTTCCTGCCTGATGCGGACTATATATGCTCAGCGAGAAGGCACTCAGCGTCGCCGACACGTCTATTCCTCCCACGTACGTCTCTCCGACCGTCCTTCTTGTGGACGCCATCAGCGATAAGCATGGCAGCTTCAGAAGGCAATCGGCGGCAGAGCTTCTCTGAAATTGATCACTAGAAGTGGCCACCATCATGTTATCACCCGTACCACGCCACACCGACGACGATGTTTTGGGGCCATAAGCAGCGGCTTAATAGATAGGGAAGATCCTAGAGCGTATAACCTCGATAACTGCCGTCATGGTCAGACTTATACAAAATGAACCGATTCACAGCCAGAATACTTCACACATCGGCCGCGGCGCGAAGCACCAACGCAAAAGCCATCAATATTGATTGATCTCGCCGACTAATCGATATTGATGGCCGTCTTGAAACCGCATCGCTTAGTGATTGAAGCATAAACACTGCCTAATGCCTAACACTACAGCAAACTATTAAGAGACCACACAGCCTCTGGACCCACTGTAGCTTCTTCGTGAGCACTTTACCTGCTGCTGACCATCAAACCGAATCGTACTACTCTGCACGGTGAGGAAGAACAGAACATCAATCGGCAGGGCACTAGTATCCATTCCCACAATATGAGCAACTCCCTCTTGCGGCTCGGCCACAGACGGCACTGACGTCACCGTAGCTCCGGACGAAATCGGAAGCGGTTCCAGGACCTGAATTTGGTATGGGGGCCATTGAAGAACCTCATCATCCTACCAGAAGCAACGGATTATCGGAAGCTCGTTCAGTCTTCTAATACTTACCTGCTCCAAATAATCAGCCAGATGCGGTGTAACTACCGTCTCCGTCGGCATAGACGCCAGAGCCGCCGAAAGGTAGAAGCATCCCCGATGTCTAACGTTCGAGTTCTTAAAAGAGGCTCCCGTTATCATGCAACTGGAAGCGGTTCTTATCAAAAGTCGACTGAAGTAAGTAGGAGGCTCACCTTTAGAAGGTTCGTAACTGACTCGCTCACTTCTGCCCCAGCTGGATTCACCTTTGGCAGGGAGGCCGCAACGTGTGCAGCTAACGAGCCACTGCCGTCTGCCGACAGGTAGTAGCCCTTCATGTCCAGACTGAAACACAAGCGCCATGAGAAAGAAGGGCGATTATTGTGGCAGGAAAGCGACAAGAACCTCGGAATGCTGAATCGCGTGAGATTCGTCGGCTGAGCGGCTAACGCCTTGGCGCGCAGATCCTTCGCTGACGGCTTCTTCACGAGCGCTGCTGGCATGATGATCGACGCTTCGGGTTTCAACGCCGTTCGCAGTGTGCATCGACCGGATTCAATGCTCACCTGAAGCAGAGCCTTCAGCTGGGATTAACTGTAGGTATCATTTCCTCTATGTGCGCGTGTAACGTAGTCGGAGGAGGCACTGACTGTCGCGTGCACCAAATATCAGGTTCCTGGTTCGCATTTCCCGCCCAGGCCAATCAAGCCTTCCATCCCTTCGGGGTCGGTGAATTGGTACCAGACTTGTCTGGGAAGGATAAAGCGCAGATTCGTTCATTGGCTGGCCACCGCAAGTCATTGTGTGGCCAAATACGCATTCAAATCGCCTCCACGACATCCCGTAGACGTAGAATGCGTGGCGCATCCCAAAGAGGATTGAGTAACGCCGTCCTTTATCCTTATCCTTATCCTTTGTCACTTCTTCTGGGCGCCTGCAGCGCAGTCGGAGGTGATGCCGGCTGTGGCGTGCACCCTATACCAGGTTATTGGTTTAGATTTCCTGCCCAGGCCAACCAAGCCTTCCATCTCTCCGGGTCGTTGAATTGGTGTCAGAGTTGTCTGGGAAGGACAAAGCGCTGACTTGTTCATCGGCGGGCCACCGCAAGTCATTGTATCGCCAAATACACTTTACACAAATCGAGGTTGAGTAGCGCCGTCGTTTAATCGTCATAACTGCTCTCATCGCGAGTTCCATCTAAGTGCTATCTATGCGTGAACGCTGATCATTATAACAGTCAGTGGATCGGTTAGAAGCGCTCTTGCAAGTCCCAACCACCCGTCTTGTTCTTCGGTGATATAGCGGTACACAAGTTCGTAAGGCAGCCGTTAGACTCTCGGGAAGCCTAGGGGGTTGATGTGGGTGAGCAAGGGAGTGAGAATAGGATTGCATGCCCCGGCGACGGGCGTGGCCTATTTCGTACTTCCTGACCGTCTCCCCTTGTTTATATTCAAAGCTATTCTCCTGAAGGGGCCGCTAATCTAACCACTACCAACTCCAAGAACAACTCGATGATGCCACTTTTCCAGCAAGTCATTGTATGATCATCATACAGCGCATTGAACTATTCCTTCGACATCCTCTGTCAGAGCTGTCTCGGCCGTTAAACATATGCAGGTTTACTTCAGGTTTTGGAGTTGCTCTCCACCACATAACAGTGGGCGTTAGTTTTCAGAATATTTAGGAAAATACTGAATAACCCGCAATTCCATCTCACCTGCACATCAATATTCATGCGAACGTTCTCCGCTTGAGGCTTGTCTTCATGTTCCGACGGTCGTGAATCAGTAGAGGGCCTCGCGGTTTTCAAGTTTTCCGACGATGACTAAACAAGCCAGACTTTACGCATAAACAAAGCTGTTGTCATTATTTTTGGTCATCTCATGATCATTAAATTTGATAAATGCAACAAATCATCCACACACAGGTACACCTTAAGACCTGAAACGAGAGTCAACATCAACAACCGGCAGCTGGACCATCTCCATCTCGTTAATATCACCCTGCTCACAACAACGAGCATCAGCTAGGCAGCTAGAGAGCAAATACTAGCCGACTTCGATCGAGTATGTGACAACGTCGGGCTGCAGCTGAATCTTACGAAGACGATGTTCATGACGAACGGACAAGTGCCCCATTCTCGCTCAACGGAACGAACATCTCCGAATGCTCCAGCTATGTATCTGGCCCGCGAAGTCAACATGGCCAACGACCTAGCGCCAGAGCCGACAGGAGGAAACGAGCGGCTTGGGGAGCTTTCAAGAGCGTCGAAGAAGTCGCGAAGAAGACGAAAGACGTCCGAAATTCTACTCACGTTCTTCCTGCCCTGACATAGGCCTCAGCGACCTGTGGCATACGAAAGCAGGATGTAGACGCGATCAGTAGAGCGCAGCGTTGAATCGAGAGGACGATGCTCGGATGGACACGATAGGTGAGAGGCCTTATGAGCTATGAGCTTCATCAGCGAGCGAAGACAGACGATATCGCTTTGGATCATCAAGTCATCGCAAAATAGGTGCGCGATCATCCACCAATGCGGGCTGATGATACTAAGATACTAACAACGTACATTTGCCAAATCTTTGTCCTGTCTTCTTTTTTATCCAAAGCCTCTAAGGAAAGTTACAGCGCTCTTTGCAGGTGCCTTCCAGAGCAAATCGAAGACCACTGCGAGGATAGGGACACTGACAAAGGAATACGCTTCACTCTTTCATTACGATAGCGGAGTTGATCGGAGTGTTAGCGAAACATCCGCAGTGTTCAGATATCGTGGGGAATTCCAAATCACAAAGCCCGATGATGATGTCTAAGACCCCGTTCATACTCCACACACCGCGCGACGCGTTGTAGTAAGAATTACGGTCCTAGTGGGGGAGGAGGAGGAGGGGGGATGAGCTTCGCTTATCGTTAGTATTTTTGACAACGACGGTAACTTTGAAAGTACGCTATTTCACAAAGACTACACACTCAACTACGCTACAACAGGACCTTTCTACGTATTTCCCACCGATGATTGGCAACTCTCTTTGGGTTCGCTTTGCTTTTCTAGTGGTGCCCCTCGACTAGGATAGATCCAGAATTACCAATATTGACTAGCTCGAAGGTGATGAAACGACTTACTATCTGAATCGTTTCTTCCTAACATCTTTCCTCCTGTAAAATATGGCATGCACTATTTCCAAATCACCCAGAAATGCTGAGCATTCCATAAAGGCCTGTTCATACTTGGCAACAAGAGCGACTTGCCGCCCGTACAAAACATGCATATCGATTAAAACCGAGCGCGCGCCGCCGAAAAGTGTTCATACTCGAGCGTCGTCGCTGTTACTCCAGCCGCTGCTGTCGCTCCAGTCCCTCCAATCACTGCTGTCGCCTGTTCATAATTCCGCGCACTGCGCTCTCGTCGCTCCCGTCGATCGTGCAAAACATGCAAATCGATCGCGCGCCGCCAAAAAGTGTTCGTACTCGAGCGCCGGCTCTGCCGCTCCAGCCGCTTTTGTCGCTCTAGTCGCTCCAGTCGCTGCTGTCGCCTGTGCATACCTCCGCGCGCTACACTCTCGTCGCTTTTGTCGCTGCTGTCGCAAAGTATGTATGAGCAGGCCCTAAGACTTGCTAAACTTCTTCAAAAGCGATCCCTTACGAATGAGACCTCAATTCTTTTAAAAGTTGACACTGTCAGTCCGAAACTCATCGTATTTCTTACACCAAAAAGCTTCAAACAGCAGCGTAGTGATAAGGTGTCCGTAGAATAGCATGCCTTGAACTCACCCTCGATCTTCGCTCCCTGCTTCCGACGTTCTTTCTTCGCCGAATCTTCTCGATCATACTTCGTCGGAACTCCTTGAATCTCATCAGCTCATACTGTCGCAGTTTACTTCGCTCCGCTTCGATACGTTTTTCTGACGCTTTACATAAGACTAGATCGGACACCAGTGTCGACTGCTCGTGCATCTGAATCACATATAGTTATAGAACACCTTAGAGAACAAAAATAATAGGCTGGACAAATCTCTAAGCAATACCTTCCGCTCCATCCACGGCACTCTCTCTTCAGGTCTGAGATTCTTCAGCTCACCTCCTCCTTCGATCTGGAATACAACAATCCAGGATCGGACCAGAAGCTCCTTGAGAAACAGGCCCTAATTCCCATAGCGACTCACTACTGGATCGTCATATTCGGAAACCGTCGACCGCCTGTCATCAGTGTCGTCTTCATTCTCCCCAAGTGATGAGAACGTGCTCACTACCATCTTCGCAAATTTTCCTTAAATAGCAAGGGTACAGGTTGACTATTCGGCTCTATTGTACCTTCACGACTCCAGAGGAGAGGTCGAAAAACGGAGTCGGGAAGACGGACAGCATTGATAGTTGGGAACGCCCCATCCAACCAGGGAGTGCACTCAGAGGGGGCGTGTACAGTCGACACTCTAATCGGCTGGCATGTGTTCGGTCTGTGCCCTTCTTGGTTAGTATTGGTTGGCGCGCTCCCACCTTCCAATTCACCTTCGCGACCTGTACCAAAAGTTTTCGCCCAAACCTGCCCAGGTGGGCTATTTGGGGTGCTGATCACGAATCTGACATCCATTTTTGTAATTACTCCGGGGTACGATAGGACACGTAGGCACGGGTAAGGAACGCTTCAGGATGGATTCCTGGAGGTACATTGAATATCGAGGGCTAAGTCAGTGACCATGATCTTGGTCAGCCGCACCTATCGTAACCTACCGTACTCCAGTGTGATACCTAAAACGAATGTCAGATTCGCGATCAGCAGCCAAAATAACCACCTCGGCAAAGTTTGGCCGAAATCAGGTATTATTACCCCGTCAGGCCTTTGTCATACCATCGCTCACCCCGAGCGATGCCTAATGATATGCACCCATATCGATCCCATCGCGCCGCCCGATCGATATGGGAGCATATCATTAGGCGTCGCTCGGGGTGAGCGATGGTATGACAAAGGCCTCAGCCTTAATCACGTATTTACCGTAGTTGGCCGAATTTTTAAAAACCGGATGTCAGGTTCATGATCAGCAAGTCAGGTAACCCTCATTGACGAAGTCTGAGGGAAATCGGTGACCATGACCTTAGTAGTCCCGTACCTACCGTAACCTACCGTATTCGACCGAATTTTAAAAAAATGGATGTCAGGTTGATGATCGGCACGCCACATAACCCTCATTGACGACGTCTGAGCGAAATCGGAGACCATGGCCTTAGTAGTCTACAGTAACCTACTTGGACAAATTTTCAAAAACCGACGTCAGATTCGTGACTGGCACCCCCAAGTAATTCCCTTGATCGAGGTTTGGGAGAAATTTCAATTTTCCACCTCTCCTCGACCGCCTGAGTCGGTGAAAGTGCAGTGGTGTCGACTAATTTGCTATGGCTGAGAAACACTGCGCTGTAAAACCTCCGAAACGATGCCTGGGAATCAGTTCAAGTACTTGTTTAGCTTTCAGAATTAGATGAATTGATAGAAGTCGCTAATGTGGCCTACATGGAAGGCGATAACGAGCCAGCCAATTAGAGCATCAACCGTCGACCCTCTCTGGTCAACACAGCCGCTTGATTCGACCGTGCTGAGACGCACTGCACCAGCAGGGCGAGGTCGTCTCAGCACGGTACCACCAGGGACATGTACTGTCGCTGCTCTGACTAGCTGGCTTGTTTCCTCCCCCGCATGGAGGCCAAATTGACGACTAGTGCCGAAAGAATTCTAAATTCTTCAAGGGTCAAATTTGCTCAGTCCTTCACACCTTCATTAAAGAATAAAGGATAAAGAGCGGCGTTATTCAGTTCCTTCTGGGATGCGCCACGCATTCTACATTCGGAATATCGTGAAGGCGATTCGAATGGAATTTGGCAATACAATGACTTGCGGTGGCCAGCCGGTTTATCTTTGCCAGACGTGCCTTGTACCAATTCACCGACCCCGGAGAGATGAAGGCTTGGTTGTCCTGGACGGGAAATCCTAACCAGGGACCTGGCACCGGGTGTACGCGACAGCAGGCACCTCCTCTTACACTGCGCTACACGCGCCCTACACCTTCATCACAAAGGTATAACCTCCAGTTGCCCGATCTGTCAACCCGATAAAGCTGACCAATTCTCTGATCCAGATCCACCACCATTCCTCGCATTTGTGACCGAACACTCAGCACCCACTTGGCGCCAGCCGCGTCTGACGACGCCTGAATTCAGATAAAATTATTCAGCGATCTCAGCAGCCAACCCATATCCTCAGGAAAATTGACAGAGAGAACAGCTCACCTGCGAACACAACTGGTACGTCCCCTGTGGGAAGAAGATGTAGTTCGTTTGCGTGTTTCCAGTGGCTTCCTTCACGCTCTCCGATAAAGACTGAAACCTTATAGATTTCCATTCTGCTTGAACCAGCAGTGCAGCTACACCCACCAGCTCGTCAAAGTTATCGATGAAGTTCAGCTTGAATCCATGGAATGAGGCTTGACACGCCAGTTCCTTCATGATGCAAACTGTCACGTCGCTTTTCTGAAGGTAAACAAATTTATCCACGAATTTTGGATTCAACAGCTTCCCATCCAAAACACGTACCGATACATATCGAACAAGGTAAAAAAGGAGTCTAGAGTCAAACCTCAGGGGCAAGCGTTCATTTTGGAAATATGTGGCTAAAGTTGTGGCGGAATTAGATATTCTAGAGCATTACTGATCAGCTCAATTCTAGGCCCGTTAAGATTGATCTGACGCTAAGTCTGTATACGCTATTGTTGGGGAATACCAAAGGCGCTAACAAGGAAAGGTTCCCAACTCGTGGTGAGCTTTTGCGATGCCATTTTGGCAAGATGTAGGGCCCTATGAGTGGAGTCCAGAATCACAGTCGGTTTTTGCTGAACGCTTCTTCAAAGACCTGAAAAGGAGGTCTGGAAGCGTGCGCACAACTATTATCAACCCCTACAACAACCAACCACGGATCTCCCTCGATAGAGAGCCTTCGGGCTCTCTTGTTAAGAGGGATCTCGGGCCGCTTGTCGCAGGGCCACGTGGCGCGTCCCCGGGTGGTGGATAGGGGAATCAAACGCGAACCAAATGCGACCGTGTACTGCCCAGAGACGCAGGTGGGATGCAGGGGATGGACTCCTTGCTCCTGCTGTGTCGGGTCGACGCGTTCCTTGTGCGTGGGAGCGGCATGTTCATGCACAGTGTGCGCGGATGTGTCCGTGACTGTGCGGATTGTAACTGTGTCGGCTCGGCCAAAAGCTTGCACTCGGTAGACTGGGAGTACATCGTAAGGCGATTCGAAGCCGCCTCAAAAGTCTCGCCCCGTCCCTTCGGGCAGTCTGGCTGGCTGCCCGGAGTTCTTCGCCCGCACGACAGAGCCCGACTAGCTACCCGTATGTACTCAAGTCAAAAACAGCAGCACTAAAGGGCCTCATTCCCCTGTCCCCGAAAGAGCCCCCATTTCTGCAGCGATGGGAAGGACGAGTACGGAGAGGCTGCTAAAATCTCAGGGCCTAACCAGGCTGCGCAAATTGAGAAGGACTAGGATGACGATCTGTACTTACAACGCCCGCACGCTTTCATCGGAAGCATCCGTCGAGGACCTGATGATGCAAGCCAGGAAGATCAAGTACGACGTCATCGGACTGACCGAGACGAGAAGACACCACCCCCTGCATCGATTCGTACGAGTCTCTGACAAGCCGAATCGGACGTCTGCGACTGAAGCGATGTGGTTCCGTGCCAGCTTTGACTGTATTCGTCGCGTATGCCCCAACATCCGACTACGACGACGAAGAGGTCGAAGCCTTCTACGTGGAGCTGGAGAAGTTCTATAAGGAAGATCACACCTTCTACAAGGTGATCGTCGGCGACTTCAACGCCAAAATCGGACCGCGAAGGTCGCCGAAAGAACTTCACATCGGAACCCACGGTTTGGAGTGGAACGAGCAAGGTGAAAGGCTGTCTGAGTTTATCATGTCGACCAAGACCATCCATGGAAACTCGCAGTTCCAGAAGCCTCCCTCCCTACGATGGACCTGGGAATCTCCCGGTGGCCAGTTCCACAACAAGATCGACCACATCATCTTCAACCGCAAATATTGCCTGACCGACGTCTCCATTGTCCCCAAGTTCTACACGGGATCGGACCACCGCCTCCTTCGCGCGAGGTTCCGCTTTTCGCGTCAAGGAGAGAAGGCCGCGAAGTTCAAGAAGAGGAATCCCAGAACGACCATCAACTGGGATCTCTACACCTCTCTTGTCGGCCTTTGGGAAGATGCCGTCATGGACAACGTCGACGAGGAATACGATCGCTTCGTGCACCATCTCCACGATAGTGCTAAGGGAGCCGAGAGCTTGAAGACCACCAAGAGACGCCTGTCTCCGGAAACTCTCGAGCTGATACGCCAGCGTGGAGCAGCACGAGCGTCAGGCAACTACCAACTGACGTCCGAGCTTGCGAAGCTATGCAGAGAGGTGATAAAGGAGGATCTTAAGGAGAGAAGGGCGGAAGTGTTGGCTGAAGCTGCAGAGGCAGGGTTGAGCATCCGCAATGCCCGCCGGAACTTCGCCAACTTCAAGACCAAGATGACAGCTCTCCGACGTCCCGACGGAACCGTCACCTCTTCCAGAAGGACCATGGAAAGGGTCATCCACGACTTCTACTCCGATCTTTTCGATAGCCACGTCCACCTGCCCCCATGCCATCTCCCGCAGGATGGATACGTCGTCCCTTCTGTTCTCTCTTCCGAAATCCGACACGCCATCTTGTCGGTGAAGAAACGTACAGCACCCGGTTCTGACAGGATCAGAGCTGAACACCTGAAGAACCTCCCGCCAGCGCTCATCAACACCTTGGCGCGGCTCTTCACACGCTACCTGTCCGAATGCAAGGTTCCATCTCAGTGGAAGACCAGCAAGACCGTTTTGCTGTACAAGAAGGGAGACGTGCACGACATTGGCAACTATCGCCCGATCTGCCTGTTGTCCGTAGTCTACAAGCTGTTCACTCGAGTCATCCTGAATAGGATTAGCAGAACGCTGAACGAAGGACAGCCATGCGAGCAAGCAGGATTTCGGAGAGGATTCAGCACGATCGACCACATACACACCATTACGAAGCTCATCGAAGTGTCGCGAGAGTACAAGCTGCCGCTGTGCCTTACGTTCATCGACCTGAAGAAGGCATTCGACTCTGTCGAAACTGAAGCGGTCATCGAAGCCCTGCTCACTCAGGGCGTTCCTACTCAGTACATCAGAGTCCTTCGAGAGCTGTACAGTGGATTCACGACCAAGATCTCACCATTCTACAACGACGTCGTCGTCGACGTGAAGAGAGGGGTTCGGCAAGGGGATACCATATCCCCGAAGCTCTTCAGCGCCACTCTCGAAAACGTCATGCGCGAACTAGAATGGGAAGACATGGGAGTGAAGGTCGACGGCCGGCAACTGCACCATCTTCGCTTCGCTGACGACATCGTGCTCATAACCCCGAGCATCAGTCAGGCGGAACGAATGCTGGCCGACTTCGATCGTGTATGTGGAAGCGTTGGACTGCAGCTGAATCTTACGAAGACGATGTTCATGAAGAACGGATGGGTTTCTGATGCCCCATTCTCGCTCAACGGAACGAACATCTCCGAATGCTCCAGCTATGTGTATCTGGGTCGCGAAGTCAACATGACCAACGACCTAGCACCAGAGCTGAGCAGGAGGAAAAGAGCGGCTTGGGGAGCTTTCAAGAGCGTCGAAGAAGTCGCGAAGAAGACGAAGAACGTCCGACTCCGTGCCCACCTATTCGACTCCACTGTTCTTCCTGCCCTAACATACGCCTCAGAGACCTGGGCTATACGAAAGCAGGATGAACACGCGATCAGCGTCGCGCAGCGTGGAATCGAGAGGACGATGCTCGGAGTGAAACGACTCATGCAAGTGAGAGAAGGCCTCCGGAGTTCCGAGCTTCGCCGACGCTCGAAGATCAGAGACGCTGTCGCGTGGGCCAAGTTGTCGAAAATTAGGTGGGCCGGCCACGTAATGCGCTTCGCAGACACCCGCTGGACGAGAGCCATCACCGACTGGATTCCGCGGGATGTCAAAAGAACACCAGGACGCCCACCAACGCGTTGGTCGGACTTCTTCGTTAAAGCCCTGAACGACCGATATGACGCTCTTCGTGTCCCTCGAGCGAGGAGGATCCATTGGACCACTCTGGTACGCGACAGGGACGAATGGAGACGCTGCTGGCACCCGCTCGAGCAATTCGATGATCAACGGGACGGCAGGTGATACAGGTGATACAACAACCAACGAGATGAACCTCGGTGGCGCAGCCGTCACACTGTTGACTCATAGGAGCACAACGACGCGCCTTTCAGATCTAGTACGAATGCTGCCATTATTATTGCAAGCATTAGTTTGTTGTTATTACGCTTTCTCGTGATCACAGGAGGCAATTTTAGACTATCAGTGCTTACAGCAAACCAAGGCTGTCTATTTGCGCCTTCACACGAGCCAGTTTTTCAACTATTCATATCTGCACCATGTCATTTCTCTGAGAACAAAAAGTCTTATATTTATTATTTCCCTTCCAGTCATCAGCTATGGTACAAAACTATGAAACAAGTAAAACGCAAGGGCTTGTCACAACAGCAGCATCTTACGAAAGCCAGTGAGGAACAATCTTCTCCGTGACAAGGAATGACCACTTCTTCTTCATTGAACGCGCAATCTGTGGGTTTAGAAAAGGGTCCCAGGTGAACGTCGACGTAACATGAATGCGCGAATAGACAGTCTTTTTGTTGTAAGCATTGACATTCTAAAATTGCCTCCTATGATAATGAGAAAGCGTAATAACAGCAAACTAAACTATGTGCACAAAAAAGGCAGCCCTCGGACTCGAACTGAAAAGTCCGCCGGCGTGCTTCTATAAGGCAGCAGTGTCACCGGCTGCGCGACCGAGACACATCTCGTTGGGTGTCGTAGGGGTTGATATTAGGTTGAAAAAAAGTCTCTTCACACTTTGAAAAAATTACCGTTCTCCTTGTAAACGCATTGGCCAATATTGATAGCTGATTTCGTAAATTTTATCACACTTGTCTACTGTTCATACGCAGACATAGGTCAAGACCCTTCTTGTATTTCATTATCTGCCCATTCTTCCGGACTCAATGCCAGATCTACCCCATAGCCATTTTCGGCACGGCATTCTTAATGAAATCATTAAAAGATCTACAGCACGTCAGGTAGATGACCAAATTAACCATATACATGGCTTGGGATCTATTACTCATCGCACCTGTTATGAATGGTTCGGAAAGTTTTTAAAGGGAGGTCATTCACTCGAGGACAAAACAAGGTCAGGAAGGCCAATGAATTGGACCACACAGAACTACTCCGTTTTCTTCGTACCGATAGTAGGCAGACGACACGCCAACTGGCAGAGAAGCTCGAAATGTCTCATGAGGTAATGGGAATCCATCTGAAGAATCTTGGCTTTGCATGGAAATTCGGAGCATGGATTCTACATGCTATGTCAGACACTCAAAAAGGTCAACGACTCTCCATCGCTGCTTCTCTTCTGTCGAGATACGAGAGAAAATCGTTTCAGCCGCGGATTGTGACAGGCGATGAGTCCTGGGTTCGTATGCCAACTTCCGAAGAAAAAGACAATGGGCACAAAAAGGAGAGAACCCTAATCCTGAACTCAAGCCCAATGTTTACGAAAGGAAGACTCCGTTGAGTGTTTGGTAGATATCTAGCAAAACTACCTTAATCATAATTCATATGACTGTTATTGATGTTATAACGTGTTAGAATGATAGCTTTTTTAAATGTGGATTGAGAAAAACCACTTCATTCACTTCAATCAAGACGTTCAGCTTGTTCCATGCATATCAGAGGGCGGCTCATCCTGAGATATATGGTCAATTTTAGACCATCAATGCTTACAACAAACCAAGGCTGTCTAAACAACTCAGGTATAAATTGACTCCTGTGATCATGGGAAAACCTAATTACCACAAATTAATATGCGTGAAAATACTGGTAGTACGCGGACTCGAACTCAAATGCCCATCGACCCAGTCTGACGAGTTGACCTGTGTCGCGCAAATCTCTCCCGATTCCCAACCCCGAGCAGCATGGACTCAATCTTAACGCAAGATGAGAAGTACGCCTTCTACCTTAACGCTGCCAAGCAGCGAGTCTGGGCAAGGCCTGGTGACCTGTTACCGACCTTCGTTCGGCGGGAAGTTCACGGTGAGAAGCACCTTCTGAGCTTTTGAGTGTGCGCCCATGGATCGATATACTGGAAACTGTTTTCCAAAAGCACGACGAAGGACTCCAAGGTCATGGTGAACGAAATAGAAGAGATGGACCGGCGACTCGCACTCATTCGGTCTCAGAGCTCTAAGAAGGTCCTCCTCTTGGACAACACCGCATCCCACCGGGCAAATTGACCACGGATAAGCTTGCTCAGCTGGGCTACGTTCACATGCCTCCCCCTCCGTATTCGCCGGACATCTCTCCATGCAACTACTACCACTACTTCTTGAGCCTATAGGACTTCATGGTGAGAAGGGGCACATAGACCCAAGCAGACCTCGAGAGCCATACTGAGCAGTGGATCAGCACCAGGCCTAAGCAGTTCTGGAAGGACAGGATCAGGAAGTTGGCTGATCGATGGCAGCAAGTTCAATGACCTTAGTGGCAAATACATTCCTCAGCACTATTGAGTTGTCATTGAGTTATAAAGAGATAAAGAAATTTGTTGAATTTGTCTCATTACTTTTGGCCCACCCTAATAATATGTAGCAATCAAACGCAAGAAAAACCGCAGCGGCCAAAGCGTTCTATTGTATTTCCGTGGATCTGGGGGCAAACCAGTCGTTGAGTGGCTGGTAAGGTACAGAACGTCAGGAGACACATATAGCTCACCTGAAGCGACAAGACGAGAGCCGGCATCCCATCCGTAAGATCTTGGCTATAGAGTGGCATACACACGTACATCCCGTTGTTAATCGCCAACGTCAGGCTGACGTCAAAGTCCTGAAAAGAAGACGCGCTTATCAGCGACACAGTACTCGGACAGCCGCTCTCACCTGCACAGCCTGCGGTGGCGAGAACATCGAATGCTGGACACTGTTGCTGCGTTTATCTGCCGCATTCGCCGCCCTGAGCAGACGACTTCGCTCCAGCCTCCAGTAGTCGTAGGTGTTTTTGTAGTTCAACCAGAGAAGAATCGCCTAAAGGGCGACGGTAGTGAGATTCACTAACCATATTGTTCTTGGCTTTTCTGCTGAACAACAACAACCCAGCAGGAGTTTCCCTGCCTACTGTAGGTTCCTCTAGAGTGCCTACCTTATCTATAGCGCTTGATTTGATCAGCAGTATCGGTCGATTCAACGCTATGTGGTAGGAATACGACTGATGCGATGAGCTTTCCTTGTTCTCCACACGGACCTGAGCATACGGACTTTATGGGTATCAATCCAGAAGCCGTACCCTCAGCCTTACTTGTGTCATGAAGGTCGCATACTCCTGGAACTCCGGCTGAAGTTCTTCGTATTCTGCCACCTTCACCAGCTGCCCCAACTTGGCATTGAACTGAATCGCAGCAGCTCCGAAGAGACGCTCCTTAGCCGATCCCAGCTCCTTTAACACCTGAAACACCTGTAAATTACGATTACGACTCCAATGCTGCCCAAAAAACCTCGTGAGCTAATCGCGTCGGTCTGTCTTATCCCAAAAATTTAATGACCGCTCTAAGAGCCTTAGCACACACGAAACTAACAAATCAATCATTATCGATTGCCGCGACTGGCGCCATCGAATGCCAATACAACAAGGCAATATCGATCAATACTGACGACCTCGACCTCAATTGACTGTTTGAAATGATACGCCAATGTGACAGGTGAACAACGAAGAATAAAAACGAAAAAAAGAGGCAAGAAGGAAGAAAAAATAGGGAGTAGGGAGGAAGAGTAGGTTTAATGCTGACCACGCTACACTGAATGGTCAGGCGTGCTTATTTCTGTGCTTGGATAGGATCCAAAATCGACTCTGTTCACCTCAAGTCAACGTCTCCACCTGAATGCATCTTACACCAGGTCGGCTACCACCTTACCTAAGAATAGAGAGCTCGTTATTTCTGCTGGATGCGCCACGCATTCTGCTTCCTCGGAATATCGTGAAGGACATCTCTGACTGCGCTACACGCGCCTGTTTCGTGCTTACACCTAAAATGTGCTTACCCAACGGTTTGTCAGCTCTGTATCCAAGCTCTCAATCGTGAAGCGAACAGCGGTTGACGTAGGAGTGGCGGCGGTCAGCTGCAGCCAAGGCACGCCCTGTCCTTTCACCTGAAATTTATCAGTTCAGCAGCCGACTTTCAAGATGAATGGGGTGAATCTGTATAACCTAATGTAACGGAGTATCACAGGCACGCCTACTAGAGCGACACGAATTCATACAGATTTGCCCTACGAATTCCCTAAAAGTGTACCGTGAGAGCAAACAGCAGCAGCGGCTCCTTCTCCGCATGAGTAGCCTGCGCTGCCGATGGTGTCCATCCCGTTCTCTCAGCTCTCAGACGGGTCACTAGCGCAGACAGCTCGCTGCGGAACGACTGTTCAGCGAACAGTATCTGATTCAGAAGATCCGTTGTGAACGAGTGGTTCACCTGGCCTGCAAAAATTCATTCAACCTCTGTCATATGTAGCCGACTCTTCGATCAGCTTACCCAACGTGACCTGCATCTTCAGATAGCCCCCTTCTCGATACAACAGCGTCTTGTTAGTGGCCGGCGCCGTCCCTTCTTTGTCCACCGTGTACTCCCCATTGACAGCTACTGCTGGCAGCGCCAACGTGAACGTGTCCATGGGCTTGCCCGCCGACGACACGCAGAACTCAGCATGATGATGCTGAATGCTCGCCGTCCAATTCGCCTGATTGCCTGAAAGCAGAATGGAACGATGTAGGCCTGCTAGGCGTAGGAAGTTCGCCTATTAAATCCCTCACCAGTCACTCCACTGCTGTGAACTCGACTGAGCTTATAGCGAGCCAAGAGGCTCGGAAGTAGTCGTGCTCGCAATTCGATGCTGGCTGTCTCGAAGTCGAACTTGATCTTCATCACCGACGGACGTAAAGCCGCCGGTTTCTTCGCGTCACCAGGCTTCTGATACCACGCGGCTGCGTTCACCTGCGCGGACTCGACCACTGGCACAGCCTAAATGCAGATTTTACTCGCCGATCTAGACACACTGACCTTATTCGAGTACAGAGGACATATTGCGTAGTCGGCTGGACATCTAGATGTCGTGTCCATCACGAAATAATCGGTTGCAGGTTCGAAACCTACACAGATGAACGCTCCTATCTACTTCTCTAGGGTCAATAGATCGGTGTCAAGCGTGTCTGAGAAGAACATAGAGACTTTTGCATCAGTTTCTTTTCGTACGTCATTCAACTGGCCAGCTACCCATTCAGACTGCCAAAAGGTCATCAAAAGGAGTAGAGTACACGGAGCGTACCAGACAGAATCTATTAAGACCGATTATTAACCCTTACCATTGAAGTGCGTAAAGGTACAAAGGCAACGAATAGTAGTTCATCTGCGGTAGAATGGAGACATTGCTGACGTTCGTATGAGCAGTTCGACAATTAGCAAAGCGACAGGTGATGCTGATTACGCGCCATGCATTCTACTTTTACCTGATCTCGTTGATGCCCGGCTGTGTTGCTTTACCTATACAATGATTTCCCGAAGCCAGCAGGTAGACAATCAAGTTGCCTCCCCTTTTCAAAGAACGTCTGCCGCTAACCCTTTCAAAAGCACGTCATGGGTGCGAAACCGATCCTAATCGAATTGCCGTGTCACATGAGGAAATGCGGGGTCGCCGGTTACCACTGCACCACACTACTCCATAAAAAACCACGTGAACGACGAGCCCAAAAACACCTGTAGTGAGTCGGCCTGCGAAATCGTCGAAGGGTTATTCGCCGCCGAGGTCGGCTGAGCACTGAGACGATTGAACTGCTGTTCCAGCTAAAACACCTCTCCGTTAGCAGTCTGAATGTAGATGTCTTCACGCCAACCCTCTAGCTCACCTGTGGGCCGTGCCTCATCACGACGTCGTGAAGTGAATGGGCAGCCACTGGAAGTTCCCCTTCGATGACTCCTAGGGAGACTCTCAACGAAGTCACTGGCTCGTTTGACGGAAACTCATTGTATTGGCTGAAACGAATACTCATCAAGTGATTTTTTTGACTTCTCAACGGCTCTCGCTGAGGTTATAAGCGACCACAAAATGGTTCTGTTGCGATCAAATTTATAGCTCCAGATGACACTCGAACCAGCAAACCCTCTATGCTGCTAGGGCGCTAAGTTCTGCTCGCGAACAAACCTCCTTCTGAAAGCTGATGAGGACTTCGCTGTAGGAAGAGCAGGTCACCTATGAAAGAAAAGTCCAGATGAACGGAGAGAACAGGTTCAGTGGGCTTGATGGATTATTCAACTCCGGTGACAAGAGCTTTCTATCCCAAGAGAGAGGCAAACAGGAAACCTAAAGACTGATCGGAATTCACTGGTTCCTGAAGCTTCTGAATCAGCAGCCTATGTACCTATGAAACCTGCTTAGCACTGTTCTCCCAACTATGTAAGCTGGTGGGAAAAACCTACAAAACTTACTTCATCAGCCTCGCACTACTCTCATGAAGTGTACAGTTGACGATGTGCATGTTCTGCTTGGAGTTATCCGATTCCATCAAAGCGAGGCTCGCCTTCCTGAAATGTAACACATCAAAGTCTCTTCACCGGCGCTGCTCCTAGTCGGCTGAATAGTTTATTGTGAATCTGGGCGTCAAGGCGCTGAACGCTGAAAGCTGGTGGCAATTCATAGTCTATGCCATAAGGCATTAGGTACCGAAACATTTGGTGATGTTGTTTGAGACCGGCTTTTACAACGATCTGGGTATCATGACAATTAGCTTGGTGCAGGATGCGCCAGTTCTATTTCCATGGATATGTATAAGATATTGACTATGAGCCCCGTGGTAGCGGAATTGGTGGTCGCGTGCACTGGTTGTCGCGTGCACTCAGCTCCAAGTTCTTGGTTTGCATCTTCGCTCAGGCCAACCAAGCCTTCCATGCCTCCGGGGGCGGTGATTTGTTACCAAACTCATCCTGAAGGATAAAACTCTGATTTGTGCATCGGCTGGCCAACGGAAGTCATTACATAGGCTAAATGAGCATTCAAATTGTCCCCACAAGTTGCCCTAAAAGTAGAATGCGAGGGGCATCCCAAAAGGAATTGTCTAACGTCATCCATAATGCAAGCATAGGCGCGTGTAGCGCAGTCGGAGGAGGCGCCGGCTGTCGCGTGCACCCGATACCAGGTTCCTGGTTCGGATTTCCCGCCCAGGTCAACCAAGCCCCTCCGGGGTCGGTGAATTGGTACCAGACGTGTCCGGGAAGGATAGAGCGCTGACTTGTTCATCGGCTGGCCACCGCAAGTCATTGTATGGCCAAATACGCATTCAAATCGCCTCCACGGCATCCCATTGAAGTAGAATGCGTAGCGCATCCCAAAGGGGATTGAGTAACGCCGTCCTTTATCCTTATCCTTATCCATCCTTAATGCGCTACCCTTCTACTTATTGTTTCACTGCCTAGTTAAGGATAAAAAAGGATAAACGACAGCGTTACTCATTCCCTTCTGCGATGCGCCACGCATTCGACTTCTGGGGGATGTCGTGGAGGCTATTTGAATGTACATTTGGCCATGCAATGACTTGCGGTGGCCAGCCGATGTACAAGTCTACAAGCTTTATCCTTCCCAGACAAATCTGACACCAATTCACCGATCCCAGAAGGACGGAAATTTGGTTGGCCTAGGCGGGAAATTCGAACCAGGAACCTGGTAGCGGGTGCACGCGACAGCGGCACCTCCTCCGACTGCGCTACACGCGTCTCTACAGCAAATTAAACTCACCTAATATGACACAGTGCTAATGACTGAAAATGTTCGGATTCAAATTCCTCCTGAAAAAACTACTCAAAACCTACCGTAAGCTCATATCGAACATGCTAGTCACGAAGCGCTTAGGCGTCGACTGTTCACTGGTCCTCGATCTATTTGCCTGATCGCGGTCCGAGTCATGATGCTGCTTTACTCCGATCAGCTGTATCATCACCGACACGTAAAGGTCGGTGAGAATGGATTCCAGCCGCACAGAGTCGATCTCGATCTCTCCACGGATCTTCTTCACCACCTGTAAAAGTTGCAAGTTTTATTCGTACACAAAAAATGGGGACCATATTGACCTCAGCACTCGAAAGTAACACAACTGAAATGATTAGGAAGGAAGCTATGCCCCTATAATAACGGCTTTCCTTTCACACCCACTGCATACATTTAGAGCTACGTCCGTCATTTTTTTCTTCAAATTCTCTTAGAGTCGACCTTTACAACCGAAGCGAATTTGGTATCGCTACGGCTGGCCGGCGGGGCCTGCCGTAGCGATACCAAATTTGAGTGGGTTAATCCCATGATTCTGACCACCCTTAACAACTCCCTTGCATAAGGAAGAGATTTCGGTCCAACGAAACTCCAAACTCACGTCGCCTCTTCTCTTGTATGCGCTTCGACTGCGATTCTTCTCGAAATCTCGCATCATGTCCAGCACTCGAACGTCCCATGTCACTGAAGCGCGTGTTTGAGCGCTCAGATGAGAGTGGTTCGACATCGGAGACAAGTCCGCCTGAAGCTCAAAATATTTAAAAGGAATTCTCGAAAAGAACGACCAGTTCTTTTAATTTCTTTCCGTCATGCGGTATCTTCATAACAAAACAGGAAACCCACAAATGACGGTGGCGCACTCGTACGTTTCTTGTGATCGCTGGGTGCATTCAGCGTCCTTAAAACGGCTGCAATCTCCTGAATCAGACACACCGAACACAGCGCCACGACGAATCGCACGTTCTCCACGTTGCCGTTGTACGATAGGTCGGCCTGAAATCGTTTAGTGCACTAAGAGAAGAGATCGCGCCATGCACTCGATTAGCTCGTTGCGATTTCTATTTGATTGGTAGTGTATATGCTGCAAAGACGAAGCATCAAAGTGAGGATATGTGGGTTCATTACGATTAACTTTGTTTTATTGTTTAAGGGGGTGAAACTCCATGCAAACAGAAATTTGCTATCAATCGATTAAAAATTGCAACGTCTTGAGCGAGGGTTTGGCGCAATCTCCCCTTTTAGCAATAAAATACAGCTTCAATCCACTATTTTCTCGAAAAAATAGGCAATTTTACAAAACTCAAGCAATGTGTATACTTACTGCGGCAGATGAATTTTTAAAAAATCAGAGAAAATTATGTTAAATTGTCCCCAAACAAAATGACATTCTGACCGTGCTGGGGAGTCTCTGATTAATAAGGAAATCGCTTTCATTTGGATCGCTCGCTCTCGACCAGTTTGTGTCAATTGCTTTCGTCCAGATTCACTTCAAAGGCGTAAAACTTGCTGAGCGAGCGTTCATTTGACGTGAAAATGGCATATGTGAGAAAAATATTCCGTTCGTTCTCCACCTGGGCTTCTGCTCGAGATTAATTGACGCCAGACGTTCTTACAGGAAGACAACAGCGTTATTTGACCGATGAATGCCAAACCCTATTATCAAATCTGGTACAAGTCGATAGTGTGGCCTACATCTGGGCAGAAGGACGCTCTAGAAAAATTTGGTTTCATCGAGCTGGTCACCCATAAGGGCTCTGTACAGTTGGTGCGCTTACTTGGAAAGCACGTATTCGTTCGGTGGTGTGATTGGTTGTGATCTGTTGGTTCTTACCTCCTATGTAGGTCACATCAACCAGAAGCACTTCAATTGCCGTTCAGATTCCACCACAAACCTCAAGATTAATCGCTAATATTGCCTACATGTTGCATAAACATATTCGTTCGGTGGTTTGATTGGTTGTCATCTTCTGGTTCCTGCCCCCCCCCCCCCGTGTAGGCCAAATCAACGACAAGCACATCGATTTCCATCCAGATTTAACCATAGACCTCAAGCTTAATCGTCAATATGGCCTACATCGGGACAGGAGATGCGCTAGAAAAATAACTTTCGTCGAGCTGGCTGCCAATAGGGGCTCTGTACAGCCGGTGCGCTTGATTGGCGGCCACGCACCTGTACCTGACGGTTCCTGCCTCACCTTGTAGGCCAAATTACCTCGATTTCCGTCCAGGTTTCACCGTAGAACTCAAGACGAGAGGGTCACTCACAATTCCTTTAACTGGCAGCAGCCCTTTCTCGTCCATCTCAATACTCCACGATAGCTTTCCATCGACCGCGACTTTCCTCACATGTACGAGCTGATGCAGATGCGGTGTGATGAACTTTCTCGAAGTGTCCGCTGCCGAAGCTACTACTCTGGAATCCAACCGTTCAATCGGGCACCGTACTGACATCCTACGTCCACGTTTATACTTCCGACGCCGGCGACACGATGAAATGTATAGTGACCGAATCGATCGATTGATCGATCGCATCGCTCGATCAATTCGGTCACCTCTGTAGAATCACGTCGTTCGTCGTCGAAGTATAAAGGAGGCCCAACATATAGACTTACCGCTGTTCAACCATAGCTACAACCATGTTGTTGATGACCACAGTGTACGTCAACGACAGCCGATCGAACGGAAGCTCGTCTAGATTTGTCCAGTCCAACCGACGGCTCTGAAAGACGTCATCCCGTAGGAAGCTAGACCAACGCGTTGGCAGCCAATCAACCCTCACCACCCGAAAATTCTGAAGTAGACGTACCCTGTAGAAGCTGTAGAAGAACGCTTGAGGAATTATATCCATCGGATTCACGTAATCCTTGCCGCCAACCTCAGTCTGCTTCCGATCCTTCGGTTCACGATGCACCGACAGCAGCCAGTGGTACAAGTCAACTGAAATACACTGACTCCTCACTAAGCAACAGGGCATCAAATTGGTTGAAGAACCTTTTTGTTCATTCGCTGTCGACGTCCTCTTCCCTGTAGCCCCTCCATTTGGTGCCACGGTCTGGAGGTTGGCCTAAAGTAGGTATAAACCTTGTAATTTATACATAATCAGTTCTCTTAAAGACAGATATCGTTCGTCTGTCCATGTGTGCGTCCACCAAAGTATTGGACGCTGAGCACATTACGTTCACAATGAACGTAAATGGAAATAGAGCGGGAGAAAAATCTTTAAAACTTTTACGACAGCCAAGCAAATACGATGACCAGAGCCACAACATGAAAGTAATATATCTCATGAAAATATTGTTAAAATAAAAAATAAAAAATCATATCTTTCGATCGAACAATTATTATTCATCGATTTATTGATTTCCGTCAAGCTGTCCATTCCGTGTGGCGCTATTCGCCCAAATTCTATGGCCTTGAAAACAGATTCCAGGAAAGAAAAGCAAAGTTAACATCAACAGAGTTTCTAGACTGAGATCGATATACCGACTTTTGTCCAAAGGCTGGCTGCAGAAGATGGCAATTATGTAAATGTGATGGCCTTGGAAGTTGAATGGTTTTCAGAAAGGGTAAATGTTAGATACGAAAAAAGGAATCAATATCGATCGAGCTACTGATTTCCGTTATCGATTTTTAGAAATGAGTAGTACGAGAACGGTAGCGATGGCGGTGGAAGGATCCTACTATATAAAATCGGCTTGTAAGTAACATGAAAGAACGGATCGATATTGGTCGATCAACTTCATTCGATAAATTGATTTTTGCTCAAAACTCATCATTCACAAACGTGGTGTTCGCTGGACAGGTTTCACCAAGACGAGTGATGGGAAGCGGTGAGTAAATATCGAACGATATAACCGAGTATCGACTGACATTATCAAATTTTGCCAAAGGTTCATTGTGGGAGATTAGAATTACATTCACATTTCTGAAGCCTGTCCAGCGAACACCACGTTCTCGAACGATACGTTTTGAGCAAAAAAGTTTTGGTACCTGTTTATCAGTTACACACTTGCAGTAATTCGCAAACAGGTACCAAAACGTGTGAATAAAATGAAACGGTTAATTGATATCGATCGATGCCGGCAATTATCGATTGATATTATCGATCTTCTATCAAAGTTGACCGTTAAAAGTTGGAGTTGAGAAAAGTTATACTCTACTGGTTGGGCCATCCAACTACTGTGTTTTACGTATCAGAGAGGGAAAGAGATTGTTAGAGTAGCCGCTGACTTACTCTGCTTGATCTGCTATCCCTGCTCAGATTGCGTCGATGCTTCAAGTCTGTCTTTTTGTCCGGTGGCTCGATAGGAAGCCGAACTTCTCTTCGAATCGACGACGGATCAGCTCGGAATTTGCGCGCTTCCGCGTTTGATGCCAGCTGCAACGTGACCCATGTAGGTGGCTGACTACTGGCTGAGAGCCCATCACCCCGCTTACCTTGACCTGCTGGCAAATATCCGGATGCCAGTGGCTCAGCAGCGCCATCAGCGCCGTCTTTCGCTTGCTCTTATCGGAGAACTCGGGATTTAGCGCCAGTGTTGAAGGGGGCTGCAGTGCCAGCTTTTCAACGGACGACTGAAGAGCGCACCATCTGAAAAGCTATGGATCGCTGTCTCCTCTGCGTGAGCAGGCCGTATTATTCAGTATGGCCTACCTGAGCAGTGTATGCAGAAGCAGACAAGTGGGACAGCTGGCTTGGTTCACTCCCAGTTCCTTCACTCTTGTCATCACACATCGTCCTGGTTTCACGTTGAAAATGCGTTCGTCCGTGCAGTCCAGAGCCATCTTCATGACTTGAGCAAACGCCATATCCGTCGCTGCATCGCAGTTCACTTCCAGCTGTAAAGGGAACGATAGCTAGCACAGCAGTGGCTCTTGATCAGCTTGTTTGATTGGGAAGCTCATGCTTCATCTATTTTTCCGCCACAGAACGAGTCACTATAATACCTAAAGAGCAGCTTATAGAAGCTAGGCTCAGGGCTATCAAGGGAACCGTCTCAACGCCATGCTGGAACGGCAAGAGCGAAAACTAAAGGGAGAATCTTCAACCTCCAATTATTAAACAAACACGTTTTGCACTTGCCGAATCCTTTAGGCAAACGGGTAAGATGCTTCGAAAGTTTCCTATGGTTAACAGCGAGCTTACCACGAGGGCGCGAGGCGGCAAAGTGTTGTCTGGGTGGCGTAGTGGTAGAGGTGTTGCTTCGCGAACATGACCCCAAGAGTTCATTTCACGCACCATGCCTCTCTTTTGCATTTTCACCCTACAATCGAGTTTCCGTAGAGAAAAAGCACATGCATTTCTTTTTGCTGTTTGCTGTGTGATTTTTGGAGTTTACATGGTGCTGGAACTGAACCCTTGGCGTCATGCTCCGGGGCAGAAAACACGTAGCAGACTCCAAAAAGACGTGCAGATGCTCTTTCTCTACGGAAATTTGATTGTAGGGTAAAAATTCAAAAAAGAGACATGGTCCGTGAAACGAACCCTTGAGGTCATCTTCGCCAAGCAGCGCCTCCACCACTGCGCCACCCAAGTCACATCACGTCGCATTGCGTCCGCGTGGTAAGCTCGCCGTTAACATAGGAAACTTTCGGCGTCTCTTCTTGTTTTCCTCGAAGATTCGGCAGAAACAACACATGTTTTCTTACCATTTGGAGGATGGAGATCCTTCCTGTAGTATTTTCTGTTGCCGTTCCAGCGTGCTGTTGAGATATTCCCTTGCAAGTTATTTTCAGTAATTACCCTTACTCCTTAAAGGAGATTTACGTTATCATTAACCAGGAAGAAAGTTTTGGACAGCATCGTAGGTGCCTTCTAGCGCCGAGTGAACGAGTAGCGTGGCAGCGTAAAGGATTGCTTTAACTGACATCGCCGATACCCACTGAACGAAGTCGAAGTCACCGATCAGGTCAAGGATGCCGGCCTCAGGGTCTCAATATTCAACGCCTCTGTACTGTCTGCGATGTGTTACGCGACGGAAGCCTGGCCCGACAACAAGATAATCGCCAGAACAATGCAAACTACGCATCGTGCACTGGAGAGATGTCTTCTAAGGACAAGCCTTCGTCAGCAATGGCAAGAAGGTCTACGAAGCTCGGAGCTACGGGAGAAGTCGCAATTAGCAGACCCGCTGCAGTACATGAAGAAGTCCAAATATCGCTGGGCCGGACACCTGCTTCGACGAAAGGACGATAGATGGAGTCTCCGTGTCACAGAATGGCTCCCGAGAGACCATAAGAGACCACTGGGACGACCGCCAACGCGATGGGGAGACTCATTCTCAAGATCTTTCAGAGAGCGGAGTCTGCCTCACTGGATGCAAGCAGCCAGAGATCGAGCGGTTTGGAAGAGTTGTGGTCCCCGCTGAGAAGACCTCCAGCCGACAAAAGGACCATCAAAGTAGATACCCACTGTGCGGTAGCATACGACAGCACCAGTATAAACCATCTACACAGTGACAGGACTTCATTGATATAGAGTGGTCGATCGCCAATGCTATTTGAATCCTGTCCAATTATCATGACATCTGGGTGGCTTCATCAAGTGTTGAACACGGGGCAAAAATCGATAATGTCAATAAACATGATTGACCGGTTCAGTTTTCCTAGTTGTTGTACGGCATGATCACTGGCTGCCATGCTCAAAACCCAGCGACAGAAACGGAAGTACTGACCAGCTGGTTGTAGTGCGCTCATAGGAGCGCACCTAGCGCCATTGATTTCACACGGCCGGACGGACGCATCGAACTACCTCTTTTGCACAAGTACGGAAGGGTGACCTATGCTGCTGATTTTCTACCAGCCACCTGATGAGCCCGCTATCATTTTAATCTCAGCACATAGCGCACATCGCCTGTTACCACATTCCAAAGGATGAACCAGAGGTGAGAGGGGAAATGGTTAAGGGTTATGGCTAGAAACGAAAAAATCGGCCAGACGGTTGCAGTCATTAGCGCCTAGTGTCACTAATTTTGCGCGTAATGGACACGTACAGATGAACGGAGATTAGCTCGTTTCGGTAAAGTGGGGAAGAATTAATCATGCATCTAAGCATTTCGCAGTTACCTAATCAACCAGCTGTCTACACATAAATCTCAACATATAGCACGCCTCTCACACCACATTCCAGAGGATAACAGAGCGGTGAAGTGGAAGGAGGTAATGACTACGACCATATACTGCTCGAACTCGGTGAGGAAGCAATCCGTACCTCAGCTATGGTGTCGCTGAGTTTCTTGGACACATGCAACCAAGTCGTCAGACAAGGTGACAGCACATCGTACAGTGGAAATTCGTTCCGTCCAGTCATCTCCAGCGGACGAGGCATCACCACCAGAGTGTTCACAGCGCCAATATCAATCTGAACACGTTTCGTTAGATTCCTCCCTACATCCTTTTCGCAAGATGTAAAGGCTGGGTTTGATTGTCTCTACAAATTTAAGAAGTCCCAGGAAGTGCCAGAGTAGGCAAAATGTTCGCCGAAACCACCAAATGTTGTTAAAAGTCGCAGCTTTCTTCAGAACTGTTAGCACCGTTCTATAATTGCAGTCGCTACATTCATTTGGAGGTACGGTAGCATATGGCAATTTATGGTCGTTTCTAGAGGTTTGGGTCAATCTCAAAACATTGCACAATCAGCAAGGAGCACAAATCGGAATAATTGACTTGGATGCGTTGACCTTGACTAGTAGACGCCTAAATGAAACAACAGTAAAGTAACAATTTTCGAACAGAATGTGGTGCTTATTACATGTACCCACATCATCAAAGGTCACCTACACCAGTGCATACCAACCTTCCCCCCGCCTTCTCGTACGCAAATCCACCCAATACAAAACTCGAAATGCACCGTCCATTAGAGGTCTCCGAATAGACTGCAGACAGAAGTACCGCAATGAACCTACTTTAAGTTTATGCAGATGCATCTCCTTCAGTGGCACAAGTGGAGGTGCACTCTTGTCCACCGAACCACGATACGACGCTTCCGTGCTGAAAACAGAAATAATGGCTCTACGAAGTGGGTGATAGGCATATCCTCAGGTAGATGACGTATTTCTATTTCACGAAACACACGTCCGCAATGCACACCAGGGGTGTGCGTTTAAGGATTAACGATTTGCCGATTTCCCGGATTTACCGACATTTTCGTTAAAATGTTTTAACGAAATTTAACGACAAAAATTTCTGTTAATTTGCATTAACGAGTTTTACGTACCATTTTCGAAATTTTACTTTTTCTTCATATAAATGCATTTTTTAGTTGAGCTGAGCTTTCGCAGTATCGTTGTGATACCAAGGAAACCCTCTAGTTAGTTAATACTTAATCAGGGGAATACGTGGGCAGTCGCCCTCATATTTCGAGAATTGTTGGTATTTTCTTGTTCCTTGACCAATTTATTTGCGTGCGCTCCCACTTTTCGATGAAGTTGTTTCGCATTTTTTGGCTTTCTAGGCCGTTTTGGCGCTTGATTTTACGCAATAATTTTTTCATACTTCCCAACCAGTCAGCTTTTCACGTTTTTTTGTGGTATTTATATCATGGTTGAAGAGGCATAGAAGACGCGAAGAAAACGCTACGAAACACAAACAATGCGAAAAAATAAGTGTGAGATACGAAACGAGAAGAAAAAGGCTCCTTCCTTTTTCCCGGTAGGCTTTCCGAAAAGTTACACGGGTTCTTCTGCTGGATCAGCTGATGATTGTAGGACTACGTTAAGGCAATTTTGAGCCCCACCTAACTGATAGAGCGTGGCTGGTGGTACTCCAAAAAGTTACACGGGTTCTTCTGCTGGATCAGCTGATGATTGTAGGAGTACGTTAAGGCAATTTTGAGTCCCACCTAACTGAAAGAGCGTGGCTGGGGGTACTGTCACTGCTTTGCTTTTATGATTTTCATGCCGTGCATTTTAACGATTTCGCTCAATCTCTCGTCTTTTTTGAGGGCTGTTTTTTGGCAGTTTTCTTTGGGAGAAGCACGATCAGTGTACACGTAAAACGGTGAACGTACATATATATGTACATGAAGGCAAAAAAATAAAGGAAAAGAGAAGAAACAGATGACTACTCTTTGTCAGTTATTATAAAAGGGGTTAGCCAAAAACTCGCACTTTGCGTCTATTGGATGAAGATTCGTTTTAAGGTTCAACGAAAAAGGTAGATCGTTGAAGGCGCAGGTCTGGCTCTAACAACTATGGATTTTTTTTTGTCTAATCTGCGAATTTACTATGACACTGTTTATCAATCCAAAACCTTCTCTAGAAAAAAAGTTTGGTACGAGGTGTTTCAACGATAAAATCGGAGTGGTCAAATGCTGAAAAGTTGTGAAGGAGTGATAAACAGTGGCGAATTCAATTTGGAGGAATTTGGAAGGAAGGGCAGGATGGACAACTGTAAATATAAGGCAAGAAACGCCCTTTTAAATACGCCTGTTCCTTATGCATTTCATTTGGAACACAGAGGAGAAAGACTTAATAATTGAAATCTGCGTTACGTCGATGACAGAGACAAAAATTTTACTAACTTTTATTAAGATGTTAACTGCATGTTCGTTTTATTTCCGCTTTTCTGAGTCACCTTATTCTATGTATTTATGACGTCTACATGAAGTAGCGTAAGTAAATGAAATGAAAAATGAACAATGGAGTAGAATTCGATTCCATTAAAGTTTCGTCAAGGGTCCATGGCTGTCTATTTGATTCTATTCTATCGTATTCACTAAGAACAGGACCTACTGGGACAAAAGGAAGCATGTACGTAAAAGGCAGCTCTAAGGACTTCGTAAATATCTTCCAAAGACCAACTGTACCAGAGAACATGTTGTGGTCACTGGCTGACCTGAATTCTTCATTAAAACATTATGTAGTTTAGCGAACAATTATGGAAGTATAGAAGAATTTTGAGCTGCAGAAGTCTACTTAGCAAGCACAAGTTTTGTTAAGAAGCTTTGTCAGGGAAAATGAAAAAGCACAAAGACGTTCAGCCGTGCAATGGTGAATAGCAGTTTGGATCTTACCAGAGGCTGGGTGACTTTCCACAAGCTAAGCGAACTAGGCATAGTAAGAAATTTGTTCTTTTAGAAGTCCTTCTGCTATTGTTGTTTCTGTTGTTCTGTCTGTCTAGATGATTTAGGTCTTTTAGCAATTTTGATGCTGCTAGATGGACTGCTGTTGTTCGTTGTGAAGAAGACACTGTAGTCATATAACTGCCATGTAGATGGAGAGAAAAATCCATAAAAGAAAAAATTTGGCTCTTCACCTACTCAAATAGATCCAAACTGACAGCAGCGAAGAGAAATTTTATTTAACGAATTCACCGATTTTAACGCAAAAATTTCTCGTTAAAAATGGTCGTTAAAAATTTACCGAATGAAATTTAACGCACATCCCTGATGCACACCATCAAATTAGAAATGAAATTATAGATCTAGCTATAGGCTCATCTGTTTACACTTTCAATGCTAAGCAGCTGCTATTACTACTGACGGCATATTGCATTGTAGTGTATTTCTGCTGTAGTCCATCGCATAAACATAGTGGCGTAATAAATAAATAAATAAATAAATAAATATCACCCTTGCCATACCACTGCTACATATACATATACCATTTTTCACGTCGAATTGGATACTTTTCAAATCAAATTGGAGAATACTATAAGCTAGCGTAAGACTTGTGAATATCAGAGCAAACTCTTCCAAATCGAAATGACCTTCTTAAAGGCTAAAGTAAATCCTCTCCAAGATGGTTGAAATAATTTTTTGTTCAAGGAAAACCTGGCATAGCTTTCTTTAAAAATTTTTAGTTCAGCTCCCTCAATGAGTGTAATAACTTTATAAAATTTTTACTTTAAGTAAAAATATTGTAAATTAAATTTTGCTTTGAATAGCAACAAGGCAGCAATCATATACTGCATTAAAAGACGAGATCACGCCATGCATTTGAAAAGACCGTCGCGATTTTTATATGAATGCAAGTGTAAATACTGCTTACATGAAGTAGCAAAGTGAATCTATGTGTGTCTTTTACAATTGCTTTTATTGTATTGTTGACATATGTGAAACTCAATGCAAGCATAAATTGCTTCATGTCGCGAAGAAAGGCAGCACTGGGAGATGGGAGCGCGACAGCCAATCACAACCAAGCAGAGCACCAACCGAACACACTCCAGTTGTTGGGGTATAGACCGTACATCCCACTCTTGAACAGCACACTCATTCGATACGAGCTGACTGGCTGGTGCGCCCTCACCTCACAATGCTGCTCATTTTCGCGACATGCACCTATAAATCTTGCTATCAATCGAATAAAAATCGGGACATCTTGGAAGAATGCATGACGCATTCTCTTTTCTGGCACTGAAATATGGCCACCTTTCTGCTCTTTAAAACGAGTCTTAAAACATTTTTTATGGAAACATGGGAATTGTATAAAATTTCAAATAATGCGTTCACTTGAGTAGCTGAGTTAAAACTCAAAAAAAAAATCATAACTTTTTGAACAACAAATTATTCTAACCCTTTTAGGCTAGCTTAAAAGAGTGTCCAATGTGATTCTAAATCTGTTCAACTCAACGTGGAAATGGTGTAATAGCATCACTTGTTATAAGGCGGGTGTTTTAGGGCAGTTTTTTTCATCAGATAGTCCACCAGAGTTCATGCTCAGCTCATAGCACAGCACTAGTTTTTATGAATGATCTGCTTGCATAACGACGGCTCGACCCCTACTGAAACACTGTTACAGAATCCGTTGACGCTTACGAAAGCACTCTTGAGGAATGAGTGAACTATTTTGTTGATCGCCACATTTCTGATAGCTGCTCACAGGAAAAAGTCCGAAATTTTCAGAATATTTCTTCGCAATGTGGTTACGACTAGACTCGGTTCTTCAGAATGTGGTGATATCTGTACCCGGCCTCTCACCAGGTGGTCAGAAGCTAGTTGACACCAGATCAACGTACCATACAACAAAACAACTCAGATAACAAGAAGTTCGAGAATAGAAAAGGCTCACATCGCCTGCCTCGCCTTCGAATCTCGACGTTCGAGCGTCACTTCGACGTCGGGCACCTGATAGTCGACAACGACCCTTGGCTCAACTTCCAGTAGGCGAGATGCCAGAGTGGATTTCTCCCAGTCGATCTATGCAATGAACAGGTGGAGGAGGTGCTCCTGGAGAAAGGAGAACAAATCAGGACATACCGCTGCCTTGAAGTTCACTCGATTGCCAGCAAAGTCAGTCAACAGGCGAGGTGTGAAGTGGAGCAACTGCGCAGACAGTACAGAAGAGTGCAGGTTGAATGACACGCCTCTCTCAGCCTGACGGAGGAAACACGCATTTTCAAGGCTTCATATACTCCTTGGGATCTCCGGAAAAAACTCACAAAGTCCTTGATTGTGCCCGTCGTCACCGATGCCCTCTGGAGGAGAACAACCGCCATGTTGGCGGCTGTTCTCACCTCTCCACCAGCGCCGCTTGGAAGAAGGCTGCACTCGAACATCGATATGTGGACACGTGGGAGATCCAACGACACACTGAGCAGAGGCTTCGTGTCGGCTAAAGAAAGAGGGCTGTGGACAAAAATACGCAAAGTCTCAAGAGAACATCCTTTACCCATCATTCAAGTTTCACACATTCGATTAAATTTCCAGATTTCTCATTACTTATTATAAAACATGGGAGTGCCAAACGCTTATCCTGGTTTCATCAAGCAAGTATGTACATTGAGGTGGCCAGATACTTTCGTATTTTTCATAATTTTCTTCTTTAGAAAAAGCCAACAAAAGGACAACTAAGGTAGTTACCACTATAATCAAACGGGTGTCCAGTGGGCACTGCCCTCAACTTTTTTCATTTTTTTTTGAATTTCTAGTTAATCAATTTCATTAGTTTTTATTTTTACCTTTGATTTGACAGAACAAATAACCGACAATTCAAAAAAAAAATTTCTTAATAAAATTTTGTTTCATTTTAAATCTGGAAGGCACCCATCTGGAAGGTTAGTTTATACGCTGTACCTGGGACATCGACTCTTCACTCTAGCTGCTTTGATAATGTTATTCTATAAGAAGAAATGACGTTTAGGAGAGTAGTTTCACTAAAATTCCCGACTTTTCCAGGCTGCGAAAAAGGCGAGGACGCTGAAATGTCAGCCGAAGTAAAGCCTGCTTAGCAGTCTTGTAGTACAGCTTAGAGAAACACGCTGGATCATTTTAAATATTTCATCAATAGCAAGAGGTGCTGCACAAATGGTCCAGTGATGACTATGACTACGCTCGATACAAACATTCTACGATTGTCTATCCAACTTCTAACTTCGCGGAAAGCTATTAGGTTGTCCAAAAATAAATGAGCGTTTTGCACTGTTATTATTGGAGTACATTTTTCCAATAAAGTATGTTTTATACCTTGCAGTGTTATATACCATTGGAAAGTAAAGTTCATGCTCTCTTTAACCATGTCTTCAAATTTTGTTTAGAACATAGATTTTCCCCAATTTTAAGCTTTGCCGTTTCAGATTTCTGAACGCAATTTTCGCTGAATTTTCTTCTACGAATCCAAACTTGGTATCAATGTAACTAAAACGGCCCATAACATCAACGCTGCATTTGGGGGTGATTTCGCTAAGGATCGCACAGTTCTCCAGTGCTTTGAAAGGTTTCGATCTGGAGATGAAAGTCTCGAAGAGGTCAAACTGTGAGAGAGCTAGCACAGCGTTTCGACGTTGACGGCAGCACTATCAGTTGCCATTTAAAAGCGATCCGAAAAGAAAAAATTGGATGAATGGATCTCGCACGAACTGACCGCCGGAGAGAAGCTTAAGCGTCACGACACCTGTGTTTCGTTAAGGCTGTATAATCTGTGGGAGCCTTTTCGGACATGATGAAGACGAAAAATGGACCCTTTATGACAACTGGCGTCGCTCTGCACAATGGCTGGACAAGAATGAGACTCCCAAGGAGATGCCGAAACCAAGTCTCCATCCAATGTGACCGTATGGTGGACAATGGCTGGTATAGTCCACTACAAGTTCTTGGATACTGGGAAGACCATCACAGCGGAGAAGTACTGTGCCGAAACTGAAGTATTGCAGAAGTTGATTGAAAACAGCCGGCTTTGGTCAATCGAAGAGGTTCAATCCTATCGCACAGCAACGCGCGTCCGCACGTTTCAAAAATTGTTGACCAGAAACTGCATGAATTGGGATACGAAAGCGTGCCATATCCAGCATATTCACCAGATCTGTCCCCTACCAATTATCATTTTTTTCAATCATTTAGACCGTCCTTTAAAGGGTAAAAAATCTAGCAAGCAAGATGATGTCGAAAATGACTTCAACGGTTTCATCGTCAGAACTCCGAATTTCTAGGCTATCGGCATAAATAAACCAATTTCTTGTTAGCAAAGACGTACAGATTCTAAATATTATTACTTTGTTTGATAAAGTTCTTTCTGAGCTGAGTTATGCTAATTTCAATATTCGAGTTCAAACGCTCATTTATTTCCGGACAACCTAATAAAAGGACCCTGAACCCCGACAGCCCTAGTGCCCAGGTTCTGATCTTCTGAAGCTCAATATACCTGTGAAAAGCGACTCCGTCAGCGGCTGACGATGCTGTCGGCCGACACATTCCCGGTAGCACATCTGGACGACCATGGACGGATGAACCAACGAATAACACCGCGACACGTCTACCAGCAGTCGATCCAACGCCTCTATGGCGAGTGGAGTAAAAAACACCTTAAAAAATAGATGTCTGAATGTGCACTTGCTAACTTAACTCTATGGAGCCTTACGTCCATGATGCTTCCGAACGAGCCGCTTATGACCAGCTTCTGCTCGTAAAACAGCGCAGTCGCATCCGTCGTTTGCGGGTCGAACACAACTTCTCCTGATAATGTATCAGGTACCATCTGCATCTGGGGTTGCTGTGATTGTGGCAGCTTCGGCGAGAGTTTAGATGGAGTCAACATCAAGTGGACGGACGATATACCGTCTTGTACCTGTAGAATAGAGCTGATGACGTATATGAGCGTTCGTCTCCCAGTACCAGTTTAGATAAATCTTGGCATGACGTTGTTCAATTAGCATGCAGTTTTGGTAAGCTGTCGAGCATGGTTTTTAGAGGCCTTGTTCCGGGTGACTTTTCGGCAAATTTGCCTTCTTCGGAGGCAGAAAAAGTCGGAGCAATTACAATGTTATTTGTCAAAACATTAGCTTGAATTACAAAATAATTTTCTTAAGGAAAATAGAGACAGGTTCAGCGATGGGAGTTGCAAATGACAACTGGCATGTCAGTTGGTTGTCATGGAGGACCATCGCTCACCCATAGCTAGAAGTAACGCGGGTGAATGAGTTTCAACTCGGGACCACCCGGCTTAAATACCCCTCTAGGTCAGATCACGTCGATCGAACCTGCAGAGATCTAAGAATGCCGCTAATTCTTGGGCTACCGCTGGACACTCCTCCTTCCGGTTAAAGCCAGAAGTTTTAGATGTAATCGAGTGTCCAGAGGTAACCTTACAAGGAGAGCCCCCTAAGTTACGGTGAGCTTTTGCGATGCAATTTTTAAGGATGTAGGCTCCCGTGTGGGGAGTCCAAAAGCGAACTTAATTTTTTCGGAATGTCCTGTGGTCGAAAAAACGCGTGTAGAAGCGCGAGCGAAGTTCATTACGTCCTGATGCCACCCAACCGAATGTGGTCGGATGGCGCAGTGGATAGCGATGTCGCCTCTAGGCAGCACCGAGTGCGTTTTACGGTTCGACCCCCGTGTCGCTATAGTTTTTTTCACACATCGGGCCGTTATTATTATGTGCTTGCGTGATCACAGGAGTCAATTTGTACACGATTAATGCTTTTAGCAAGTGTTGAGTATTTACAGGTATCAATCCAAATTCATGACCTATCCACTGAAGTGCATGTGTACGTATGGATTTACAGCATCGTTATTGATACGACACAGTGCAAATACGTAACTATAATATTGAGACGTAACTCAAATAAAAGCACAAAAGGCTAACTTACTATTAAATTGGGAAAAAGTCGTTTCATTTTTTTTCAAAGATTTATTACTTCACAACTACAAAGTCAAATCAATTGAGATACACTCCATTTTGTTCCATTACACTTTTCCAAAGACTGGGTAACTTTCTAATTTCTTTCGTGTAAAAGACTGCAGTTCTGGAGTCGAACCATCGCTGAATCTAATTTTTGAGGTCTTCGTCCGTTTCAAAATATTTCTCTCCAATTTCTTGCTTGAGAGGACGGAAGAGATGGTAGTCGGTGGGGGCGAGGTCAGGGTTATACGGTGGATGTAGCATTACCTCCCAGCCCAGCTCCTCTGTTGTCTCACTTGTGAGTCTTGCAACATGTGGTTTTGCATTGTCATGCAAGATCCTTGCACCTTTGGTTTCTCAGGCCTCTTTTCTTGGAGAGCTGCGGCAACTTTGTGGAGTTGGGCACTGTATGTGGCAGCAATAGGTGACTCTCCACTTCTGAGAGTTTCCCCGTAAATCGCTCCTCTGATATCCCACCAAACACTCAAAAGAATTTCCCTTTCGTAAACATTGGCTTGAGATCAGGCTTAGGGCTCTCTCCCTTTTGTACCCATTGCCTTTTCCTCGGAAGTTGGCAAACAGAACCCAGGACTCACCGCCTGTCGCAGTCCGCGGCAGAAACGATTTTCTCTCGTATCTGGACAGAGGAGAAGCAGCGATGGAGAGCAGTTGACCTTTTTGAGTGTCTGACAGAGCATGTGGAATCCAAGCTCCAAATTTCCATGCAAAGCCAAGATTTTTCAGATGGACTCTCACTATCCTATGAGACACTTCGAGCTTCTCTGCCAGTTGACGTGTCGTCTGCCTACTATCGCTGCGAAGAAGATCGAGTAGTCCAGTGTCACCCAATTCAGTTGGCCTTCGTGACCTTGTCTTGTCTTCAAGTGAATATTCTCCCTTCAAAAACTTTCCGAACCACTCATAACAGGCGCGATGAGTATAGATCCCAAGCCTTATATACAGAGTGGCCCATAAGTCCTGCAACAAAAACATAGGCGTATAAAAAGGCTAAGAATGCACCAAATTTGAAACACTTTTAAACCGTGTTTGCCAATGGTTTGTAGATTATGGTGGAGCGGTATTATTCATAAGGGACCACTCCTGGATTGATAAGAGCCTTCAGATCGTGTGGGTTGCTTTGCAGCTCACGTCGCAGCCCCTCTTACGGAGTTTTACTTCTTATTCGTTCCAAAGAAGATATTGAACAATAGTTTTCCCAGGCTTTATAGAGCAAGACATTTTCTTTAAGATGGTTAATAAATAAAGATTGAAAATCTAAAGATTTAGGAATTTCACAGCTAGTCTTTCGCAGGTGCAATATTTTGCAGATGGACGGAGAACCGCTACCACGTCCTTTTCTTTTGCTGTTACAGGAATCGCTTTACCAGAATGTGCATTTTGCCTTTAAACAGCGCGATTGAGTTTCTAATATATGGTGTTAGGTTTTCGTTCCTATCAAACGAAAATTTTTATTGATTTTCACTATTTCTACACAAAAACCTATGGAGTACGGGGAGACATTTTGGAGAATCGAGTATGTATGACAAAAACCTGCCATGCGTGGCCGTTGTTTTTACATCATCAGGTTCCCGCAAAGGTAGCATTAAACGCACTATTATTTTGACATTTCTGGGATCGCTCAACTTTGAGAAATTTTTCATCAAATGAGGCAGAGGCTGAATACCCATTTCGAACGACGCCCTCCAACTGGGCTTACAAATTTTTCCTTCTACTCTCTTCTCCTCATAGCTGAGTCTTCGTCTCACTTGTGGACTTGTAGAGCTTTCCATGTAGTTTTCTAGAAACAACATATTGCTTAGTAATAGATTACGCACACGGCTGAATATTGAATTTGTTCCAGCTGGTTGCTGCATCCTCTATGATCAGGAAATTAATAGCGTTCTTCTACTGTAGTTCAGATCCGTTCATCCAGTGTTCACTCATGAGAAGCCTTTGCACTGTCCTACACAATACCATCACGCTGCATGTTCATCAACCAATCTTCCGAAATTTAGTCACATCGGAACGGAAGCGCCCCACCACGGGCCAGAGAAGAATTTTCGGTAGTTTTACGTGAGAGCGCATTACTTTGTAATAAGAGCAGCTAAAACCATGACGCCTTCCAGAAGTATAGCACTAAGTATATGCTACATAACTGTTGGTATGCGGTTTTTTTGCAATTGGAAAAAGACAACCAATAAGGTCTCCTATTTTTGTTGCTGGACTTATGGGCCACCCTGTATCTGGTTAATTTGGTCGTCTGCTTGACGTGCTGTAGATCCTTCTATGAATTCATGAAAAATGCCGCGCCAAAAATGGCCCTGAGGCAGGTCTGGCGTTGAGTCCGGAAGAATGGGTAGATAATGAAATACAAGAAGGGTCTTGACCTATGTCCGTCTGCGAACGGTAGACAAGTGTGATGGGATTACGAAATCAGCTATCAATATTGGCTAGTGCGTTTACAAGGAGAACGGTAAAAAAAAACCTTTTGAAGTGTGAAGAGACTTTTTTCCAACCTAATAAAAGCATTAATCGTGTACAAATTGACTCCTGTGGTACGCAAGCACATAATAATAACGACCCGATGTGTGCAGAAACTATGGCGAAACCGAGGGTCGAACGGTAAAACCCACCCGGTGCGGCCGAGAGGCCACATCGCTATCCGCTGCGCTAGTCAACCACTTCGGTTGGGTGGCAGCGGGCATGATGAACTCCGCGCTCACGCTTCCACACGCCTTTTTTCGGCTTCAGAAGAACATTCCGAAAAAATTAACTACGGTCTTGGACTCATCATGCGGGACCCTACATCCCAAAAAAATTGCATCGCAAAAGCTCACCGTAACTTTGGAGGCTCTCCTTGTTAAAACTAGCGCCTTTCTTAGATCTCTGCAAGTTCAGATTTCCTGGATCTGACCTACAGGGACATTTAAGCCGGGTGGTCTCGTACCGAAGCTTATTCACCCACACTGTTTCCAGCTACTGGTGAATGGTGGTCCCCTACCGCAAACAAAGCAGTCCCAATGCAAGTTAAGGGATCTACTGTACTTACTCGTTTTCTATACTCACCTTCTGCGCCTTTAATAACCCTAATTAAGGCTTAAGTCCCGTGTGCAGCCGCAGGCCCCTATACCTCTAACTGCTATAGTAAGAGCAGAATTTGTGGCAGTTGCACTCTTATGCAGGATTATGGCCCAGACAAGGAGCCTCCAATCCTTCTCATTAGTTCATGAGATCTTCATTTTTGCTTTCCAACAGCTTACAGAACGCACCTGGAACACCTTGAACGTCCGTGCATCGACCCATTGCGAAATTTCTCCAGGAGCTCCAAACCGTGGTCCTTCCGACTCTTAAACGAAATCCAGTACGAAAATCTTTTTTGTTAAAGCCAATACTTGTTCTGTCACTAGCGATGTCTATTTCAGGCAGCTTGGTCACGTTGAAGCAGCAACTACCACAAAACAAGATCTTCTTCATTCACACCAAACCGTGTCCACAAGTTGCAAGGGGGACTCAGAAAAACTGCAGTGTTTCGGATGGCATGTGCTGGCCCATCCATCGTGTTCATCGGACCTTGCTCTAACGGACTACCATCTGTTTCTTTCGTTGTCGAAGAATTCAAAGGAGGAACTATTTGACGACGAGGAACAACTTGAAAGTGCCTAGCTGAGTTTTTTCTTCAAAATCCCAGGAATTCTATTGAAGCGGGATCTACAAATTGCCTGACAAATGACAATATGTTGTAGATAATAATGGTATGTATGTTCGGTTGTTGTAAGTATGGAAAGAGAGAAATAAATTTGGAAAAAATTGCACAAGGCGGGATACTTCCCTTCCAACCTAATACTTTCGCTTTTCAGTTCTGAAATTGAGCAGGTCACTCTGCCAAGAAACCTACTTGTTCTCGCAACATTGAACTGATTCAGATACTCGCTGTACGCATCGGTTAGCGGTCGCACGGAGAGCAGGCATTTCTCTATCTAAACACACGGAGGACGATTTACTGGATAGCAAAAGGCTATGTACTGCTGAAGCAACATACCGGGACTGATTTAGACATGGCCGAGTGGAACGATGCAGTGTCAGCCGATGGCACCTCGCTCGTCGACTGGGTGCTTGTCTTCCGCGTCGGCGTAAAGAACTGGCGAAGCTCTTCTCGAAACAGCCTGTGAAGAATGCCTTGTGGAAAGCTCCACTTCTGCTCATCAAACCATTCTGGACCTACTTCTTCTCCGGATACACTATGTTCTGAAAAACTCCCGGCTGAGCGCCTGGTGTCGTGATTATAGACGGAACACACAGCTTCTGCTCCAGATGCGTTAGGAAGAACTGCCCACTGAAACGGTAGACGATAAAGGGGAAGTCATATCTCCTCCATCGCTGTTAACACTCGGCATTACAATCGAAAGCGAACTGAAACCTACAGAGTATCGTCTTTGGTTATGAACGCAGTGTCTCCATAGCAAGCACAACTCCACACCGTCGTTTTATCCCACAGGAAGTGAAGGCGTTTCGTTTCCTTGTCGTGCTTAAGGAGGAACTTCTGTCGCATTTGATCGAGTTGACTTGATCCGCCAGCGAGGGGGAGCTGAAAATATCCCCGCCTTGAAAGAAGAAAGAGATCGATTCTTTCTGTGCTCCCTGGACATAGAAACCCCCACTTCTGGAGAATGGTGGCATTTTTGGAGAATAAGTACGACTTCAGACCCTTTCCGCTTACTGGTTGCGCTTCAGATGCAGATACGAACAGAACCAAGGGGAAGGTATCAATAGCAAGAGGACTAACAAAACGCCCAAGGCCAGCTATAAACGTTTTGCTCTTGGATGACAGCGCTCTGTCGTTGGCGACGCACTTTAACTCATCCATTTGACTTCTCAAGTTTTCGTTGGTCATAACTTAACCCTCATAATGGTACTCCTTATCCCAATTTACACTCCTGAGGATGCATCGTATTCATTAAATTACCTCAAGTAAAACACAGCACAGGTGCGGGGTAGCGCAGTCAGAAGATGCTCCGGCTGTCGCATGCATCCGGCACTAGGTTGCTGATTCCGATTTTCCGCTGAGTCCAACCGAGACTGCCATCCTTCCGGGGTCTGCGAATAGGCTCCAGAAATATCTGGGGTGGGGTAGGGAGGGGGGGGGGGGGGATGAAACTGACTTATCCATCCATCGGCAGGCCACCACCAGTCATTTCACGGTCTAATACCAATAGACCAAATATGCATTCGAATTTCCTTAACGACGTCCTACAGAAGTATAACAGAATGCCTGACGTTTCCCAAGACGGACTGATTACCGCCGCCATTATCATTTACACTTTGGCCTAGAAGGCACAATTTCTTCCAGAACTACTAGTTCTTAAACCACCCACGATCTTCAGCTCAAAATGCTAAATGTTGAATTCTATACTCAACACTGTATTAGGTTGTCGCAAAATTATCTCCGTTTCAAGGTGTGTATAAATAAATAAGTTTTTTACCCTAAATCATTCCACCTTAGGGAAAGCCACACATACCTTTCGGTACCTTCTTTGCTGCTCTTTCGCAAAACATATGTGGATGTCGCTCTAGTTTTTCTGGCAGACCTTTTACAGAGCTCCGTAAAATCATGGGCCGACACGATCATCGAGTCATCATGATTTACGAATTGAAATTGGGACATTCTGCGGCAGAGGCATCCCTAACCTTAGCAGCGCTTTTAGGACGGATTCTCTTTGCGAACGAACGGTGAGGTTCAGCTTCGAAAGATTCGCTTCGGCGATATTGATCTCGAAGAAAAACCGGGTCACGAGCATAGGTCGTCGCTTGACGATAAACTTTTGAAGAGAGCCGTCGGAGCAAATCCAGAGACGGATTCAAGGACGTTAACAGAGGATCTTGCCGTACATCATAGTATGGTAGGAATACATTTTGCGAGGATCGGCGAGGTGAAGAAGATGTCGAAGTGGGGGCCTCGTGAGCTGACCGATGACCGAACCTGCTAGTTCGCTTTAAAAATGAGGATGAGGATGCTCCTCCAACAACCGTTCCTAAACCCGACCTTCACCCTAAAAAGGGTATGCTTACTTTGTGGTGATGTTGTAGAGGTTAATCCATTACAGCTCTTTGCAACCTGGTCAGGAGTTTTACTGCTGTGATTTAGACCAAATGTATCGGAAGCTGCAAAAATTGTAGCCAACGGTGGTGCATAAAAGAGAGCCGCTCCTGTTGCAGGACAATGCAAGGCCCCACACCTCACAGATCACTCGGGGAAAATTGACCCATTCAGGTATCGAAGTTCTCTCTCCCTCTCATTCTCCCGACCTTTCCCCGCTCTTGATCTTCATTCGCGTCAGAAACAATCCACTAATTTGGCCGATGTTGAATGTGCCTTCCTTGATTTCATTAATTCCTGTGATCCCAGCTTTTTAGTGTAAAGGATTAGATTCATTACCGTTTCGTCGACAAGAATGTATAAATTCTAGTGGCTTTTATTTCGAACAAGTGCTCCGACACGCCTAACGGCGTGTCTCGCACTTGCGCGCTTCGCGCGACTTTGTAGCATCACTGACCTATGGAAAGTAGTTTTTGTAAAACATAAAATTCGCTGACACCTTGGAACTGGCGCGTACTTTATCGGCATCAGGCCGTGCGTTCATCATAGACATTCCTTCCTGACCGGCCAGTGATGTCATTGGTTTGTGCTGTGCAGTACATCTGTCCCTCGGTTTGTTCCTCCGCAATCGTACTCATGCGCAACAGCTAGCGTTTCCAGATATCGTTGACATGTCTTCCGAGGCCAGGTTTCCCCTCACTCGTTTCTTCTTACTGGATCTAATTGCTGATCCGCTTTTACAGGTCTTCCCTCCCCCTCTCTAGTCCCCCACCTTCCTGTTCCCAACTACTGGCCCACTTCTTTGTTTCCACTATGGACACCTACTGGTCTCTTCTTGCTGGTTTCCCGTCCTGGCCATTCCTCCAGGTTCTTCCTTTCCTTAGTGGTCGCTTTCCTCCACCCTTCCCCGTCCTGGTCCCGCCTCCAGGTTCCTTCTTCCAGGTAGATTCCTCCCCACCCCCACCTCAGGATCCTCCGTACTACTCTACCCCAATTAAGTAGGCCTCCCACGCTCACGACACGACGACGGAGAGCAAACGCCCATTGTGTGACATCGGCGTCACATCCTCTAAATCCGGTCTCTCTTAATGGTAATGGATCCCCTTGCTGATCCTCCTTACTATCCCCCCTCCCCCGTCCCCTGATTGGTAACTCCATAACGATCCCTACATATTGCTTAAACTTTTCTTAGTGCCACCTCCTGGCCTGCTTCCTTGTTCCCCTCATTGACCATCCCGATGCTCCTCCTGTTCGCTGCCTCCTGATCGCTGTCGGCTCTCCACCCTCAAAGTCCTCCTTCTACCCTTACCCTTTTAGAAGTCTTCTCATGCTAATGGCACAAAGTCGGCTTCTAAACCTGGACGCTCAGAAACGCCCGTAGATGATGTTGTGTTAAGCAGTAAAGGGCTGCGTTTTTCCTGCTGCAGCATCATCCCACATTCAATAGCAAAGTTTGCCCGCGCAGTAGATGATGCGGCGTACCGCACTTAGGTTAGATCACTCGATGGACAAACTCTTTTATATATAGGTGGTGATAGGTTAGATCACTCGACCGCTCTCGCTGTGGATGATGCAGCGTATCTTACTTAGGTCAGATCACTCGACGGACAAACTCTTTTATCTGAGTTGCGGCAGTTTGAAGTGAGCGGTCCGTTTTGGCTATTAATTTTGCGACAGCACAATACTATTCAATTGTAACCAATTGCAAATAAAGAAAAAACACCGAACATGATACATATCTGCAGCAAATCCAACGTGACAGCTCCCAAAATTATAGCAGGAGGGTAGGTACAATTAATGCGACATACGCAAAGTCAGGAAAACTTAGACTACAAGTATTAAACATTGGAATACGAAGCACAGGTCGACCGCTCGTTTTCAGGCTTCCACTACACTTTCCACAAACGGATACAAGGGATAAAGGATGAAGGACGGTATTTATAAACCCCTGCTGGAAGCGCCGAGCAATCCGCTTCAACGTGTCAACGCGTAAGCGATTTGAATGCTTATTTAGCCCATACAATGACTTGGGGTGGCCTGGGCAGCATTCCGCACAATGCTGGTTCCAAACAATCGCCCCATGAAGGTCAGAATGCATAGTTTGTATGACCGGGAGACGAACCAGGAACTTCGATACTGGAAGACGGTCAGGAGGTACACCCGCCCCTCCTAGGGGCGTGCGATCTTCCTCTCATCCCCTTGCACACCCTCCCCCAACACCATAGGCTTCACCGAAAGTCTAACGGCTGCTTTACGAAACCTTTGACACGCAAAACAAAACCCTCCAGCAGGGGGCGGGTGTACCTCCTGTCGCGCTGCCATCGATACTAGGTGCGCACACCTTCTCCTCATAATCATTCCTAACCAATAAACAAAAGAACCTGCGTCGTTTCATCTTAGGACAACAATGACATATCTAGAACAAATGGTGTGAAACTTCTCCAAACCCCCTTCTCTCACCTCTACATCCAGCGACACTCCGGTAATACTCGCTCGGGCGCACTCGAGCCATGTAGGACTATCGGCTGGGTAGAACACTGAAATACCATTAATGGATATCTACTTATACACTTGCAACAATTCCATAAAAAGCAGCGCGATAGGTTATGAGCTGCATAATGGGACCAGACCAACATTTGGATCCCGAAACAGGTATGTATCCGTTAGTCTTAGAGTGATTTCTCAAAAAAGAAGGAAATTTCCATAGCTATTCCAGCGTCAGTGCCCACTGTGTTGAGATTGGCTCAAACTGTGCTGAGCCGAGCGTCGTCTTGACCACTGATTGATATCAGCTTGCTATCATTGTGAAAATCGAGGACTGAGAGACCCAACGCTGTTTCTGGACTCAGAAGAGAAACCTGCGCACAACATGGGTTAAGCCTGCTCCGCTCTAAAAAGTGAGTACTGACCCATGGGTTAAGTGCGGGACAGCCAGCTGCACCGAAATGGGATGAGTATTATAGTTGAGCTCGAACAAATATATTCAAAAAATTAATCGAATAATCGAATACTCGTCGAATTCTATTCGAGATTTTGGAATGCTCGTTCGAAATCGAACGTGAAAAGAAAACCATATTCGAACATTCGAAAATCGAATAATTTCATTCGAACTTCCAAAAAACTTCAACTCTTCAGGCACAGAAGCTGATTCGAACAGATTATTCGTCTATTCGGATTTTCGAACAAACGAAAACGGAATGTGGTGCTTGCTTGACCTTCCGTCATTCAAGCTAATTCATGAGCGAACAAATTTGTCCTTTCACTCTCCCGAAATCTTTCGACATCGAACAAATTCGTTCATTCACTCTTTCGATAAAATTTCTCAAGAGCACAACCATAATGAGTATGCTGCAGTAGTTGTGCCGATCGACCAGCTGGGAGAGGAGTAGAATCAAGTCGTCATCACAGCAATGAAGACAACACTAATCCAGTTAAAATAGTGCTAAGGGGCGAGCACCTGACGCCATCTTGAAAATAACAGAGGATAAGGCTGTCCCTAAGGTTTCAAGCCCAAAAAGCGACTACGACCGTAAGGAAGGGACGTAACGACGATGTCAACAGATCTCCCCGACCCTTGACAGAATAAGCAGGGGCAGGCATACTTGATGAACCTCAACGGAACCAGAAAACTGTTTCCCTGAATTCCCAGAATCCTGACACAACAAAACGAAAAAATAAACTCCAAAAGTGCGCCTACATTGACGAGCGACTACATTTGGAATCCGCAAGCAAATATGCTCCGTGAGCCTCTTCTCGTGCGCATTACAGAGTGTAAATCGCAGAGGGTCGAGAGCTACCTGAAAAAATGTGCACTTCGCTCTTTGGAACCGTCAATCAACTGAATACTACCTCAAATTGGTAAGAGGCAGTAATTTATATACAATGTATGGCATACAAAATAGACGAATTATTAAAGAATAAAAGTTATGTGTTGAACTGGAAAATCACCCACTGTTATAGCCGTGTTCTCATCAGCCAGTGCAAGTTGAACGCCATCCACAGATAGTCGCATTTGAGTGTATTTCAGCCTAAAAATGGGCAAAAATTTCCATCCTATCTTAGCCTCTGAAAACTAGCACTAGCGTATAGACGTGCCGCGCGACGAATGATATAAACTATGATGAAGCTTAACGACGATAACTCCAGGCAAGCGCCGCCGTCCCTAGAAGAACACATACCGATCTTCCGAATCGCATGGACGACCCGGCTGAGAACCTATAGTGCACACTGAGCTCGTTTGCCCGTGCTGGCAGAACTTGAACCTCTCCGGGACGATCTTCGCGTCATCTTTTGCGACCAAAAGAAGGATCAGTGTGTCCAGAAAGTTCACCAGAGTGATAATCTGGAACTCCGATGTGTACAGCGATCTTAAAGCTTTTCGAGTGAAATGCTGCAAAGGTCAGCTACTCAACTATCCACAGAATAAGTAGACCCTACCCACCTGCGAAGGACAGCCGAAGCATCCACCAACTTCTCCAACCAGAATCTCCGTCAGCCAACAGTACTCCACTACAGCCATGTCCCATGGACAGTCAATTGGCGAAAACATTGCGTGACCTCTTAATAAGGAAACCTCACTAGGAAACAGTTATTGCTGAAGAAACAGAGCACTAAATACCTGAACTGTAAGCCGGAAAGAGTCAGATATCCATCATTTGGAGCGGTAGGCGACCGCTCGAAGTATGCCGCACACGGTCCAGCGCCAACCTACAATACCCAGCAATGAAGAGAAAAACGGCAGGCAAATGAATGTTCGTTAGACGAGAACGCACCTGTATTATCGTCTCCTTAAAGCCCTTCTTGATAACTACAGCGATTTCCTCTGTGTAAAGAACGGGGCAGAAACCTGAAATGCAGGGTGGTGTAAAAGTTGGATTCGTACGTTAGGTTCTCCCTCAGCTAGAGCGTAGAGCGTTGCCGCCCCCGATTACTGTAGCGTGACGGGTTGTTGAGTCTTCCTCTGACAATGTATAGCGGATGAAGTGAGAACTTTGCTCGTTTTTCGCCTTTCTTTCTGTTTGATCTTCTAATTTTCATATGCTTTGGGAAGCTGAGTGACTCCTGGTGCGGCTTATAGTTATAATGCACTTTAACGAAGGCAATAAATTTCGTACTAACAACATCCACATGCAAATAAAGACTGCACTCAACTAACAAACTATAAAACAAGCGAAGGAAAATGGCCTGAGCGAAACCTACGAAACCGTCGAAGACAAAGGAAATGTAGAAAATCAAGAAACCTGATGTTTAGCTTCATTCATCATTTCATCTTTGTAAACTCAGAGGCCGTATGTGGTCGGACCCTGAACTTGCACGAAAGAAATGAGAAAATGCGAGCTCTGCTCAATTCGCCTAATTTCGTAGCGAAATCTTATCCGAGGCGGTCGCGGAACTCGGTCAGATTACGGTAATCGAGCGCGTCGCTCCACCTCCTACAGTAGTAGAGGCACCTAACGTAACGCATCCGTAAAAGCTTCACCACAGAAACAAGGCTCTACACGCGAATTCCGCTCAAAGATGTGAAAAATTCACCGGCCGTGTTGCGTTCACTACCCAGATACTGGCGAACAACAGGGCAGGAATACAGCGGTCACCAATTTCACTTATCGTGAAGTTGGTCGTGGATTTGTTTAAGTGGGTGACTTTTCACCATGGGAATGTCGCGTGCCAGAGTAGCTCAGCAGGCTATCTTCCCTGGACGGGGGAACACGAGGAACGTCGTGTCTCTCGTTAACGACTCTTGCACTAGAAGTTACTTTCTATCGTTCCAGACCCTTGGAAACGCCGAAAGAAGCACTGTCGGTCGCTAATTAAATTTTCATAGTCACCACCGACGATCAAGTACTGACCTCAACCCTTTCCCGCTCTCAATCGGCAAAATGCAGCCAGCCGTTCTGGTCTCCTCTGACATCCTGTAGGATACCGTCAGTAGCTGCAGGCTGCCAGCGGGTGTGGGCGAAATCGTGAGCGAGCCACCTAGACTGCCGACTTGGCCCAAACGACAACATCGAAACACACGGAGCCACGGAGGCCCTCTGTTCTGTTATCTGCGTAAAGCATGTCATGTTCTCGTGTGGCCAAAGTCTCCAAGCATCACGATATTTCAAAAATAACACTGGAGTCAAATACATAAGTGAGCATGCAGCCGCAAGTTGTTCGCTCTCAGTGTTATGAGCACGACGCCGTCAGCGAAGCGAAGTTGGTGCAGTTGCCGGCCGTCGACCTTCATTCCCACGTCTTCCCATTCTAGTTCGCACATGACGTTTTCGAATGTGGGGCTGAAGAGCATCGGGGATATGGTATCCCCCTGCCGAACCCCTCTCCACGTCGATGACGATGACTTGTAGAATGGTGGAATCTTGGCCGTGAATCCATTGTACAGCTCTCGAAGGAGCGCCCAGGGTACGGGGTAGGAGCGCCCTATATGAACAGGGCTTCGACAACCGCTAGTTTCGACAGAGTTGAATACCTTCTTCAGGTCGATGAACCTTGCGCACAGCGGTAGCCGATTCTAGTCAGGATAACTCAGATGAACAACCTGGGAGAGCAGGCAAATAAGGTGAGAATTGCCAATGCCATGGACGTCTCCCTTGTACCGTATCCAGACAGTCCTACTTGTTCTCTGTTGAGGTGAATCACTACACTCTGAAAGGTGAGATCGTATGATGAACCGCGTCCGAATAGGTAACGTAGACTCTTTGCTTGACTTCCTCAGATTTAGGGCAGCAGAGTGAAAATAGCGAGTTATACCTGCTTTAGGATTTAATAGGATTTTTTCATTCCTCACACCTCACGCTTTAAAAAATGTTCTGAAGCAAAATTTCGAAATTCGAAAATCGAAAATCAGGTGGGCCAGCCACATAATGGGCTTCGCAGACACTCGCTGGACGAAAGCCGTCACCGACTGGATTCCTAGGGATGTCAGGAGAACACCAGGACGCCCACCAACGCGTTCGTCGGAATTCTTCGTTAGGGCCTCAAGGTTATGACGCTCTTCGTGTCCCTCGAGCAAGGGGGATCCACTGGGGCACTCTGGCACGCGACAGTGACGAATGGAGACGCTTCTGGCGCCCGCTCGAGCACCTCGATGATCAACGGGACGACAGATGATATCCAGGCTGTCCAATAATTCTTGTCCAAAAATTTCACCATTTTTATTTTTTTCAGCTTTATTGAAAAACAAGTCTAATCAACAATTTAATCAACACAGTTATCCACAACAGTGGCTCATCGATTGGGCAGTTCGCCGTTGCCCTTTGTCCAGAACTCCGGGGGCTGCGACTCGAAGAAGTCGGATTTGAGGTTGTCGTAGTTGGTGAATTTTCTTCCGGCCAAATCGTGCTTCAGCGGGTGGAGCAAGAAGTAGTCGGAAGGGACGAGGTCCGAGGAATACGGCGGATGGGTAACCGTCTCCCAGTCGAGCGTCGCCAACTTCTGCTGGGTCTCCTTCGCCACGTGGGGGCGCGCGTTGTCGTGCAGTAGGTGGACCGAGGCCCGTCGGGGACGCGTTTCTCGGATGGCGGCAGCTAGTTTCTCGAGCTGATCGGTGTAGATGGAGGCGGTGACCGTCCTGCCTTGCGGGAGCAGCTCGAAGTACAGCATGCCCTTGGCGGACCACCAGCAGCCGAGCATGATCTTCAGCGGGTGTACCCTGTCCTCGAGGCTCGTGTCGCCGCTCTCGAAACGATTGAACCAGCGCCTGACTGTGCGTTGGGATACTGCACCCTCCTTGCACGCTCTGCAGATGTTGGCGACCGCGGTGCCCGTGTCGTTGCTCAGCAGCCACTCGTAGTACAGATACTGGTCGAGATAGATATCGACCGGGCGGCGCGAAAAATCGATATCTATAGCGGTCATGGTGCCGCGCCGCGTAGCGGCGCAAGTATAAACTAGGGCTTATCAGAGGCCGGATTCACCAATTTAGAGCAATTTAACAGAGAAAATACAGCCGAAATCCACGATAGCGCGGCTTATCGAACGATACGGTGAAGCATTTCGCCGCGCTATCAGGAATTTCGGCTGTATTTTCTCTGTAAAATTGCAGTAAGTCGTTGATGAATTCGACCCTTGGATTGTAGCTTTTCTTAAAGAAAAGAGCTATCAGGACCTCTGGCCATGAGATTGAAGCCTGAGAAAGTAATTAATTAATTAAACAATATCAGAAAGCCTTGACATCAAAAGAACCGTTCTGAATAGCCACTAGCAAACTATTATTTAGTGAGTCTCATTACGACCTTTAAATTCCCAGAGATGAGAAGTTTCTTCTGATATCTAAAGCACTACGACCTGCAAAACGAACCTTTCTCCTCAGAAAGCGTTGAATACGTCAAGCAGTGCGCTCTGATGTTGAACACTCTGAGATCGACCGTCACCTCCACTGGTCTGTAGGCTTCCACTGGTGCATTCGAAGGCACCCGGTTGTAAATCGAGCGCGTCATGGCGGCCGTCTCCGGATGAGTAACATCGGTCATCTGGAACCCGAGCATTTAGTGGGCTTATCAAATTGAAACGAGTGAGGGGACTAACCGAGTCGTACAGTCCAAAGTAGTTATTCTTCAGCTCGATGATACATTTGATCAGCGCACCCGTGAGCATCACTTCAGATCCACCTATTTCTAGCATAACATTCATATGGTCCGGAGGAAGCTGCAATGACAACGTTAATCAGAACGAAGAAAACCAGTTGGACAAGGAAGAACTTTGACAGGACACTAACATCCTTGGGATGCTCCACAGGCTTCGGCAGAAACTCCTGCAACACGTGCAATGGTAGATCGGATGCAATTTTTGAAACGTTGGGATGATACGTGTAGTCAAATCTGCAGGTGATGCTTTCTGTGCGCCATATCTCATGCCATTCGTCCTGAAGAAAGCCGTATCTCATCTGCTCTTCTCATCTACTGCTCTCTCGTTTACCTTATTCTTCGAGTTCCTTCCGTGTGGTGATGGGGTACTGTACACGTTAGCGTTGGCACCTCTGGCAAGCGCCGCAATTATCGGAGCAGTCGCACTGCCAGGAGGGTAACGAAGTCGCAACGCAAGTGAGTTCTCCATACGAAGTGCATACGTCGTTGAAACCAGTTCCGGTAAGAAGTCCTCGAATGGCATAGTAAACGCTAAATGTCAAAAAATTACTCTATAATTCAGAATGGTAAGGCTCAATACACTACATATGCCGTACAAGAACGTCAAGAGGAACTTGAGAAGCCAAACTGGAAGGGAAAAATGTGGAAAGTCTGGGCAAGAGTGAAAAATAAGAGAGCACGCAGCAACTCTCACTTCCAAAATTTTTTCCAATTCTTTCGAATCATTACCTTTATTACTGCTTCCACAAAAACTCCGAATTTTATTTTCTTTTTTGTAATAGTAAATTTAAAAAAGGTAACTTGTGAGAGCTTCCAAGCAGAGTTATTAGAGATTTGATCACAGCGCCAAATGATACTTTATTAATGACAGACCTGTCAACGAGAAAGAAACTATCCAAGAACTAAATGATATTCTGAGATGGCGCTGATTAAGTTCTGTCGTAGTAAACCAGTTCAGTACACTCGTGATCCGAAACCTTTGAGTAACAATCCAGGAAAGGATCCCAGGCGTATGTCTACACGGCAAAGGTGAACAACAGCGCGAGAATTTCCACCCTTCAAGTTGAAGAAAGTTATGTTCCATATTAGAGCCCCAAAAGGTTCACTATGGAGCCTTCAGCTTCGCAAAGCAATACCTTCCAAGCCTTTTTAATATGCAGAAAAAATCTAAAAATACTTCAATGTCAGGGAATCAAACTCCTGACCTTCTTTCCGAATATTCGGTGCGTGGATGGTGTTTTCTTGTTAATCTATGCGAATCCATAGTAAAGTGTCGGAGTCCCTCACTCGGTAGGTTCACATTATTTTCTTTCTTTGCAAAAATGGAACATACCTTTCTTCTATTTGAATGGAGGAGATTCCAGCACCGTTGTTCACCCTCACATTCAGAATAAGGCTGAGACCCTTTCATGGTAAGATTGGATAGTCCGAGACTACAGATGATGCTTCACCGAATGTGCTTATAACAAGAGCCTCGTGTATGCCCTTCTGCAACTTAACTACCTTTCAAGCTGATACCAAATGAAAAGTTCTTAAGCAGAAACTTACAGTCTCGACGAACAGCCTGAGATCTATTGCATTTATTTATTTATGCATGCTCAATGAGCAAGCGTTTGTAAATGCTCCAGCAAAGTGCATATAAATCATGAAGTCGACATGATCAATGACTAAGCGCCGGAGTGGGCAGGAGGAAACAAGCGGCTTGGGAAGCTTTCAAGAGCGTCGAAGAAGTCGTGAAGAAGACAAAGACGATTGCCCACCTATTCGACACCACTGTTCTTCGTGCCCTAACATACGCCTCAGAGACCTGGGCCATACGAAAGCAGGATGATCACGCGATCAGCGTTGCGCAGCGTGGAATCGACAGGACGATGCTCAGAGTGGCACGATTCACGCAAGAAGCCTTCGGAGTGACGAGCTTCGTCGACGCTCGAAAATCTGAGACGCTATCGCATGGGTCAAGTCGTCGAAAATTAGACTGGCCAGCCAGGTGATGCTGACACCCGCTAGACCTGAGCCGTAGCCTTAGCCCACAGGATTATATGGGATGCCAAAAGAGTACCACAACATCCATCTACGCCATAGTAAAGGTTTATAGGCGATAACTCTGAACGAAAAGTAGTGTTCCGCGAATAAGGACTTTCCAATGGAACCCTCGGGCACGCTCCAGGGATGAACGCAGACGTTGTTGACACTCACTTAAGCACTTCACACACATGTCCATAAGTCGTTTTAGAAAGCATCTTGGCTGTCGATCACAATATTCATGAATCTCGATTTTCGATTTCAGTTTATTACTTTCCTTCGCCTCGTTTTGATTTCTGTTAACTGGTCGTCTTCCCAGTGCCATTCTATTTGCTTTCTATCACAAGGAAAGTCGAAGTGTCTCCTTTCTTGAGCGTCTGGAGTCTTTACCAATGCGTTGGGAACAGGTAAGATCTCACGGAAAACCAATCCTTCACATACTGCTCCATGTATTTTTGTTCTTAATTGTAATGATCGCTACACAAGGGATAGATAGCGGCCGCCTACTGAAACTTTCCAAAACTTTTGTCCAATAAGAGCTTTTATTTCAAAACTTTAGTGTTTAACAAACGTGGAACAAAACTGATCCTCCTCGAAAAGTGATCTATTGTTCATGGATTAAACAGGACAAACAAAATTTCGCTAATTATTGGTAAACACCGGCAAGTAGACGATAACAATAATATGATCACCTAGTTCTATCTTTTCTATCAAGTGTAGTTTTCTTCATATTACTAAACGCTACAGTACCAAGCAGCCGGTTCTTACAAGAATCCCATTGATTAAAGGAGCAACATTTGAATCCTTCAGACGTTTACTAATCGGCAACATCCAGCCTTGTCGGAGGTCTTGGAAGAGCCATAACACTCACATATGTTGAAGTGACTCCCAACAATGGCAGCTTCAACGTTCTCGGGATTCTTCTCCGACGGGTCTACCCAGTTCGACTCGTTCAACAGCAATATGCCCTGAACAAGCGCCCACTTAAAAAACCGAAGACATTAAGAGTTGACCGCTCATTCTTCCATAACTAATAACCTCTTCAATGGGAAAATGATAAGCTGCCTCGAAGCTCTTACCTCAAAGCTATCAGTGACATCAAAGTCTATCTTCACCGTGTACGGTATGAAGGAAATAAGGTCTGGTGGAGTATCACCCAAGAATTCATTGATGAGATCCTAAAAGAAGAGCAATTTCGAAATGAAAACCAAATCTAATGACAGGTTACAGTAGAAAGAAGTTCCGAAAAAGAGTTATCGCGTCATTCTTGACCAGTGCTACCTACCGTAACAAATCGCTGATGGTCCCACACAAGCCAGCAACAGCACTTTGTTAGTCGAAACTTGAAAGTCCACGTCTGCTTGCCGTTAAACACCTGGAATAGATACGGCGAAACCTTAGCCATATTAATCTCTTCACCAGTAATTTGAAGAAACACTAGATCGACAACAGACCCTGGGATAATGAAAGTCAGCATCCACACTGAATGTCTCGGCCTCCAGCAGTTTTCGGTACGGCAAGGAAGACGTACTCTCGAGGCGAAGTAGCGACGTATGGAGGCTCCAGCTGAACCCGTCCTCTTTCGTGATCCACCAAATCGACATCTGGAAAAGGTATCTCGAGGGTAAATTAGCGGGAGAGGATAATCACTACCAAAACGACTAAGTGGTAAAGTGGAGACAGCGATATACTCCTGGAAGTACATACAGTAAGCGCAACTCGATCAAACGTAGCAAAAAGGGCAGGAATATTAGCTTAGTTAAAAAACTACACGAGAGCAGTTTTACACAAAAGCATTACAGATTCCTTCAGAATCACACAGTCAGTTTACAACATCGCTTGACGTTTCAAAGAATGCATTTGTGGAAGTATTTAAAAATAATAAAATCATTTAGAGACAAAATACTTTATTGCTTTGCTAATTTCTGAAGTTCTTTAAAGCTTACTTCCACATAGGATTGCTTTAAGTGCACGGCTTTATAGCGTTACACTTTTCACAATATATTTTTAAAGGCTTGACCTCAAGATCAGCTCTATGGTGAGTCTACAGGCTCACGAAACCCAACTGACAGCCACTTCCAGAAGCAGCATCTTCGACACTGCATACCACTGCCCTAGACGCGTCCATATTAAATACTTTTATTTAAACTTAAAACGCTCGTTTTGATACGGAAGATGTTCAGGTTGATTTCAAAATTGACAATCTTGCTTAGAAAAGTATCCAATTTGATTTGGTAGGTGTCCAATATAACGTGAAAATGGTGCATAGTACGCGACCCTTAATATTAGGTTGTCCCATAAGTCCCCGCGGTTTTTTCAACGATTCATTACGGATTTCGCCGGCGGTCTCTTGCATAGCGCTATACAGCTTTCGAAAGAGAATGAATTGCACTACCAGAACATTTATTGCATTTCTTTTTCATCCTCAATTTTGTCAATTCTTAGGTCGTTAAACTGAAAAGGGAATAAGTGAAGAAGTGGCCATCTGCGCAGTCATTTCTCTCCGCTTTGGAATTTTTGCGCAGTTTTTCATAGCATTTGGAAGACAATGTTCTGTACTACTAATATCAAGAAAATTCCAAAAAGAGAAAAATCATCTTCACCAACAACTCCTCCTTATTCAGTTGCTGATATTGATATTCGACTGTAATCAGCATGAGCCAATGAACGCGACACAAATTCTTATTGAGCAAGACATACTTTTCCGAACGGCTTATAACACCAAGCAAAAAAGTCCAAGCACAGAACCGAACTGTCGGTAAAAATTCGGACGGAAAAGTCGGACGTTCCAATTTGATGACCTAAAAATCGATATGGGACAAGCGAGCAAATAGGACCAACATGAATTCTTGTAGCAAAGAACATTGTCTTCCAAATGCTATGAAAAACTGCGCAAGAAAAATCCAAACCTAAGCGGAGAGAAGCGACTGCGCAAATGGCCACTTTTCACTTTTTCACTTTAACGACCTAAAAATTGACAAAATTCAGGATGAAAAAGAAATGCAATACAAGTTCTGATAGAGCAAATCATTCTCTTTCGAAGGCTGTATAAGCGCTATGCAAGCGACCGCCGGCGAAATCCGCAACGAAAAGGGCGAAATTCGTCGAAAAAACGGCGGGACTTATGGGACAACCTAATATGTCCTTAGATTTGCTCCTGCGTGGACATATTCCAGAAATAAATCCATGAGATCACCTGAACTAAGCATTAAAACACTGAACTACTCTGAAGGTAGTTACATCAGCTATATGTCCTCTCATACCTCATCATAAAGGATAATATTATTTTGAAGACGGAAGCGGTATTCAATCCTTAATTATTATTAATTCTCACCAACGCATTCTACCTGGAGAAGTAGAGGAAGAGGCAATTTGAAAGCGGATTTGGCCTATACATTATCTTGTACCAAAATGAGGAAATGTCTGAACGAATTGGTGGGCAGTTATCTTTTCTATTCAGTCATCATTATTAATTCTCACCAAGCCTTTTCTATTCAACAAATGCAAGATTAAGGAATAAAAGGGTAAAGGACGGCGTTACTCATTCTTCTTTTGGATGCGCCACGTATTATACTTCTAAGAGATGTCGTGGAGATGAGTTGAGTGCGTATTCGACCTACATTATGACTAGCGTTGACCTGCCGATGAACGAGTAAGTGCTTCATCCTTCCCAGACAAATCTGCTAACAATTCACCGACCCCAGAGGGGTGGAAGTCCGAAGCAAGAACGTGGTATCGGGTGTCGGCGACAGCCAGCACTTCTTCCGGCTGCGCTACACGCGCCCTCAATACCAAGAATAGGCGTAGCTAACGACACGTTCCTAAGCTTTTTTAGCCATGGTTTCAACAATAAAACTTCGAGAAACCTTGAAAAACCTAGTCTGATGACGAATTCATTCCTCATTTGCAGTCTATTTAGAGCGTCTCATATACTACATTGCAGATGTGTTGGAGTTCTCTAGTGTTTCGTTTCGTATCTAGTTGGTGTTGTGAATTGTGTGGGCATGACCTACTAGCCAAATGATAAAGATAACACAATTTTCCTAATTAAGAAGAATCGAGTATAACAAATATATAACAAATATAAAGATAATGTAACAAATATAAAGAAAATGAAACAAAAACATCAAAACAATAACATTTGCAGGATCATAAAAATGAAACCAGTACGACAATCGAAATTAGTAAAAGAAATAAAAATGCCAACAAAACTTATAAACATTTTAAGAATTACATATGACTTACATCAATCGTACTTCCCGGCTGGCACCGACTATGAACACTCTCCAGCTGATCGCCTCGCATGAACCATACATCAATGGAGGTCTCCTTCAGCAGTGAAATACGCACATCGTGCATAATATGAATCCTCCGCTTACCACGTTTCGGAAGCTCATCCACAGGCATCGTCTAAAACGTGAACCATATTCAAGGGAGGCATAACATCTATTTTACTGCAAGATTAGAATGCTCCGAAGGCAGACTATGCTTTTTAGCCATCCCAAACTAGATAACAGAAAATATACAACAAAAAAAAAATGTCTTTCAAGACCGAACAAGACCTATATGCAAATATAACTTTCTCGAATGAAGCTCGTCGTAGGTTATTCTCTAAGTATTTTGAATATAAGTGCTATGAAACACTATGAAATGAACCACTTCAGACTCACCTGGTAATCAGAAGGAAAGAAGAAGCTGTAAAGCAGAACTCGTTGGTGTTCAGCCCATGGGCCATACGAGATCACTGTATTATGATCAAAGCGCCAAATAGACTCCCAGATAGGGCGTTGAGCGGTCAAGGACTGCTCGTCGACAGTTACATAACCTTTAAAAAAAAAGCAGTGAAATCAGCCCATACAAACGAAGAACTATGGGACGGCTCAAACCTAGAATATCCTGATGGTAGAAGAAGTGTAGAAGAGCACTTTGTAGAATCGCAAACCCGTCTCCCATTGTTCGAGGTGGATCCTTCAGTGGAAATAACGCTCAGTGGATGTCAAAGGGGGTGAGAGTCATACGCCAAACCTTGTAAGGCACTCCATTGTAATCCGGATGTTTCGTGAACGCAGCTCGAACACTTTCAGCTTGACCTTCAATAGAGAGAAGCGCTCGATCAGCAGCAGACTCCCGCAAACGAACTTTGCCTACAAGGTTTTGTCTTCAGCACAAGGTCCATATAGAATAAAAGATAAATTACAGCACAATCAACCCCAGTGGGCATTTGAACAACACATAAAGGATAGAGGACGACGGTACCCAATCCGGCACTATTGCACTTTCAGGACTCCAGACGCCTACCGCACTGCAGTGTAATAACAAAAACGGATGCATGATTCTTAATCAGCATTGCGAATAACACCCCTAGGCGAAGTTTGGGAGAAATTGGTGATCATGACCTCGACAGCCTATGTCACCCGTACCTCCTGCAGCCACCAGTAATCGGCCAAATTTTCAAAAACGGATGTCAGATTCGTGATCAGCACCCTAGACTCCCCCTGGGCGAGATTTGGGAGAAAAATGTTTTCCGACCTCTGGAGTCTTGAAACTGTAAAAGTGTCCCCATTCTCTGCTGGGATGCGCCACGCAATCTTCTTCAACGGATCTCAAGAGGCGATTTGAATGCGTATTTGGTCATACAGTGATTTGCGGTGACCAGCCGATGAACAAGTCAGCGCTTTATCCTTCCCAGACAAGTCTTGTTTACCGACCCCGGAGGGATGGAGAGCTTGGTCGGTCTGCACGGAATATCCGTGTCAGGAACCTGGTTTCGGGTGCACACGACAGTTGGCACCTCTTCCGACTGCATTTCATGCGCCCGTGGACTACACAATGCCTTAAAGTAGCAAGCGATGAGCATTTCAGCGTATCATCCTTCTAGACACTCCCAGAGATTCCATAGATGTTTGACAAACACTTGCACTCGTTCGCAAACGTTATAGGCTGTCTTTAAGCAGGTGAATTTCAAAAATAAAAAATTATTCTGAATTTGCACTATATAAGTCTCTTTGCCTCTGAACAAGAACAAGGCCGAAAAAGAATGATGGACGGCAAGAAACGTTTAAACTGCACAATAACATAGAACGTTGATCAAAGTGACCTGATCAAAAGTAGGAGAGCAGCATGTAGAGCTAGCGCGCAGTAACAGACGTAGCCTCACTGTAGCGAGCTGTGTTGTAAGCGATAGCTTATGTCAGTGTGTCGAAGTAAGAAGCCGTAGTAACGAGTTGGGATAAGAGTGTATGAAGTCGCAACAGGTCGCAAGAACGTAAAGCATCACACAAAAGCTCAACTTTAGTAAACAGCAGCAAGAGCATAAATAGAAAAATCCCTAGAAAACACAAAGCGCTAGCGATAGGAAGACAAAGTGTGCGCCAAACCAATTAGTTACGAGAACTATCGTTTAGGAAGCGCGAAAAAAGACGCACCTGAGTAACGGATTTTGTGATCTACCCCATTCCAAACGAGCTTAACATCGATGCATCGATTAGCAATCCAAAATATCGGTTTAGACCTACCTCGATGAAAAACCGTCTTCACTTTCGTAGCAAGGGGCACTAGCGATCTTTAGGAATGCCAAAAAATTTTAGAAGCTAATCACAAATATTGTCTAGCCAGAAATTACGACCAGAACATCGCTGGAAGGTGAGACGTTCATGGAAGATGGGGAACGAACCAAACATTCTAGTCAAAGGCGCTCAGCTTTTCTACAGATATAGAGGAATATTTAGCTAAACAAGGGCAGAACGACACAATAGAAGAAACCTGCTCTCCAAAGAGCGGAGTGAAGGCCGCCGTTATAGTCCGTTTCTGCGAGTCGTTGAATGGAAACAAGTTAACTACGCATTTGGCCAACACAACGAGCTCCGCCACTTCTCCGATGAAAGGGTCTGTCTAATCCTTCCGCCACAATCATCCTCCGAGTATGCTGTTAAGCTGCGCCCGTATCCAATTAATATTGCAGCCATATGTTTGAGATCAACAAACAATAAGTAACACATCGAATGAAGTAAGAACAAAAGTACCTTTCTTTAGATGAATCGAACATACGTTCTGAGAACCTAGAAAATCTAGCATGGCTGGACGATCAGCCGTTCTTTTGTTTGCGCGCGGTACTATTGAAAACGAGAACGAGAAAAAGTTAAACGTAGGTGATAACAGCAAACAGATGAAGTGATTCACACTCTGAATCTTTCTAGTGTAGCATGCTATGTGCGAGACACGAGAGAAGGTATACATAGTACCACCAATCACCCCAAAAAGAAGAAAAATTGAAGGAAAGAGGAATGAGAGGACAAATTATCGTTATCCGTTTGTCCAATCCAACGGACAATGAACAACTCTAGCTTGGAGAGGTAGGAGGGAGGATCGAATGACCCTCTGCTCTACCACCACCTGCTCTGAAGTGTTCAACAGCTCAGTAGTCGGTGTACGACAGGTGTGGCAACTTCAAGAGATGTGGCGCCACATGATAGCGAAGCAAGTGCTCTGATTCCACATAGCCCAAGCTAGGAATCCACATCCAATGTTGGTAAAACGGATGAAATGAAAATGATACACTGAATGGAGATCAGCTATAAAATAGCTTGTTAAGACAGTCACACAACCCTAAACCTTCAGAAGAGAAAAGGAAACGATCGAAGAAAGCGTTCGCAAAGGAGAACTAAAGGCTTACTGTTCATGTTCTCCAGCGAAATAACAAGCATGTAGGGCAGAAGCCGATTTCCAATTACCACTCGACCAGACCAAATATCCAGCTTTATGACTCCGACTAAGGACCAGATACGATCCCAATACGCAGATGGAGCAGCACTGAAAAGCTGTGTAAAGTAAAGCACCTCCAGAATTGGTCAGTTTTGTCACTATATGGTCCTGAAAATGGAAAAATACGAAATTTTCGGACTATCGAGACATTTCAGAACATTCTCCCTATACTTCAGCAATATGTATCTTAAATGAATCCTATTTCCCTTCCTCAGAGGAAAAACCCAAGCAAAAAGGTAGCATTCATAAAAAACCCCATTCGTTCCTTTCAGCAAATAATGCCGGTATTGAACAGTACAAGGGATTTTTTAAAATAAGCGGAACTAAATGGAATCTGATAAACCTAAACCAACCTACTAGAAAAAGGATAAGAATAAAGGACGACGTCACTCAATCCTGTTTGGGATGCGCCAAGCATTCTATTTCTATAGGACGTCGCGGAGGCAATTTCAATGCGTATATATAACTTTCAGTGACCAGCCGATGAACAAGTCAGCGCTTTATCCTTCCCAGGCAAGCCTGGTACTAATTCGCCGACCCCCGGAGGGATGGAAGGCTTGGTTGACCTAGGCAGGAAATCCGAAACAAAAACATGGAGTTGGTGCACACGACAGACGACACCACCTCCGACTGCGCTACATGCGCCCAATAAACGCATTGGTCGTACTGGGATGTAAGGTGAACTGGTGCAATACGGGTAGAGGAGGGCAGTCCTACTATGGTATGTTTCATTCATCTTTTCTCTCACCAGAGTTCACTATTGTAGCATGGGGGGGGGGGTGGACCGTCACTACGAAACCGAAACATCCTGTTCTTACGTGGGCTGCATGCTGAAGGTATGCACACCTAGAAGAAAGTGCCCCACTCCCAACCGTATTGCGCCGGTGAGCACTATAACAATCGCAATGAAAAACCTCGTACCTATCAATCGGTGTGGGCCTTTTGACATCCGCGTCATCACCAAACAGTTTCTCCAGTCGAAATAACTTAGCTATATCTTTGTAGCGTTGTACACGATTATACACATGAATTTGCAGCCCATTCAATGAAAGGTGAAGTCGAGACGAATTGCTGCAAAAGAAAAGTTGCAAAATCAGTCGTCAATGTGGAATAGAGAAATCTTTCAGTACCTCTTGAAGCAGACTTTCCGGCCAGGCACATAGTTCCAGTAAGAGAATATTATCCAGCCGTCGTTTATTCGTATGGAGTAGTCATCGTTTGCGTATAGAAACTGCAACAACAAAAAACATGCATAGAACAAAGATAAATGTTTCAAGAACAAAGAAACATATGGGATAGGTAGACTCACATCTTTGAACATCAACTTCCCTCCAAGCAAGCTTAGCGAGAAGCTTCTCAATTTGATATGACCGGGAGTCTTTGAAAACCGAAGATATCTGAAACGAGGACTGGAAGAATTAGACTTTAAAGGTAAAATGAAGAAACCTGCTTGCACACGTAACGATCACTTCAAATCGATCGATTTGCAGTTCTTCCTAGCCGCTCTATTCGCGGACTATGAACCGAACCATAAGAAGACTGAAAGGCCCCTTGGGCCAAGTCTACAGAAGAAACTCTTATCTTTCCTACAAGAGGCAGCTTTTCCCGCTGTAATGAACCTAAGATGTCATTATATAGCTATGGTGTTGATATTTCTCAGGCAAATGGGTCAACGACGAGGAATGTATGAAATTGTACACACTCCTTAGCCACGGAACCAGAGCAAATACACAGACACAGAACATCTACTAATCGGATCCTGTCAAGTAATAGATGCAGACGAGTAGTATAGTGCAGACAGCTCAACTTCAGTTCCCTGTCAAGGAACTGGGAAGGAAAAGGTATTCAGGGATGTTGTTCAGGCCCACAACCTAAGGCCTGACCCCTCAATATGGCGGAAAGGTAAAGAAATTCTCGTGGGTATGCAGGAACCTACCTCAAGAACCTCAAGAACCGTCGAGTACGCACGAACTGGCAGTATACCCTCGAGGGGTGGGTAACGTCTATGATGAACGTCACGTCGTGGGAACGTTCCCCTTCTACCTCGCTTACTTCTGATGGTTCCGTCCCAAGGACTTCCTCCCCTTCCCCAACCAGCACCTCGAGGAGTGGAGCCATTTGCCCGGACGCTCTTAATTAGACATCCGATCCTACACCGATTCGGATAATTCGAAATCGTCACTTTTTTCATATTCGGTCAGAAGCAATATGTATGCGTACAGCGACATTTTTAAAAAAATCATTTTGAAATGGTCCAGGTAAGAGTAGCCTTAAAAAGGATTTTCGTATGATCTAAATAACTGAATTATCTTCGAATCTCACATTGGATAGGTTATCAAACTTCTGATCAAAATCAGTTAACTGAATCATCTGAAAATCCGATCTGGTGGAAATCACCTCTCTTTAAATCGTCATAAGACCCGAGCTTCTCGAAAATTCCATTATTCGCACGATCCTTTTAACGGGAGTTTGAAAAAAATGAATGATCCAAAATATCCAAATTGGTATCGGATCCAGTATTTACTGTTCCGTAGCCGTTCCTTACGTTTTCATGGAGAACAAGGATGGACCTCCCATTCTAGACCTGCACGGGCCCCTACCCAGGTGTTGGAGATGAACCACTGCGCGACTTCAAGTGAACGCTTTTCTGCCTTCTCCAACTTTATATGGCTGTTGAGGCAATAGAATCACGATCTTGTTCTAGAGCGAACGGAATAGATACCGGCTATCTTCATGAATGACAAATAGCCGAATCATCCAAAAATCCAAGGCACGCGAAAGGTCCAATGTGTTGAATGAATCATTTTCGGATATCCAATTCGGACATCCCGATTCGAATCATCTAGAAATGCGGGTCCACGAAAATACCATTACCCGAGTCATCCAATTACCAGAACATTTTCTATCGTTTCCAAAATATAATGGAAAGGGGTAAGATAGTATTCAGAGGTTACCCGCCTTGGTATGAAGACACATGAGTATCAGCTACATCAAAAGAGGTCTAGCTCACAAGGAAACTGTTCAAACGATACGCCGGAACGGCAAGAATGAATACTGTAGGAATAATTGCCGTCCTCCAAATAGTAATAGAACATGTTTTCAATTCAAGTCAGTTTCCTTAAGCCTCAAGTGGCTGGTATCGAGGTAGTAAGCTGTCACAACGATGTTTTGTTGAGATCAAAACTTCTAGCGCCAGGCGGGACTCGAACCCGCACCTCCCTCTGACCGGGCGGGAATGCTCTACACCTTTACACCACCGGCGCCGTTTGATCGAACGCAACATCCACACCAGCGGCCAGGTCATCCCGGATACGGGTGAGTGCTGATCGGTCCCACGAGGTGTGGATGTTGCGTTCGATCAAACGGCGCCGGTGGTATAAAGGCGTAGAGCATTCCCGCCCGGTCAGAGAAAGGTGCGGGTTCGAGTCCCGCCTGGCGCTAGAAGTTTTGATCGCAACAAAACATCGTTGTGGCAGAACATTTTGTTTTTGCCGAATCGTTGAGGCAAACGAGTAGGAGGGTGTAATAATTAAGGTCCACAGCGTCTAGCTTACCACGGCGGCGCAAGGAGCCGTCGTGGCATGAGTGCTGCAGTGAGTGAGTGAGTTAGTTAGTTCTTGTCGTTCCGGCGTACCGTTCAGATAGTTCCCTTGCCAGTTTATCATAGGGGTGAATCCTGGGAATGCTCCATAAAATTTTTAATTTCGTGGAATAGACACCGTCTTAAGAGCCCCACTATATGGTGACCCTTGAGTTCTCTCTCTTGAGCGCACTGCTCTGCTGCAGCGAATCCCCAAAATGTTAGCCAAAACATTAAAACAGAAACCACACTAGAGCTTACCTGTTTAATATGAAGGAAACAATCGGTCCTACGATCCGTGACAAATAGTATGTAAGGAAGACAATCCATAATATAAAAAATACTAGCGAAGACAACAAAACCCAGAAGGATCTCTGAAAATAGGCATTAACTGATGAATATGTGCCTGAACAAATGAGAGATAAAATGCCCTAAGGTGCTTACCTTCTCCGGATCGATGGTGCCATCGTCGAGCTTGAATTTGATCTTCTCAAAGATGTGGTCACTGCTGCTGTTCATACTGCTGGAGCCTGGTCACCGTCGACCACCATGGACCTGCAGGCGACACGTGATAGGTGATGTGGCCGACGACGGCAATAACCGAGCCCAGTTCGAGCCTGGTGGGACGAGTCAGACAGGAGAAAAGGGCACTATCGCACTTTCACGACTCCAGAGGTCGAAAAAATTCGCCCAAACGTCGCCTGGAGGGTTCTTATGAGTGCTGATCGCTAATCTGACGTTGAAGTTTCGGCCGATGACGGTATGTAATGATAGGTGCGGGTGACTAAAGTCATTCTGACTTCGACCCTCAGTCACCAATACATATCGTAACCAACCGTGATAGTTCAAAATTTCAAAAACGGATGTCAAATCCGTGATCAGCGCTCCAAGTAACCCTGGAAAGCTTTTCGTTAGTTCGCCTGGGCAGGAAATCCGAACCAAGAATCGGAATCTAGTGCAGTCGACAGCCGGCGCCTCCTCCGACTGCGCTGATACGCACCCTAATAGAAGGATGAAATTGTGCTCCATAAAATGTTGAGCTTTGGTTATTTTACAGCTAAAAATAGAGCTTCCCTCTAATAGTCCTCTTTATGATTATGAGAGTCAATTTTGGAGTTTTTTCGGCAGTGGAAGCAAAAGTGAACGTCTTCATCATATAGAAGATCGTTGCATAAAAAATTTTTTACCGTATGACTTTTAGAGCTCGAGGGGTGTTTGTTCACTACCAAAGGCTAGCTGTTTTTGTGACTTTCTATGGTGTCGTTTTGGTTGCCTTTTCGCCTTTTTGCTCGGTGGTTCCTCGAATGCATGCGTGACAGCGCAGTCGTATAGGGGTCTGACTCGGCTGTCGCGAGACGTCGAAACGAGACTTTTCGATCGGGTTCCGCCCAGGGCAGTGAAGCCTTCCATATCCACGCGCCCGTGCGATAAACACGAAACAATAGTACAAAGTTACATAGTACAAAGTTTGGACTTTTTCGTCGAATTCACTGGATGAAAAATAAATGCGAATGAGTGATGTGATCATACGGCACTATTGTACTTTCACAACTCCAAAGGTCGAGGAGAGGTTGAAAAAAATTTTCGCCCAAACTTCGGCTAGGGGGTTATTTGGGGTGATGAACACGAATATTTCATCCGTTTTTCGTTTTACGCTGGAGTACGGTAGGTTACGGTTGGTACGGGTGACTGAGGCTATCAGCGATTACCCGCACCTACCGTAACATACCGTACTCCAGCGTAAAACGAAAAATGGATGTCATATTCGTGATCAGCACCCCAAATAACCCCCTAGCCGAAGTTTGGGCGAAAAAATTTTTTCGACCTCTCCTCGACCCGTGGAGTTGTGGAAGTACAATAGTGCCGATCATACTATAGAAGCAGTGCAAGAAGTAGAGCATCCCAAAAGGGATCAAGAATCCTTGTCGGGGTCAATCCGCATCATTGGGGATTGCGCCACGCACTATATGCCTACGGAATATAGTGAGTCAATTGGAACGCATATTTGGTGCAAATAATGAGCTGCTGGAACAGCCGATGAAGGACCCAGTATTCTACTCTAGCACTTAGTGTAGCACTCCCGCAAGCAGTAAAATTTAGAACCTTATGCTCTGCTGGTGTGCTATACCACACTAACCTTCTTAGCTTGAGGCATTCATATTGTTTCAGAGGTAGCTGAATACCACTGAATCTAATAGTGACCCCCAAGCCATTTCCTCCTTTATTCTTCACAGACAAGTCTAAATTCACAAACCCCAGAGGAATAGGGCTTGGTTGACATGGGCAGGACCCAAACCTTGCATTTGCTCAGACGCACAGGAGCACCGGTGGGTCCTCTGACCGCGCTACACCCGCCCCGTTGGTACACACGACATTTAGGCCACACTTAAGGTTCCAAATGAGCACGAATGGCAAATCAGCCCTCAACGGAAAAATGGAGATCAATTAGCATTGGAGCGAACTACGGGAATTTTTGACGCCAACCATCGGAAGAGACAACCGGCGAGCTTGCCGTTTAGGCAGTTTTTCGCGATGTCGTTACCGAAAATATTTCTGCTTCCGCTTCATGGCTGTTGTTTTCGAAGTCTTGTTTTACGGAAATTCACTATACTCAGCAGTGTAGTGAAATACCAGGAAGATGAAGAGCATGATCCCACCTCGCGGCACTTGCACGCACCGCCAATTCTCCTAGTTAGATCATTTCTGTAGCGTTCGATTCTCGTCTGCTGTTTTTGAGTTTAGCTGGTAGGGCGGATATCCTTTCTTTGTCCTACTTTGGCATGTTGTTGTCACCAAACGAGTTTACTATGTCAGGCGCTATAATGCTTAGGGGTCACCTTCCAAAAAAAACTTTAGTAACAGGGACAAGGAGAAACGAGACATGTTATTAGTGAGGGAAACAATCAAATAGTAACGCTGTTATGTTCTGCTCTCATCGCGTTGGAGGAGAGTACGGATTTGGGAGGTGAAGAATCTCCGGGGTGTGGTCCGACCATGGCGCCGTCTATACTTCCGACGCCGAGCGACGCGGCGACATGTAAAGTGGCCAAATTGATCGATCGCATCGCTCAATCAATATAGGCCTTTGTTACACCACCGCTCACCTCGAGCGAAGCCTAATGATAGGCTCCCATATCGACTAATCGCTTCGCGCGATCGATATGGGAACTTATCATTAGGCTTCGCTCGGGGTGAGCGGTGGTATGACATAGGCCACAGCCACGTGGCGTCGCGTCGCTCGGCGTTGAAGTATAAACGGAGCCTATAGCACACTCTCGACTAAGTCGCCAATTGAGCTCTCTTCGCTCTTGTCGCTCTGTCGCGAAGTATGGACAGGCCCATACGCTCGACGGTGAGAGCGTGGGTAGAACCTTTCGTTTTGTTTACGTTTTTCTTTAGTTTATGCCGTTTTGTCATGTTCGTTTTGTTCCTTTCGTATATCTGTGTTTCTATTGCTAGTTGTACACATCTTTTTTTTTTGTTCCTCCGCAGTTTTTCCGCCTTACTCAGCTGTAAAGAAAAGTGATATACGGCACAGAAATATTCGGAAAACACTAAGATAAATGTAAGGGAGGAAAGACGCAAGAAAAAAAAAGCTCGACAAGGAATATGAAGCTGCTGAAGATAATAACAGAAATGGCAAACGCGGGAAACGATGGAGCAACTAAAAAAGATGTGTGGGACGAGATGTCTAAAGCTTGGATTACACTTGTGCCGCCACGCGGCGCGGCGTGATAGTCGCCATAGATGCCGATTTTTCGCGCGGCCCGGTTGATATCTATTCCGAATATGGTGCCGCGCCGCGCAGCGGCGCAATTATAAACCAGGACTTAGGCGGAGTGGCGTTCCCCCCCCCCGCCCTTTGAACAAAGTCGTGGCAAATGCCTGCGCCTCCACTATCTCGTAAGGCAGCCAGTGGACTCTCGAGCAAGCCCATGGGTTGGGGTGGGCGGGCCGGGGGGACGAGGGTGTTCGGCTCCGATGTCTAACGAAGCAGGTACTCCCGCAACGATCGCCTGGTTACTGTGAGACAACTCGTCCAATTCTTAACGAACTCCTCATCGGTCCGACTGCTGCCGACAGGGACGGCTAGTGACGTCATACTCGCGCGGTCGCTTGGGCTCTAGAGCGCGGAAGTGTGCACCACCAGCTATTGTTTGCGCTTTTTCGGCTGGTGCAGAAGAAGGAAAACAGTGGAGTGCTTCATTAAACCTTGTAGATTCGAGAAATAGTGCAAATTGGGTCCGGGGTCACCATAGCATGGCGCGGCGGGCCGGCGACGCGAGTAGCTACGCCAGTCGAAAGACCGCGGGAAGCAGCCGCTGGCGCATACTTTCGCGCTCTAGCGCGCCCAGCAGCAAGACGCGGCAATCGCGCGCGCATGACGTCACTAGCCGTCCCTGTCTACAGCAGTCGGACCGTATAAATGTCCAGCATTATTTTAGAAGTGTCGAAGTTGCTTAGAAAAGTATCCATTTTCTCTTGAAAATTGTCCATCTTGGCTTGAAATGTACCCAATTGACGTGAAATTGACGCATAGGCGTGTAGACATAAGGAGCAAGAACATATTTTAGCACCAATGCTAGAATCGCTCTTGATGACCTCCCAGAAGTTAACACTTTTTGACACCGCCGGGGAGCGCTGCGCTGTTCGGACACTTCAAAAAATCGAAGACCTTGGCTGCGAGCGTATGACTCATCCACCTAACAGCCCAGACTGTGCGCCGAGTGATTATCGCCTTTTTAGTTCGGTGCAGCTCTTCATGGTCGGGAGACGATTTATTAATGTGGACCAGGTGAAAATCCACCTCCATGGATTCTTGGCCCCGTAAGAGCACAAGAATTCCACAGCCGTGGGACAGACCAGCTATCTGATAAACGGGAGGCACTTCTACGTTCTAACGGATCTTATTCTGATTAAAGATTGTCATTTGCTATTTGTTAATAAACACTTCTGTTGAAGATTATTGAGAGTACACGAACTTAGTTGCCAACCTAGTAAATTACCCCAAGTAACAAAGTGTGATTCACCATTCTCAGTCTCGTAGTTTTCCTCATTGCTATAGTTCGGACAGATGGCGTACTGTTGGCCTTGTAACAGGGACTGCGTTAGTCAGCAGTGTGAAGCCCTTTATATATACAAAACATCATGAGCAACGCAATCTGATAGCACGCATGATTCACCGAGTCGTTTTATGTTCGTCGCGTGACACGGCAAAGTGGTCATGTAGATGCGGAATAACCACAGGCGCTTCGTCGTTCATCATGGTGCCGGTTATCGACCCTGGAGGCACTTTGCCACAGCTAACGGCTTTGTTGACCCACTTTTTTCTTCGCACCTCTGAACAGGACGTGCCTGAAGTCTACCGTGTTCTAGATGGAAGGTTAAGTCGTTGCGCTCTGGGATGCGCTGCGAATTCTATTTCTGGGGAGGATACGGGGAAGGCGGCTTGACTACGCATTTGGCCAGGTCTTATGGTGGTCAACTTACGGAGAAGTCGATGTTTTATTCTTTCCAAACATGATTGGTGACAGTTTAACTTCGAGGGCTGAAAGCTTAGTTGGTTTGGACCCGACTTACTTAGTCTTCAGGTCTATTGGGGTCATGTTCTGCAGAAAGTCTAGCTATGGTCTATCTTAAAGACTATTACTATTATTCTAACTGCTATTCGCTGACTACTATTCGCCATTTTCAGGTCAAATTCGACACTTTTCAAACCAAACTCTACACTCTTCTAAGCAGCATTGACGTATTTGAAAGCGAACTGAACATTTTCCAAATCAAGTCGAGCTTTTCCACTATGTCCTTAATCGGATTTTTTTATTTCGCATGTTGCAAAGAGTGAGCGAACTATTGAAAGTGTTATAAATATTTTATTTTCAAGTAAATATAACAAATTATTTTTCCATTTATTGTGTTAAAATAAGTGATTGCGCCATGCACTCGACTGGAACGTCGCGATTTTTCTTTGATTGCTAGCAAAAAAAGTTTGCGTGGAGTAACACAAATATACGCGACAAAATAAGTATGTTAAAAAACATATATCTTAACATAGCTATTTCATGTAAGCAGCATTTACAGTATACATCAAATGAAAATCGCGGCGATCTAGTCCAGTTGTTGGCGCAATCTCTTTTTTTATTGCATTGAATGACTGCTGCCTTCCTGCGCTTTGAAACTTTTAATTCAAGTTATTTTCTTTAAGCCTCTGTTGGCTGGTACTGAGGCTGTAGGCTGTTATAGCAAAGTTCTTTGTGATCAAAACTTTAGCGCTGGGCAGAACTCGAACACTAACCTCCTGCTGACCGGACGGGAATGCTCTACGCTATTACGCTTCCGGCAGGGATTTTAATTCATTATTTTCCTTAAAAATAAATTTTTTTTAGAAAATTTCAAACAATGCGTTTCAGATTCAACTGAATTTTAGACAATTCGAAGAAAGTCGTTTTGAATTTTCTTTGAGAAGGGATCCAACCATTTTGAAGAGTCCCCAATTTAGTATGGAAAAAGCTCGTTTCGATTGGAAAGATGCTCAGTTTGGTTTCAAAAGCGTCAAGATTGCTTGTAAAAGTGTCCAGTTTGGTTTGAAAAGTGTCCACGGGCCAGATTCATCAACCGCTTACCGGCCGCTTGACAGCAGGCGCTGTTAGGCGTCACATGTTTGTGTGCTCGGTTTGGAGTCCTTGCCTATCAGTCACTTAGTCTTCGGAGACCGTGTCAGTGTTTATCCGGTCATTTGGCCCAATTACATAATTCAAAGTTCGGTCACAGTATGATGTGGGCGTGGCGCATCCCTAAAGCATTGATCTACGCTGGCCCCTTAATGCCGCTCACCCTTCGTATTCTGGACAAGAACGGAGGCAGCGGACGGTTGACATTTCTTCTACCGTAATCCACGCGCAATATGTGCTTGCGGTGCAGTCACGGACGCCCGAGATGACGCCTGCGTTAGCGTCAAATATTGGATTCTTTCCGGGAAAAAGCTTCTGAAGAGTAAGTTTGATAGGCCAGGTCGCAGCTTATGGAAAGGCATCAAGTAACAACATATGGACCTAGGGACGCACACTTCACTTTTGTTATGTCTTCTGCGCCAATAGGGATGGTAGGTGGAAACGCTCATTTTACGCCTGACATTTCAATCGTTTCGTAGTCTTCACGGCTTACCCATCGCAGAGTGTAGCGATGTCGTTGCCACTCTGTGTTAGTAGACCAGTGTGTTAGTAGATGCAAATGGACTCATAAAGTCTTTTTTGATACTGATTTCTTTGCAATGAAATTGAAACCGCACGAAACACAAGTCAGAAACATTTCGTGCTCCGAAACATGCTTATTCTACTGACCTAGAATAATACGGTTTCCTACGGAATTCACATCAGTCAATCGCCTCAGCGGAGGAGAGCACAGATTTGGGCAAGAGAAGGGACTCCAGGGTGTCGCTCGAGTGACGCGCCCGTGTTAAGATTGCTTACATCCTGGAGTTCCCTCCCCTGCCCAATCGGGAAGCAGATAAGACACAGATAGGTAATCAAAACAAGGAGATAAGATGCATTTACATGCGCTGTATGTAGCTACTCGCCGTCGCTGCTCGCCGCGGCAGGCCATATTGACCCCCCCCCCCCCTCCGACCCTATTTGCGCCTTTGTTTGTCTTCTTCATTAACCTCATGTCTCGTTTTTCCTTGTTCGTGTAACTAAAGTTTCTTGGAAGGTGGTCCCCCTTTATCTGACAGGTAAAATTTTTTTCTTCGTACAGATTTGGCTCGCACACCACAACTGCGTGTTTATCGCCACAAAAATGCAATATAGCCGTCAACTCGTACGTCATCCCGGGCGTCCGTGACTGCACCACAAGCACATATTGCGCGTGGATTACGGTAGAAGAAATGTCAACCGTCCGCTGCCTCCGTTCTTGTGTATTCTGGTAGTGCTCGTGACGGTATAGTGCCTACTTCAATGAGCCTCTTATGAGCCGTTCATTGCGGGTAGATTTACCTGAACACTCGCACCAGGTGTGATTATTAGTTGCTTCATATTCCTACGATCCTTCAGGTGTTTAAGATTTGGAAATCCCAACGCAAGACAACCAATATTCGCTTAGAGCTATTTCATTTAAAAAATTCCAGAAACGAAGGCCGGTATAGTTGGAACCGCCTTTGTTTCGCTTCTCAGCGCTGTTCACGGCGGTTATGAGTCATCGCTGATAGCAGCTTCGCAAACAGAGCGGAACGGTAATCTGTCACGAATAGCGGAAGGGGGAGGGAGATGCTCGGGAAAGACTCGCTTTTCACTATGAAGGCATTTGTCAATTTGACGTTTTGTCAAATCATGGAAGATACTCTGACCTCGTTCCCGGGAAAGCACGGGTAAAAAAAGCCCCCAACTAAAGGTCATTGTATTAGGACACGTTAACCGATTAGGTCCATTAGGCGAGTGATTTCCTTCATCTCCCAACTAGTACTTGTTTTTAAGCGTATGATTAATATTACTTTTCAGCATTCCACAATTGTAGTCTTTTATTTCGTTTGGTCGTTTTTTTGTTTTTTAACTAGTTTTTAATAGTTTTTATTCGTCTTGCCCTATTGCGTTCTTTCTCTTGTTGTTTACCTCGAATCACTGAGATTTAGCGTGCCCTCCATGGGCGCATAAATAAATAAATAAATAAATTTATTCGCCTCATTTTGATACTGCGACCTAGTGGAATTTACGTTTCAAAGGGCCTTCTGGGGCCGGATTCATCAACGACTTACAGAGATTTCACAGAGAAATTACAGCGGAAACTCCTGAAAAAAAAACGCGACTCAACGCGACTTATCAACAAGCGATATGGTGAAATGTTGGCGTTATCAGGATTTTCCGCTGTAATTTCTCTGTCAAATCTTTGTAAGTCGTTGATGAATCCGATTCTTGATCAAGAAACGCTCTAGCCTACTTGGTTGTGTATCCGATTCGTTCTGTTCAATTATGTAAACGCGTGCAAAGCATGATAATAGTATTGATAATGATTACAATGAAGCTAGACTGTTTTCCGCAGTTTAGACTCTTGCGACGTACAAGAAATTCGAGCTCGGTCTGTGGATTGTATCGGGACTGGCTATTATAAGTTGCGTTCCCTCATGAATATTATTATTGTTACTTGTCGTTTTTTTCACTAGTACTTGATATCGAATGAGATATCAGTACCGTTATCGGAAGGATACGAAAGAGCTGGACTCGTTTATACTTCGACACAGAGCGACGCGACGCTACGTATTGTGGCCACGTTGATCGAACGACGCGATTGATCAATTTGGCCGCTATACATGCTGTCGCCTCGCTCTGCGGCGGAAGCATAAACGGGGCCTTAGAGTCCGGCTAGGCGACAATAGGTCTCAAATATTTCCAAAGAACACAAGTAGTGTTATTCACTGGAGAGTTCTCAATTCAGTGCATGGACCTATTACGCCAAAGTGCCTTCACCGTGTTGTATAAAAGTAAAATGCATGGCACGGACCGGAGGAATGGGTAAAACGATATTTTTCAGTTTGTTTTTCCTCCCATGGAACTAGGAGCACTGGCTAGCTGCCTTGCGTCACTGACAATTAAACTGTAAACTGCGTTCCACTGATCGGACTGGAAACGCTTAATATGCACGCGTATCATCAGTTAGTGCGACATTCTACATCACATGCGGTTTCTGTTCGAGTGCCTTCTACTTGTTGTTGTGTAGCACGAAATTTGGACTGGAGCAAGTTTTCATTTTCTTTCGTTGTAAGCTATTTGGGTTAGCAAGCGAGACTATCGTTTTCTTTTCGGTTTATAGTTATCATGAGATCTTGCTTTCTTTGAAGAAACCTGTTACCGGGATTTTTTGGATGTATACCGGTATATCGACCACATTTGAACCTTTTCGTATAAAATTAAGGTGCCATACGCATCCCACACAGCATAAATTATTAGCATAAATTTGTCAAGCCCTCCGAGCAAGATCCGCCTTTGAAAGGAAGTGGTTGCAAAGGAAGCTTCGACGAGTAGTTGTTCAGCTGCTTATAAGAAGCAGAAGCTATCAAAGTTCGCTACCGGAACCGTGTGCATATTTATAGATGCATATTTCGTCCTGGGCGCGTGGTAGCGTAGTCGGAGGAGACGCCGGCTGTCGCGTGCATAAGATTCCAGGTTCTTGCTTTATGTTTCCCACCTAGCCCAACCAAGTTTCCATTCCTCCGGAGTCAGTCAATTGCCACCATAGTCGTCTGGGAAGCTCAAAACACTACTTGTACATCTGCTGGCCACCGTAAGTCATTGTATGGCCAGATACGCATTATCGGCTCCATGACGTCTGGTAGAAGTAGAATGAGTGGCGCATCCTAAAGGAGATTGAATAATGCCCTCCTTTATCTTTTATCATTTATACCACTTTCATGTCGAATTGGACACTTTTCACGTCAAATTGGACACTCTTCTAAGCTAACCTAAGACGTTTTAGATCAAAGGGAACTCTTTCAACTCAAAATGAGCTTCTACATTAAACTAGATACTCTCCAAAAATGTTAGAATATTTTTTTTTGTTCAAAGAAAATTTTAGTATAACCTTCTTTGATGTTTTAATTTACCTCCCAATAAGAGAACACATAGTTTGAAATTTTATAAAAAATTCCATTTTTTGAGGAAAAGCAATGAATTAAGGCTTGTTTTGAAGAGCAGGAAGGCGGCCATTGTATATTGCCAAAATGTGGATTGCCCCATGCCTCAGCTTCGCGATTTTCAGTCGATTGGTAGCGAAATTTCTGTTTGCATGCACTTTCACACCTACAAGCGGTGACAAGAATGTTTTGCGCGCCATGGAGCAACGCTGTTACAGTAAGATTGCGCGTTGGCTTAAGTGTGTCCGGTGTAGCGGTGGAAACACGCAGCCGAGCGCTACAGTATGCTAATATACTGCCGCTACGGGTTAATCTTCTTCCGAACGGATACAAGCTGCGCTATGACATCACATTTCATCATCGCCTTTGTTTCTACAAGAAAAAGTTACAGATAGCACCAAACTGCGTGTGTAATAAGAAGGCGACCAAATACTCAGTTCACTTAATGGTGAGTTATATAAGCAAATAGCGAGAAACAGTTAAAGATTAGTGTTTACGCTTAATTCCAGACAGGGCAACTTTCAAATTACCCTGCCTTTACGAACCCAAGCTTGGCTGAAAACAGAGTTGAGTGCAAGTCGCTAGTTGAGTGGTTTGTCCCGCTTCTCCATACCTAACCACCACAAGCTCTCCACAGCTGCACTATATATGGATGCTTTTCGAAGAATGTCCGCAGCCCTACTGCTCCGTCTAGGGTTGTGTTCACAACCTGTTGCAGCTCGTCAAACCTAATTCAATGTCGGATATTTCGGTTCAGTCGCTGTGCTTTAAGCCACGAGGTGTGATGAATTTGGGAAAAGGTGACTTAAGACAGGAATACTGTCCTCCTCTGTATATGGATGTTAGTATAAAAACTGGGCAAAGCACTGCCGAAATTTGAGAACCCAAGACTTAGTTGAAAACGGAGCAGAACCGAGGAATCTAGTTAACTCACATGAGGTGACTCCAAGTTATAGAATTGATTCTACACCTGATTTGATTCATAGGTGGTTCCAAATTATAGAACAACTGACCATCGCATCGAGATAAAACATGAGTACTAAAAAGCCTATCGGCTGTACCAGCCCGTAACTGCGAGTGCAAATGACCCTCTGAACTGATGGTGTCGTGACGAAGTATTGGGCTTTTGAAGTCAACGAAGTGGAATGCTCCATCGCCATTGCTGATACACTTCAGACCTCCTCGCATGATTGTAAGTTTCTAGGCACACTTTAGAGATTCATGTTCACGTGCTGCACTTGTTCCGACCCAAAGTTTTAAGCGGCTTTGACAGTAAATTGTTGCATAGAACCAAGAAGTGATAGAAAAATTTAAGAAATCGTACATCCTTCCAACGGACAAATTCGTGTGAATGGCACTCAAGCTATCAATGTAGTGAGCATCGTGAGCCATTAGACGAGTGAACGAATCCAAACATCAAAGTCGCGCTTAGATTTCTATTTCTTGCCGTACAAAACAAGGTACAAGTTGCTGGAAAGCTAGGAGTTTATGACCATTCAGACACTCAGATAGTGACAACATTTTTTAGGAGAATCTGTATTGATGCACCAGTTTCATAGCACTAGCTACCACAATGTTTTCCTAGGCGGATCTAAGGTCTAGGGTCCGGGGGGGGGGGGGGGGGGGGGTTCACTAGTACAGCCCTATTTGCCCTTTGAAACCGGATTTTTAGCAGCAATAGTGTGTTCTACCCTTACAGTGAACTGAGGTAAGCCATTTATGATGTAACTGTACATAAATGTGCCTTTTTACCAGGGCCTATAACCACTGAGTAGGGAGTGACCCCCCCCCCCCCCCCCGGACCATATTTGCGCCTTTTCCTATGATCGACACTGCTATTTGAGCTGAAAAATCAAAAAAAAAAATCCAATTTATTAAAGGCGTGAAACCTTCTACGGAGTAACCGCATGATAATAGTACTCACACCACTATGGCATACATGTTATTGTTAGATAACGCTGCACTTTAATCTTCTCATGCCTTGCATGTATAGTCCATTGGATCCGAGCGATTACTTTCAGGGCATCATCCTCTGATGCCTGGTACGCGTATGTTCCAAAACGGATGCGAAACGGCCGCAGCGGCAGGATATTGGCATACTGTAGCGCTCGGCCGCGTGTTTCCACCGCTACACCGGATACACTTAAGCCCACGCGCAATCTTACTGTAACAGCGTTGCTCCATGGCGCGCAAAGCATTCTTGTCAAGCGGTGCAACACAAACAATTGTCAAAAAATACACATATCCTAACTTTCTTGCTGCATGTAAGCGGTACATACACTATCAATCAAATAAACGTTGCGTTGAACTTTTTGAGTGCACGTCGCGATCCAGTGTTTTGATGCAGGATAGGATTACTGCCTTTTTGCGCCTTAACACAGAGCTTAATTTATTATTTTTACTCAAAAAATTAAATTTTATAAATCATTCCACGTCCGTCTTCGTCCGTCACGTTCCTCCGTCTTTAGTTTAACCTATAAGAGTCTGGTCTCGATTTGGAAGACGTTCAATTTGCCTTCAAAGTTCATAGGCCAGCTCAGAAGAGTGTCCAATTTGGTTTGAAAAGTCTACGATTCGACGTGAAAATTGTATATATTTGGTCCTGCCGTATACCTCATTCCCTGTTATGTCTTGCAAAAGCAGTGCCTCATAGATATTGTCATGCGTGAGTTTGCAAATGGAATCGCCCACTTTTTTCGTTGACTTTGTTCGGTGGCTTGTGGCTTGTTGGCTTCTATCAAGCGTCATGTGTGTAAAAAACTGCGGACTTCGTAGCCGCGCTGTGAGGCCGAGTGTGACTTTTTGTTTCATTTAGTGTCGATAGCCTTGCTGTGCTAAATTTCTCTGACTAGAGCGAGCTTTTGCATTACGTTGAATCCTCACAAGCGTTGATGTTTATTTAGCTCCATTTATAGGTTGTATTTCATTGTTTCATTTCTTTAAGCTTCGATCTTAGTGCATCCAAATCAGTGGTATCGTATCCCAGATCCTATGTGGTGGTCTTCTAAACCCATCCTTTTACACTGACGCGGTCTGTCTATAGTCTGCACTTCGCTTGAATCGTTTCTGTGCACATTTGCCAGGAAGTGTAGTAGCGTTTTCTGCCGACTTCTTTAGATTCTTACGGCACTTTTCGCATCAGTTCACCATGTGACCAACAGCAGCTTGTAACTTCTTCCAGATCACGCTTGCATGGATGGAACGACTACTATCGCGCAAACAGGTGTTGGATGATGAGAACGATGACATGGTCGAAGTGGATAAGATATCCTTCACCAGGTAAGCTATTCGCTACAAGCGATTTTTCTCTTCATTTTTCGTCGCTTCTAACGACAAGTTCTTCGTTTCATTGCCTATCTTCGTCCTTTTTCATTAAATGTGATAAAAAGTAAGGGTAGGATTAGGAGGATAGGAGGTGTTAGTCAATCGATGTTTGGGACGCGCCGTGCACTCTACTTAACACTTCTATCGGTTTAATTACCCAAGTTTGAGGGAACATGGTGTTCTTCTGGTGATGTGGGTAGCCTCGAGCTGCAAGAGGCTGCTGGATAGAAAGTCAAAAAGGATAGGGACCTTCGTCATATTCACTCTATTAATTTAAGCAGTAGCCGTCTGCGCAAGTTACCTCAGTGTCAAGGCGTTTCTGATCCAAGCGGTTATCATCGTTTATCTGAATCTCTGTCTACAGCATCTGTCCGCATCTGCTCGGGACTAGTGTTCGCGTCGTAGTGTTTGAAATAGAATGGCAATCAATAAATAGTTAATGTTGATGACGTGTGACATTATGTCATGTCACGCCCTTTACCCCGTGGGACCGTGTCAAAGGACGTGTTACAGTTGAGTATTTTATTTTTCTGGTTGGACTCAAATTTTTCGAAGGAACATTTGCTGTTGTGTGCACTTCACCTTTAGAGTCCACGAAAACAATTTCCATGTACTGATTTATTGATCTTCTTGGCAAGCAATGGCTTCAATTCATTCAATTCAAGAAACAAGTCCCGACGTTGCCAAAATTCGATTGATTTCACGCGCCTGACACGCGCGGTCGTAAACGTGTTAATTTGATGGGGCAGTTTTGACGAGTATGTGGCCATACAATGACTTTGGATGGCCGACCAATGAAAAGCGCAGTGCTTTATCTTTCCTGGAGGAGTTTGCCTCCAAGTTTCCGCAGGTATATATGAAAAGCTTGGTTTGCCTCGGTGGAACGCGGGCCTAGACTTCAGAACGGGGTACGCGCGATAGCCAGCCTTCTCCGAGCGCGCTTCCTCGATTCAATGAAAAGGCCCATTGCATATGAATGTTTGAAATAATTGAAATTGAATACTTTTTCTACAAGTATAATAATTTTTTATACATTTTTTCTTGCTTTTGTTCAACTTTTATGTTTCTCGTTCGCCGTACCGACGTCTTTCGTTCGTGCGTTTCAATATGCGCAGCTCCCTTTTATGCTACCGCCTGAGGTGCGTACAAGTTTAAAGAGAGAGGCCTTTGAGATAAAGGGCCCGCCTTGGGTCCTGTGCTTAGAAGGTCGTAGACTTGGCGCATCTTGTAATTCGCTTTTACGTTCTTTTTACGATTTCTACAGCCTTTGCAATTTTTTTCTTCCATTGTAAGAAACAAGTGTGGACTACTTCTCGACACCTCTTTTTCCATTTACAATGAACCGGGCACTGAACTTACAACGATCTCAATTTATATAATTTCAAACTGGAGTTCCCACATCATTCACCAATGAATTAAAAAGCACTCAAACCGAACATATGTCATGTAGTCTGGCTTAATCTACAGCTTAGAAAATTGTTCAGTGACATGAAAATTGTTCAGTGACATGAAAATTGTGGGACATGCAATGCAGACATTTAACTGCTGATCTAATTCGCTAAGCAGCTTGTCGTTAGTTACCATGAAATTTCATTACTATCCAGTTAGAGAAGTGTGAAGCTAGGGTAATGTGCAGCCATTTGAACATATACACTAGTTTTTAGTAAGTACCTGCTCGAGAAGCTCAAATTCTCCTCCCCCCACCCAAAAAAAGCAGAAAATAATCGAAAAAAATAATGATAAGTACGTGGTAGCGCAGTCGGACCATCAGCTGGCAATCGCAAGTCTCCAGTGTAGGCCAAATACGCCCATGCATAGCGCTCGCATTGTAATAGCGCGCATGCAGCAGATGCGACGGGCCAACCACATAATAAAAATACGAATTCTAATTGAATCCACGAAATCCCGTAGAAGTAGAAAGCGTGGCGCACACCGAAAGGGATTGATCAAGGCCGCCTTCATCCTTTATCATTATCCTTAAACTTTTGAAAGAGTAAAGCTAGATCAGCTTTTGCCTCCGCTAAATGGTTAGTCTTGTTTTTCGGCATGTATATCAAACGTTCACTCGTTTTATTTAGTTTTGCCAGCTCTGATGATGGTGATCTTCGAATGTCCGTCCAACAGAGCCCTATTCCATCCAGTTTTTCTGATTTTAAGTCGGCATCTGAGCTTTCCCTTCACTGCCAGCATAGGTTTGTTCTAGTGTTATTGAGTTCTTTATTTTCTTTCCTTAAATGCTGATGTCTAGAGACGCGAAAGTGGATTCGCTGAAGTGCTTGCTGAATAACGGGAACTACCGGGTGTTAGGACTTTTGCTACTTTCAGGTTTGATTCGGAGTGCGAATCATCACATGATAGCCCTTCCTGCTCAAGAAATGACATATCCTGTCCGGGCGCCACATCACCTCCTTCCGCTATCCACGATGATATTGTTGTGGAGCCTTACATGAGCTGTCCTATCTCGACACTGCACGACGTTGAGGTGAGCGTTTGGATGGTATACTTTATTTATATACTATTTTTATGTCAAATTGGACACTTTTCAAATCAAATTGGACAGTGTTGTAATCAAGCCTGACGCTTCTGAAATCAACCTGAATATCTTTCAAGTCAAAACCACCGTATTCCATATTAAACTAACTCTCCAAAAAGGTTAGAATAGATTTCTTGCTTGAAATTGGTAAACGTTTTTCGTTTTTTTAAAATTCAATTGTCACAATACCATAAGTGAACATACAGCTTGAAGTTTTGTATAATTTTTTATTTTTCAAGAAGAAAATAGTGTTTTAAATCTTGTTTCAGCTTATACAAAGGACAGTTTTCTAGTGTATTAAAAGAAGAAGGTCGTGCCATACACTCATCTACTTCGCTGCAATTTTAACTTGATTGATAGTGTAAATGCTGCTTACCTGAGACAGTGAAGTGGAGAGGTGCTTTTTTCTACAATTGTCTTTGCTGTACCATTGATATATGTGTAACTCCATACTAAACGAATTTTTGCTATCAATCAAAAATGAAAATCGCAGCGAGCTAGACGAGTGTATAATGCGATCTCCTCTTTTACCAAGCTGGTGCCTTTCTGTGCTCAAAACTAAACATTAAACCACTGTTTTCACCTGGATATAAAAGTTTTATAAAATTTCAAGCAACGTGTTAACTTGTTAGGTCGGATGAGTAGAAAAATTATACTGAATTTTCTTTCAACAAACCATTGTTCTATTGCTCTCGCAGAGTCTTTAGCTTAATCTGGAAGACGCTCGTTTTGATTTGAAAATTTCAAAACTGTCAAGCTTGCTTAGAAAAGTGTACAGTTCGATTTGAAGTGTTCAGTCTGGTTTGCAAATTATTCAGTTTGATTTGAAAAGTGTCTAAATTGGTTTGAGAAGTGTCCTGTTTGATATAGTACAATTTCCTCCCTCTATAACGCCACTGAATTAGACGCGACTCTCGATATAACGTAGATTCTCTCTGGAACCGGCAAGCTTACCTGTACGCCAATAAAAATCAACTCCGCTCAAGACGCGTCGGATACAATGTTACTCCCGTTATAGCGCGGATTTGGGAAGAGCTCTACGTTCAGAATGACTCCCGTTATAACGCGGGCAGGGCGCATTTCCGGTCCCACGCGGAACTCGAAGGCGACCAAGACGCTGACTGCCTTTGTGATCAGACAGAGGACATTCCTTTGTGATCAGGCAAAGACATCAGATCATTATGTTGCCTCGTTCATATCCACGAGCGGCACCCTTGCAACAGTACTTCGGGTGCATATCAGCGTCTCTAGTGCGGCCCGCAAAAGTGTTCCTAGCAGGGATGTGCGGAATTTCCGTTTCCGTATTTCGAATTCCGGTTTCCGGCCATTTTGGGCTCTTCCGTTCCGTTCCGTGTTCCGCCTGTTTTTGCGCTGGAAGGCGGAAATGGAAATGGGCACTGTTGCACACTTTTCTATTGAATAGAATCAGCATATCAGTTAAAAAGATTTCTCCTCTATATAATTGTGAGAGAAATACTGTTTGACAACTTTAGTATTAGTGATCTTGAAATTGGTAAGACTACCAAAAAAAAAACACTCAGAAATGGGCAACGGTTGGGAGTAGGGCAAAATTGATGTGCCACAAAGGCTAGTTATGCACTGTATGTTAAGAAAATGCACTCAACATTTGAATGATCATAAAATTCTTGATCCATTAGTTACAAATAGCTACAAAAACTTGCCAAGCATATAGCGCAGTATCGTGAAACAAAGGGTTCAATGAAGGTTGTGGCATGCGGTTGTCTTCTCTAACATTACATCAGTGTTTTAGATCAAAGGTGCAAATTTCAATTTTTAATTTCGTTAGGTGTGGTATTCATATGGAGTTATGAGATTTATTTTTTAATGAAGCATCACGAATATCTACCATGAGCTGTTATTTCAACTGACTATGGTGGCTTATCGAATTCTAATACAAAACTATTGCTTTGAGAACCATCTAGGAACTGTCTAGTTGTGTCACCTTGGGCGTAGGATTTCTGGCATAGATTGAATATTCCTGTGGAAGTGTTTATCCACCATGACTAATTAGTCATCCAGTCATCATCTTAGATCCCAGAATCTATCTTGAGTACTAGTTTTGGTGACTAAAATGTAACTGCTAATGTTGAATATGCAGATATCTGTGCAGTCACCACGTCTTCCATGGTGTAACAAGTTTCTGAAAGTGTTGAGAGGAATCTCTTTCCTGGTCGGAAAGTGATCTAGGTGGCTGCTCCAGTTTTGGGCTTCACCCGAGTCAGTTTTTTTTTTAGTGCGGGTCTGTATGGGACCTCAAGTGGTTAAGTCGGTTAAGTCTACCGTTCAAAAAATATCAGCATCAAAAAAGTCAGCGAAAAACCCGTCGCAGAAACTAGATATGGAAAGACTGCGTGCTGATATAGTGAGAAATAGTGAAATAAGCCCTGAATTTGTTTTCGTTTATTGCTCAGCCACAGCTAAAAGGCTACCACAGCAATATAATGAATTATGCTTTGTTATGTTATGTTATGATGAGGATGAGCATTAATCTGTGGAAGATTCTGCTGCTCGCAAAGTACTGAGCAAGAAAAGGCGCAATAGAAGCCGCTTCTGACGCCGCTTTAGATGCAACTTTTGAAAAAACGGCGAACATGTGTCATTTCCGTTTCCGCGTTTCGTATTCCGGTTTTCGGCCATTTTTGAGCGTTTCCGTTCCGTCTTTCGTCTTCCGCTTTTTCCAGAAAAATTTCCGCACATCCCTGGTTCCTAGTCAGTAATGTGTCGAGCACAGTGGAGGACTCCCGGTAGTTGTTAGAAGTTGCCGTATGTTGGTAGATTTCCTCTATCAGGAATGAGAGAAGATGTGGATGGCGCTCAGCAATGCCTGCGCTATTGTTTTATGCTTAGAGCAGCTGGTATAGAGGTTATGAACTGTTGGAAGAGGTTTTGCTGCGGTCCGAAATTTCGTGTCACGCGGGCTTGTGCCTGCATCCTCTGGTTTTAGGCCAGAATTACAGCAGCAAGGCAGTTTGATCGCACTCAACATTCCCATTATCATGAGAGAGTACTGAGAAGCCATAGGCAACGACGATATCGTGGATGTGGCGTACGGTTTACCGGCACTCATAGTATAGTGGACTAACATCCCGCCCGGAATGTAGGGAGTGAAGGTTCGAGTCTCGCTGGGTGCGCGAGTTTCGATCGCAACAAAAGATCTTACAACATCAGGTTACACATATTTGTTGATGACCATATCTAAGTGTGTCTATTATTTATTTATTTATTTATTTATTTATTTATTTATTTTATTTTATTTATTTATTCAAAGATGTGGAATGTGATCACACGTGTAAAATTAAGAAACCGAATGAAATTAAACATAAACAAATAACTACACTAACTACATACTCGTTATTGCTCACTTATCTGTCATACTTATACATATAACAGAGAGTGTCTCTACGGATAGAACTTCATTATTAATCTAAGGTTGTTTTATGCCTTCAAACTGCCTTCGCCGTCACATATGTTATTGCTATAGTCATATTTAGTCATTGAGTTCAATTTTAAATAAATCGGTCCTTGAAAAACTACAAAAATGGACAGCTCCGTTTAGGACGCGACTCACGTTATAACGCGGATTTTCTCCGGTCTCTTCAATCGCGTTATTACGGAGGAGACTGTTTATATTAGGCTAGATATAAGTTCCCTTATTGCCAAAAATGGCCTTTTGTCAAACATCAGCAAAGTAAGGTTCGATCGCCTGCTGGGCGCCATGCCCTCTTCTTTACCATGGAATGTCGGAGGCATTTTTGAAGAGCTTGTGTGCGTTGTTTTATGGCTCCTTCAAATAATGAAATTATCCAAGCTAGCTGCAGTGGCTAGTTAAACTGCTGATTGACAGAAGACTGCCTATTATGCCGCAGCGTCCATTTCATCAGCCTTTCTTCAGGATGAGTGGATAAAGAACCTGTATATACATTCCGATCTGCCACCGCTCCCGGAGATTGTTCCCAAAGAGCCCTACTGGAAAGCCCTGGAGGAAGAATTGATAGGACTGCGGCAGCGAGATGCTACTGTATCCCGTGATCTAGAGGAGGTAAGGAGTTCTACACTTTTTAACGTTCTGTGAGGCTCAATGGAGTATTTAGACAAATATCTACCTCTATTCCCTCCGTATTGCTCTCGGTGCAATGGAAGAGGCGCGATGGCTGAATGACGTGTCGAAGGACCCCGAGCTGTCGCGGCTGGCCCATGAGGTACTAGTCGTTGCGCTTATTTTGAAGAGTCTAGCCTTAATGAGGTTTCCAGATCGACCCGAGGTTTCCGTTGGCCGTGCACCATATCCCTGCTAGTCTGGAGAGCTGCGGATCATCCGTGAGTGATGCGTTTCTGGAGTGCGGTGACTCCCTAGCCGAACCGCCTTGTTCCCCGTTCGACATCTGTGATGCCACTTCCAAGCCGGTGTTCTCTAAAGCTACTCGGAGGTGAGTGCTTTTTCAGCATAAACCGTGAGTCGAAGACTTGTACGTATCCATAGCATGTTGTTAGATCAATACGTCGTCCCCGAGCAATGGATGCTGTTTCCCCTTCCCGGAAGCCTGGCATCACATGGAGCGAGCTTTCCTCGATTACCTTGGAAAGGTAAGACTAGTAGTCAGTTGGCGTAGCTTTAGCGTCTTAGGGAGAAACTGCAGTGTAGGACCACTGGTTATTTCATGTGAAACGTGATTTTTTCGGTGAATTGGTACCGCATTTGCCTGGGAAGGATAAGGCTGTCTTGTCCTATAGGCCAAATGCGCATTCAAACGCCAAGACATCCCATAGAAGTAGAACGCATGACGTATCCCCAACGAGATTGGTTGACGTCTGCTGTCCTTTTTATCTTTTAATTGTTCTGTAAGTGCTTTATTATTTTCAAGTGGAAAGGCTCATTGCAGCCGTAGCACAATTTAAGAGGCTCAATTTTCTTCATTGCTTGCGATCTGCTCCAGCGTTCGGGCTAGACCTTATTACAAAACACTGTCATAGGCTGGTTTTAAATGTTGCCTTTGTAGTTCAATTCAAAATTTAGACCGTTGTAAATCAGGCAGAGTGAAAGGCCTCTTCCACTACGATAGATTTGAGCGCTCATTTTATTTTACATTTTACTGATTTTATTTATTTTGCGTAACACGTTTACGTTTTGTTTTACGTTTTACTGATTTTGTTTGTTTTACATTGCATACTTACATTTTATTTTACATTTTCACAATTTGTTTTTCATTTTACCTGCAATTTGAGGGATTTTTTGTTTGAAAATCGTTCTCAGATATATTGAGGTGGACGTTGTCCTTGAAAATGAGCTATTACGATCTGCTTTGTAGATCTTTTGTATCCAGGAAAGTCATTGCTAGCATGCTGTCGAGAGATGCTTGATTTAGAATCTTCACTTTGAAGGCTCAATTCCTAAATTGCTGGGTTGTGTCGGGTCTTCTAGGGTTGGTAGTACAAACACTCTGTGAAACGGGGGAAAATCTTACCGAAAGATAAGAACGTGATTAGTGAGGATAGGTAGATAGGTGAAAATCCGCGTGGATCTTCATTACGACGGAACTATCCAGTCATATGTTCCCGGCCGATGCACCAGTTGTTTGTACCAACGCACAGCCTCAAACTTGGGTAATTAAACCTCATTAACTAAAAAATCAACACACATTATCATCGAACAATGAATAAGAGTATGGCGGAAGCAGGAAATAAGTGAGAATGCGCCCTACAACTAAGTGATGAAATGCGCCATCCTTAAGATAATGCACGGGGTCCTAAATGCGCAGTCCTTAGCAAATAGAGGCGTGGGGGGGGGGGAATGTGGAGAGCTAAGGAAGAAAGAAAAGAAGAAATGACCAGGGAAATGTTTTTCACCACCGCTTTTATATACGCACGTAGGGGCCACAGCTTATCAAGGCTTTCATCAGCTACAGGAATGCTACAGAGGAATGCATGAGAATGAAAGCAGAGCTCTAGAAATACATTTTTACTTTTACAATTTCAATCACGTCTGTGATACCTTCATTGTTTTACTTTATTTTATTTTATTTTATAAAATTTTATTTCCTTTCACACAAGCTGCACTAACACATAAATCAAAGTACTCTACTCATGAGTTATGTTATTTCAGCTTCGTGAACAGGGAACCAATACGTGACCAGCGAGTGGCTGGCTGGATGGATGAGCTGATTCGGAACACAGACAAGGTTAGAACTGCTCGCATATTTTTGCTCGTATTTTGTTTTACTGCGATTTGTCGAGCTTTGCTTATAGAAGATGCCTGACTTTACTCAAAATGCGGAGCTTGCTCGTGCTAATTAACCGGTGGAGGAGGTCTTAGCCTTGGGTGAACAATTAGATGTAGAGGTGTTCTAATCGTCCGTCCCGTTTATGTTGTCCATGTTTTTGTGTTTCAAAGCATTTTGTGGCATCGGATAATAGACTGTGATCAGTGATGACGGCCGTTGTGGCATGTCGTTATTTTAGTTGTTGACGAGAATTTTGATCTGCCTTCCATTCTCTTTCGCGCGGTGCTCAACGGATGTAGTAGTGACTATGTCTTGAACGCATCCCACCCTTCCCAAATATTGTTTCCATACAAAACATACCTGGGTAGAATTATCTCAAGTCGGATTTTGAACTTAGTTTTCCACGTGATCAAATCGTGCTTTGAGGAGCAATGTGGTAAATAGTTCCGACCCTCTCATTCTATAAAGAAGGATATCTAGCCGGTTTTCATGATAACATCGATTGCCTGCTTATGTGATGTGTGCAGTAAATTGCGCCTAGGCTCAGTCGTACGGTCTTTCTGGATTGAAATCTTGTCCGTTTTTAGAAGCTCTTCGTTTCAGCTTCTTTCGCTGCCGAGTACCTCGGGCGCCAGTAGTGAAGACATGTCCCAGGGAGCATCGACTTCTTCCCTCGAGTCGGAGTGGACGCCGCCGCGTGAGACCTGGATTTACACACTCTGGAAATCTGAAAGGTTTTCGCTAATTCCAGAAACTATCAGCGTTCGGTCACCTTTGGTGGCCTGAAGCGTTCTGTAGTTTCGAACGAATTTCTTTACAGTATCGGCATGTTTTCCAGTGTGAAAGTGCTGCTTGAAGCGCAAAATTATCGGTGCTTCGGATGTGGCATTCGGGTGGAGAAGGAGTACTTAAAACGGGTCAAGTGAGTCGTTTTTCACGCCTATCCTTGCCCTCCCTCTTAGTTCGTTGCCAAGCTATTGTAACCTTAAGAAAACTTCATGCAACTCTAATCAAGTGTGTAGTGTTAGGCATCGGTTATACTTGTGTTGCCTTGCAGCACAACAGCGAGAGAATCATCGATATGGATTGGTCAACGCGAATCATCGATATAGGTGATTCTCACGCTGCTGTGCTGCGAGCGACTGAAGTATAAAGAACCCTTGGCGCGAAGCGGCTCGGAGGTGGGGGGGGGGTCACTTGTACTGATTGGTTAACCGTCTTGGTAGGAACGCACGTGAATGCCAAATTACATCAGAAATGACCTACTTCAGTTCAACACTAAGGTAGAACACACTAGTACTTTGTAAGAATTTTAATTTCATGCAACACAGAACTCATACCTTTCATGGTGACCCCTCGTTTAGCGCCGAGCCCTTCGAAGTGACTCCATACTTGGTGAACGACGGCATCAAATAGATATATCCTAGTGGGAGGGTCACTTCGCCTAGTTTGTTGTTGATGCTGTTGTTGTTGTTTATAACGACGGTAGAATTGAAAGTAAGCTGTTTTACAAAAAGATTACACTGAGCTAGCCTACGAAAGTTTTTTGGAGTTTCCTAGTCCGGTAGGTCGTCATGTTTGTGGTTGTTCTGCTTTCTGACATCTCCGCCTCCGACTAGGATAGATTCCATCCATCAATTCGCATAGGATCTGTTCATAGTACTCTAGCGATGACAGCATCAGCTGGATCGCCATGGTGAAACGTAGATATTGATTTGTGCTCTATGTTAGGTGTCATTGCCGTTGCTTGCGGACTATGAACAGGCCGTTAGATTGTGCGTCAACCCTTTGTGGCGCTGACGCTTACAACTGTGAGGTGCCCGTTGTTTGTTGTGCTAACCTGACTAATCCGGCCCCTAACCCCTAACCCACTCGTGCGTGAAAATAGCTGCTGTTAATTCTCATGCAATTTCAGGTACTGTGATTATTACGGAAAGGTGTTCTGTCAGTGCTGCCACCAAGGTGCACGGTCGATCATTCCGGCTAGGATATTACACACGTGGAATTTTAAGTAGGTCTTGCTGGTATATTTCCAACGAATTGTCAGTAACAGAATTCAGACCCCGGTATTGAAGTGAGCAACATACCTCAGTGCGCACCCTTATTCTTTGTTTGTTGTGTAATTATGAGAAAGGAGCCGTTACTCTCAAGAGCATCTAAAAAGAAGCATGTGGTGGTTTTGCTAGCAGGCTATGCCGTTGTGCTCACGAATCGGCAGCTGTTTCGATTTCCCGTCAGGGCAAGAAAGTCATCCAAAGAGCCTTCTGAATTTCGACAGATATGCCTATGAAGAATGAAATCTTCTAGTGTCCATTATTTGGATGAGACGCTCGATGTGGTAATTGACTTTCGGTCGAGGATGATCTACTGGGCTATCCTGTCCCCCTGCGAAACAGGATGGCATCGCTTCTGAGCCCTTCTCTGGCCGTACGGGAGAAGTTGGGCCGTGTCCCGGAGCCGCAATCTGCCCAGCTACGGCCCAAGATCTGCCCAGCTACGGCCCAAGAATGCAAAAGTGGGCGGAGCCACTGCCCAGCTCGCAGCACTTGGTCATCTCGACTCGGCAGCACATCCTGCTGATTTCGAAGGGAGGTTGTGCTGCCGAGGTCGGGTAGCACGTGCTGCCTTCAAAAAGGATGACCGAGATTCTTGGGCCGTAGCTGGGTAGACCGCGGCTCCGGGTCTCGACCCAACTTCTCCCGTCCGGCCAGAGTTTGAATAAAGAGTGGGATGCGGCCAACCTGTCCACAGATAGCGGAGCTTAATGTCCTCACCAACTGTTGTTCGGTAATCATAAAATCTGCAATCTACGACAAACTAGCGGGTTTTATAGAAATTTCTAATAAAAATAGTGACATAAATAGGAAGTGCAATAAACAACAGGAAGTTGTAAGGCGTAGGAATAAGAGATAAACTACGGGGTTAATCAATCCGTTTTGGGGCGCTAGCTACTTCTGCGGAAATTCGTGGAAGCAATTGAAATGCGTATTTGGCTATGCAATGACTTGTGGTGGACAGTGGACGCACAAGTAGTGTTTTAAGCTTCCCAGACGAGTACGATCTCATCAGGGACTATCTCAACGTTAGGTCGGAACGGCCCAAGTGTTGTATGTGGACAGAATTACAATCTCAATACAATTCTGCGCATAGTTAGGGCCGACGGATGTTGGGCCGTTGGTGGCGTTAGCCCTCTGCCTGCACGCGGAGGGCGGGCTCAAGTTGGCTGGAAACAGCGATCACGAGGATTACGCTGCCCCTCTACCGACTGCGCCACGGCCGCTCGCTCGTCATCGCTGTTTCCAGCCAACTGAGCCCGTCCATCTCGCGAAGGTTGAGGGTTAACGCCGCCTAAGGCCCAGCTTCCACCGTCCCTAACTCTGCGCAGATTTGTATTGGGGTCGAGATATTTGCATTTTGTTGTTTCCCAGAGGCAGGCGATCCTGCCCATATACAACACTTGGGCCGTTCCTATCTACCGTTGAGATAGTTTCTTGGTCAGACAAAAGTCGGTTAGTAAAGGAGCATGAAAGTGTTTGAAACAGATTTACTGCTCGGTCTGAAACCCGGCCGTGTCTTAGACACTGAGTTGGTTAGCAACCGACCATGAAAAGGTTTGGAAGCAAGCATGAAAGGCAACCACTCCCCCCCGCAGCACCTGTTGCTATTGCGCTGCGTGGTGCGTGCCCGCCTTTCATGCTCGGTTCCAAACCTTTCATGCTCGGCTGCTAACCAAATCAGTGTCTGAGACACGGCCGGGTTTCAAACCGAGCAGTAAATCTGTTTCAAGCCGTTTTATGCTCTGTTACTAACCGACTTTGGTCCGAGGTGGCGGTTCATTGACCCCAGAGGAATGGAAGCTTGGTAGGGCTGGGTAAGGAACCTAAACCAAGAACCTGGAATCTTATGCATGCGACAGCCGGCGTCTCATCCGACTGCGCGACCACGTGTCCTTATAAGGCATGGGGTGTTTATACCATCGCTGCCGCGCTAAACGATGCATTAAGAGAGCATGACTCAATGAGTAACAGCATGTTACTGTTGTTGAGCAAGTGGGGAAGTATTTTGGCGGTGACTTTAATTTTGCGTGTATGACTAGTACTTGCGGATTATAGTTACGACATATAATAACTCTGCTTATCGCCTAGATAGAGGCCCTTATTTCTGTCCATCTGCAAGGATAAGAGCTGGTAGCGGATTGAGGGAAAGCTTCTCTTCATAGCTTGAGCGAACCAAGGTGGCGAGGTGTTGTGACGTATTGTATTCAACATATGTAGTTCAGTTGCGTCAAGAGAGCGAGCGCCATTATGCCGCATGGTCGCGTAATCTAACGCGGTGTATTACGAGGGGAAGTCTGATAGTCTTGAACATACGACGAGTTTATCCTATTGAACTGCACCTAGGTTTGTCCTACCCAGGTGTGGTTCATGCACAGTCTGGAGCAGAAGCGTTGGTCGTAGCGTATTCTACTAAATCGACGAGCATGTTCTTCAGCGTGATCAAGATTGATATAACACTTTATTGCGGCTTACGTTTCGGCGTTGTCGCCTTCTTCAGAGCCTCAAACTTGGGTAATTAAAGGTACCAGTTTAATTATTCAACTTTGAGGCTCTGAGGAAGGCGACAACACTGTAAAGTAAGCCGCAATAAAAAGGTATATCAATCTTGGTCAGGCTGAAATAATACTTGTCGACCATGTTACAACGTCAAAAATGCCAAGATTCATCGAGAGTCGGACATACCGGTTATTATACCTAACCTATGTTGAAATGATCATTAACACTCAGTGCAGTATTTCAGCGAGTTTCCTGTCTGTGATCTTGCTTTGCACTTTTTGTCTGAGGTTCGTGATGTGCCCGCAATTGATGTGACCACTGTGGCTCCAAAGATGGTAAGGTATTACCGATTGCTGTGTACCGAAACGAACTGTTCATTGTTGTAACTACTACTTCAGGTCGAAAAAATACGGGTTCTTAAACATGTAATTACATTGCGGGAAAAGCTGTCATATATGTGGGATTTTGTGAAGGACTGTCCAGATGCAGAGAACACGGAGACAACAAATGGACAGTGAGTCGTTTGGTATGATATCCTCTTTAACACACGTTCAGCATTTGCTTGTTGCGGAAATAGTGGCCATTGCTAATGCGTTCCTCAAAGCAAAAAAAAAACTAGCAAAGAATGGGAATGTAACTGCTCGAAATTGAAATGAACGTTGATATTTGGTATGTAAGGGTAGTGCGGCATCTAATCCTAGTGGAATTAGACCGAAACACCTGAAGAACCTCCCACCACTGCTCATCAACATCATAGCGTAGTTCCTCACTGGTCGGAGTTTCTGTCGGAGTGCATGGTTCCATCTCAGTGGAAGATCAGCAAGACCGTCTTGCTGATCTTCCACTGAGATGGAGAAGGGAGACGTGCGTGACATTGGCAACTATCGCCGGATCTGCCCGCTCTCCGTAATCTACAAGCTGTTCACTCGAGTCACCCTGAATAGGACGAAGGACAGCCATGTGAACAAGCAGGATTTCGGAGAGGATTCAGGAATACCGACCACATACACACCGTTACGAAGCTCATCGATGTATAGCGAATATAAGCTGCCGCTGTGCTAATGCTCGTCGAGCGACGACCTGAAGAAGGCATTCGACTCCGTCAAAACCGAAGCGGTCATCGAAGCGCTGCTCGCTCAGGGCATTCCATGTCCGTACATCAGAGTCCTTCGAGCGCTGTACAGTGGATTCACGACAAAGGTCTCACCATTCTACAACGACGTCGTCATCGACGTGAAGAGAGGGGTTCGGCAGGGAGATACCATATCCCCGAAGCTCTTCAGCGCCACCGTCAAAATCGTCATGAGCGAACAAGAATGTGAAGACATGAGAGTGAAGGTCAACGGCCGCCAGTTGCACCATCATCGCTTTGTTGACGATATCGTGCTCATAACAGCGAACATCAGACAGGCGGTAGGAATGCTAACCCGACGTCGATCGCGTATGTGGGAACGTTGGACTGCAGCCGAATCCTACGAAGACGATGTTCATTAGAAGCGGACGAGTTTGTGATGTTCCATGCTCACTCATGGAACGAACATCTCCGAATGTTCTGTTTGTTTCTGGTAGTAGTTGCAAAGTCAACTTACTCAACCACCTTATTCTGGAGCTAGGCAGAGAACACGAGCGGCCTGGTGGGCTTTCAAGGCATCGGAAAAGTAGTGAAGAAGGCAAAGTATGTTCATTAATCCGTTTAATGCGCTTCGGTGGTACTCACTTCGTCGCTCGTAGTAGTAGTCGTAGCGGATTTTGCTCCTGGTTAACGAACACCACCTGCCAATATTCCTGAGCGAACACGCATCGACTTTTATCGTCACCAACACTAACCTGAAGGCCGGATTCATCAACCGCTTGCCTCCCTCTAAAATACCGACAAATCTGATGCTGATGAATGTTATATCAGCGGTTTGGCGGTATTTTCACCGTAGAGGGCCGTAAGCGGTTGATGAAATTGGCCCCTGGAGGATTTTCTGCAGTTACAAGGATGTTTCGCCATCAAAACTTATGTCAGATGGGACTCGAAGCCACACCTTCTACTTCCCTAGCAGGATGCTAGTCCATCACATCACCGGCGCGGTCTAATCGAACGCAACATCCACACCTCGTGGGACCAATCCGCACTAACCCGTATATCGGCGTTCGTGCGTTAGGTGTCTACCTGGGTTACGGTAGCGCGCCGCCGCCCTCGATTACGGTAGCGTAGCGTGTTGTTAAGCCCGCCTCGGACGAGGTATAATGCATGAAAAGAGTAGACTGTGCGCCGCGAAGCAGATTCTCTGTAGGTGGAGAGAAATGACTTTGCTCGTTTCTCGCCCTTCTTTCTCTTTGATCTTCTATAGTTTTCATATGTTTTGGAAAGCTGAGGGACTCCTGGTGCGGGTTCGCGTTACAATACACTTTAACGAAGCAATCAAGATTGAACTAACCACATCCCCACATCCACGTGTTAGTAAAGGCTGAACTCAACTAACAAACTATAAAAAAAGCAAGGGAAACCACATAGGAAAGTTGAAAAGTCGACATGGCCTGAGCGAAACCTATGAAGCCGTCGAAGACTAAGGAAGTGTAGAAAATCAAGGAACTTGATGTGCTGCTTCTTTCATCATTTCGTCTATGTAATCGAGGGACCCAAATCAGGAGTATCAGAAGGCGAAGAAGGCTGCAAAGAAAGCCGTGGCTGTTGCGAAAGCCACCCATTATGGTGATGTCTACCGAAAGCTCGAATCGCGCGATGGTGAGCGGTATTTGTACCGACTTGCTAAGACCCGCCATCGCCAAACCGAGGACATTGAAAAGTTTGTTGGCATCAATGATGAGAGCGGCCATCTTCTGACAGTCCGAAAAAAGGAGCTGAAGCGATGGCGTGATTACTTTGAGGAAACATCCACTACGGAATTTCCTCATCCGGCCATCCCTTCTGTGACTTCTGTCCACGGTCCCGTTCACAAGATCACCGTGGAGGAAACAGAAGCGGCTCTGAAGAAGATGAAGCCCGGTAAGGCGACAGGGCCGGATGATCTGGCAGCCGATGTTTGGAAGTCGAAGCTCTGGTATCCTGCTGAGTGGTTGACTGAGTTCTTCAACCAGGTAGTAAAGGAGAAGAAAGTACCGGAGTGTTGGCACAACAGTACGACGATTCCGATTTGGAAGAAGAAGGGCAGTCCTGCGGACTGCTGCTTGCTTTCGCATAGCATGAAGATCTTCGGGCGAATCCTCGATAGAAGGATCCGTGAAATCGTCAAGCTCTCCGACAACCAGTGCGGCTTTGTGTCTGGTTGTGGGACCATTGATGCTATACACGCCGCCCGCCTCCTGGTGGAGAAACATCGCGAGAGACAGAAGCCGGTGCATATCGCCTTTCTCGACTTGGAGAAAGCTTTCGACCGTGTACCGCGTGAGGTTATATGGTACGCCTTGCGGCAACACAACGTACCTGAGGAACTCATTGAGTGGGTGCGGATGCTCTATTCTTGCCCAAAGAGTAGAGTGCAAGCTGCAGCTGGAACCTCAGTGGAGTTTCCCATCTCTGTTGGGGTGCACCATTGTTCTGCGCTTTCTCCACTCCTCTTTGTTGTCGTCATGGATGCTATTACGCGAGGTCTTCAGCAGCCCGTTCCATGGACGCTGCTTTATGCTGATGACGTGATGCTCGCTTGCGAAGAGAAAGACGATCTCGAGCGGCAGGTGCAAGCTTGGTGCGACCGTCTGGCGAGGTTCGGACTTTGAACGTCAAGAAGACCGAGTACCTAACGACTGACGTGAACGAGTCCGGCTCCATTAAGATTAACGGCACTGAACTTGCACGCACTTCGGTGTTTAAATACCTGGGATCAGCAATAGCGTCTGACGGCGGTCTGATGGTTGAGGTGAACACACGCGTGAGTGCAGCATGGTCCAAGTGGCGTTCGCTGACTGGCGTGCTCTGCGATAGGAAGATACCAGAGCACCTGAAGTCGAAGATTTACAGAGCCGTCGTGCGCCCGGTAGCGATGTACGGCGCGAGCGCTGAGTGTTGGCCTGCGACCAAGGAAGTTGAAGCGCGCCTCAGCGTCATGGAGACGAAGATGCTGCGCTGGACGGCTGGAGTCACGCGCATGGACCGCATTCGAAATGATGCTATTCGGCAAAAGTTCGGTGTCGCGCCGATAGCCGACAAGATGCGCGAAGCTCGCTTGCGATGGTACGGCCACGTTCTGCGTGGGAAAGAAGACAGCGTCCGCAAGACAGGCCTTGAGTTGGAAGTGTCAGGAAAGCGGCCTAGAGGACGCCCGAAGCAGCGTTGGTCCGATACGTTACACACGGACATGAAAGTAGCTGGTGTCCACCCTGATCAAGCGCACGATCGGGAAAGGTGGCGTCGTAACACCAGAAGAGCGGACCCCGCGACGATGCGGGACAAACGCTGAAGAATAAGAAGAAGAAGAAGAAGAAGAAGAATCGAGGTACCCAAAACTTACGCAAAAGAAATGGGAAAATACGAGTTCTGTTCAACTCGCCTCATTTCGTAGCGAAATCTCGTCCGAGGCGGGTGCGGCACCCGGTCAGCCTACGGTAATCGAGCGCGTCCGCCTCCTACAGTGGTGGGAGGCACCTAACCTAACGCAACGCGTATATCGGGATCAGTCGTCGGCAGCTGATGTCAGCATAAAACATGTTAAAAGAGGTTTTGCTAGAAATTCTTCAAGTCATTTTCTTTAAGCCACAAGTGGTTGTCATTTCTATCAAGTCCTTCAGCTTAACGAGTTTCACGCCGATATCAGAGGCCTGCTGATTCCAATATACGGGTTAGTGTTGATGGTTCCCACGAGGCGTGGATGCTACGTTTGATCAAACATCGGCGGTAGTGTAGAGCCGTAGAGCATCCTAACGGTAACAGACAGTGCGGGTTCGAGTTCTGTCTGGCGCTAGAGTTTTGATTACAAAAGACCACCCTATAACAGATCACAATTTCAGTTACAGCTACTTGAGGCTCAAATAAAACGAATAAATAATTCAATAGTCAAAAAGTAGCCGCCCAATAGTCCAAAATAGCTGTAGATCGTACACAATTCGCTGCTAAGCCCGTATTTATAAAGAGTGCTGCCAATTGTTCTTCTACTTCTGAGCCGCTTCCTCGACCTTACAACATTCGTGGCAGCTTCTCTTCGAATATTTGTACCAGACTGCGGGAAAACTAATTTGGTACTAGAACGGCCATCATTTCTGCATAGGTATTTTGGCCAAGTTCTTGTATGTATGCTGTCGATCAAGTGGAGATGTTTCAGTTTGCGAACGCTGTTTACCTCGCTAGAGCAACATCTGTTGCTTTCGCAAGGCCTATTTTCTCTGTCAGATCTTATTCGTGTGCATAACAAGGATATGAGTTCACTTCTGGAGCCGATTGCCTGCTTTGCCAAATGTCATATCGAGGCTTGTGAGGTGCGGTTCTCCTTTACAATTTGTCCACTATCTAATACGGACAACATTCTGGATTTTTCAGCACTGTCGGCAATTCGCCGCCACCTGTGTGTTTTGTGAGGACACGGACGAGTTGCTGTTTCCATTCCAACTGGAGAAAGTGCACAAATGTGCGTCCTGTGCCTCGCTGTCTCATATCAAATGCCAGGCGAAGTTTCGGCGGAAAGTCGCATATCAGAGTGGTTGTAAGAGGTGTCTGAGGATCGATAAAGACAGATAGTCAATGCTTGTGCTCAGCAGTTCAACTCATTTGCACTGTGGTTGACTGACACTCGGATTTCGGTAGTGCTGCTAGAGGGATACCCTCTGGTTTGTACCACCGTTGCGTTGATCCACCTACGGTTGTCTTATGCCCCATTTATACTTCCATCGCCGGTCAAGCAAACCAAACGTAGCGATGCATCCCATCGTGGCGCGTTGTTTCGAACGACGATGAGCTCACAGAACAGCCGGTGACGTGGTCACGCGACTACGCACGATTGCGTGCTTACATACACGTAATTGTGCACACATTTCCGGGGGCACTGAAAGGATGACTGGATAGCAATACCGTGCTCCAATCCACCGCGATCAATCGCATCGGGCGGAGTGGCGTTCTACCCCCCCCCCGCCCTTTAAACAGAGGCGTGGCAAATGTCTACGTCTCCACTATCTCGTAAGGCAGCCACTGGACTCTCGAGCAAGCCCAGGTGGTTAGGGGTGGGCGGGCCAGGGGGACGAGGGTGTAGAACGCTCGTCCCCCATCGCATCGCACCGGCTACGAGAGCGACACGAATAATCAAATTGGCCTCTATGCGTGGCATCGCGTCGTGGGGCGATGCGAGTATAAACGAGACCTTAAGCGGTATTTATACTTCGGTGTCCAGACGACGCGGCTTTATGAATGCTTTTCGAGTATCGATTTGGTGGCGCAATTAGTCGAGATTGATGAGAATGAAAAGAATGAAGAACGGCGTTTATCAACCCCGTTTTGGGATGCGCCACGTACTCGGATGTCCTACAGGCGATTTAAATGCGTATTTGTCGTATGCAACGAATTGCGATGACCAGCCGATGGTCAAGTTGGGTTTCTCTCATTTCCTGATGAGTGTGACCAATTCACCAACCATGACGGACAGGACCAGGGTCAGGACGGTTATCCGAATCAGAAGCCTGGAATCGGATGCAGGCATCAGCAAGCGCTTCATGCGACTGTGTTATGACGCGCCCGATCGATATTGGTAGTATTCATAACATGGTGCCGTCCGTCTACAAAAGTATGCACCATTTTCACGTCAAATTAGACCCTATTCTAGGCAAACGTGATGCTTCTAAAGTCAAAGTGACCGTCTTCCAAGTTGAAGCGTGCTTCTAAACTACGTACACTCCCAAATGTGTAGGTAGTTTTTTGTTCAGTAAATTTTTTGTAATTTTTGCAAAAAAGATTCAACTTCCGGCTGAATGAGTGTAAAAATTTTACAAATTTGAGAAAAAAAGTAAGATTTTGTTCTTAAGCACAACGAGGCAGTAATCATTTTGTGCAATAAAAGACGAGATTATGCACTCGAAATGCTCGTCAGGCTTTTTATTTGTGTGTTCTTTACAGTTATTTTTGTTGTATCGTTTACAAGTCTGAAAGTCCATGCAAGTGGAAATTTTGCTATCAGTCGAATAAGAATCGCGACGTCTTGGGAGTGGGCATGGCTCTTCGTTCCGCATTAAAAATTGACCGACTTCCTGCTGTTTAAAAGAAGCTCTAAACCATTGTTGTTCTTCAAAGTATGAGTTTGATAAAATTTCAAACAATGTGCTCACTTATTAGACGGGTGAATTAAAACTTCAGAGAAAGTCATACTAAATTCTCTTTCACTAAAAGTTATTCTAGTCAATTCGATTCCAGAAGCGTTAGGCCTGTTTAGAATAGTGTCCAAATTGACGTGAAAATGTTTAAATCCCGCCTAAAGGCCACGGGATCACTAGCGGTAATGCGGCAGCCCTGTACTCAGCGATATTGTATAGGCGAAATGGCGAACTTTCTCACACCTTTAGTTCCTAACACGATACCGCAGATGCTGCTTCGACGAAAATGTTTCGAACCGTTCCTGCTGCTGGCACGGCAGAGCGACGTTCTTACATCAGTTCACCAGTTCACCGAAGGGTCACTCAAAAACGGGGATATTCTCAACGATTCGTGCAACAAGGTTATCCACCGATTAGCACTCAGAAAGTTTTTCAAAGTGTTTCATCGAACGTGATGCTAAGATTTCTTCATAATACTCTTCAGCAGAAAGCAGGTCTTTCTACATGCCCGGTAGCAGTCGTCTGTCATTCGTGAGACTAGATTGTTGTTTACGTGACGTTTTGTAGTTCCCGGAGCGGCCTTAGTAGATGTAGAATAGCTATGATGTGTTATCGTTTTCTAGGCATTTTGTCATGCTTCAGCTCGCGTGGAATTTCTGGTTATTCCTACGTATCTGTTGTACCTCGTGCAATCACTTAGATGCCGGCTATGTCATTCATTTTCACGTCTTCGTTTGATCATTTATATAGCAGTATGAAGAAAATGAAGATTTAAGTGCTCAGAAATCATGGTTGCTTTCTGGATTCTTTGGAACGTCTGACTGACACTAATTGAGGGGTGAGGATTCCCCCTATATGACTCGTCCCCCCCCCCGTTGGGACATAGGTTTCAGACCCCTTGTCAGTGTCAGCTACTGTAAAAAAGCAGCTACTGTGGAGACACTGCGGATCAAGCCCTTTGGGTGCACAGGAGTAGGTTTCAGACCCCTTGTCAGTGTCAGCTACTGTAAAAAAGCAGCTACTGTGGAGACACTGCGGATCAAGCCCTTTGGGTGCACAGGAGTTACTGGAATGACACTGCTCAGGAAAAGAACCTTGCAAAAGTCCGACAAAACACCAGCCATCCTGAAGTTCCTCAGACCTAGGAAGGTCTGCACACCATTGCATCTGAGCCTCTTGTCCATGGCTGTCCAGGTTGTTGCATATGAAATGGCCGATTTTGACTGAAAACTTTGACAGGTCATAACTACGCTTGGAAGCAATTTCATTAATCGAAATAAGCACCATTACAACTAGTACACTTTTCTCAATGCGGCAGTAGCTTAGACATACCATCTTTATAAAAAGCAGAACTACGAGAATTAATAAAACACGATGTGGCGGAGTCTCGTATCCCAATTCATCCAGTTTCTGTACAACAATTTTTGAAATGTTTGAAATGTGCGCACGCGCATTGTAATGGACTATACCAGCCATTGTCCATCATATGGTCACCATGGTGTAGCGCAGTCGGAGGAGGCGCCGACGGTCGCGTGCACCCGATACCAGGTTCTTGGTTCGGGTTTTCCGCCTATCCATCTATCTATCTACCACTATGTAATTGAGTTAGCGGTCGATGAGGTTTGAGTGATCTAAACTAAGTGAGATACGCCTCATCATCTACAGCGCGGGAAAAATTTGCCATTGGACGTGGGATGTTGCTGCAGCAGGGAAAGCGCAGCCATTTACTGCTTAACACAACAGCACCTATGCGCATTTCTGAGCGTCCAGATTCAGAAGCCGATTCGTGCCATTAGCATGAGAAGACCAATAAAGGGGTAAGAGTAAAGGGGGACTTCGAGAGGGAGAACCGACAGCGATCAGGGGGGAGCGACCTGGAGGAGGCATCGGGATGGGAGGGGGGGGGGGGGGGGGGTCGATAGGGGGAACAATGAAGCAGGCCAGGAGGTAGCACCAAGAAGGGTTCAGGCAATCAGGAGAGTAGGGAGTTACCAATCAGGGAGGGAGGGGGGAGGGCAGTAAGGAGGATCAGCAAGGGAATCCATTACCAGTAAGGGAGACCGGATTTAGAAGATGTGACACGATGTCGCGCAATTGGCGTGCGCTCGCCGTCGTCATGTCGTGAGCGTGGGAAGGCTAATTAATTAGTGTAGAGTAGTAAGGAGGATCCCGAGGGGGGGGGGGGGGAATCTACCTGAAAGAAGGAACCTGGAGGCCGGGCCAGGATGGGGAACCAACAAGAAGGGAGCCGTAAGGGAATTCATACGGAGAACAAGGAATCTGCGATATGCATAACCTCTTCATGCTCGACACAGCGGCGACTGCGCGCTGTGTCGAGCGACTGCGCTGCGCGCGCTTCTGAGCTTCTGGAATCGGAAGACGGGTCTTCCGAGCTTTTTGGATCAGGAGGATGGGCCTCCTACGTCGCGCCCCAAGCATCCTGATTCTGAATACGTGACACTACGTCTGCCGTGAACATGGGAGGACCACTAAGGGGTGGTGGAGACGGGCACTATGGGTGACCACTAAGGTGGAGCAGGAGAGCGACCAGAATGGAAAGGAACAACCTGGACGAGGGGCCAGACCAGCAAGAAGAGACCAGTAGGGAGGTCAATAGTGGAAACAGGCAAGTGGGCCAGGTGTTAGGACCAGGAAGGTGGAGGTGGGGGGGGGGGGGCGAAGACCAACGAAGGCGGACCGGCAATTCGATCCAGTAAGAAGAAACGATGAGGAGGAACCTGGCCTCCGGATTCGAAAGACGTGTAAACGATATCCGGTAACGCGAGCTGTTGGGCTTGAGAACGGTTGCAGAGGAGCAACCTGAGGGCAGAAGTACTGCCTAGCACAAACCAATGGCCTTACTCGGTAGCCATTAGACCTCATCGGCGGCTGCCGTGGCAATGTGCCAAATCATGCTACAGTATCCCGAAAACCTGCAGATCATCCGTTATCGGAGCGCGTTTCTGCACAGGGTGACGCGTTGCGAGTGTCTGCTGCCGCGTAGTCTCGCAGCACCCTTTAGCGAATGCTTTGGAGAGAGCAATTCATATACGTATGGAATTCGTATTCAGCAGGTATATGTCGAAATCTGCTAAAACCAGATCGGAATAGATTTTGAGTTCCATCCAAGCTGTTCGTGTGGAAACTGCTTTCGTCGCTCAGGGGGAGTCCGCAGCTGAATTCTGCGCTCTTCGAGCGCAGAATCAGGCTAGGGAAGGGACTCCAGGGTGGGTGCGATCCAAGCTGCTCGTGTGGAAACTGCCTTCGTCGCTCAGGGGGAGTCCGCAGCTGGATTCAGGCTAGGGAAGGGACTCCAGGGTGGGTGCGATCCAAGCTGCTCGTGTGGAAACTGCCTTCGTCGCTCAGGGGGAGTCCGCAGCTGGATTCAGGCTAGGGAAGGGACTCCAGGGTGGGTGCGATCCAAGCTGCTCGTGTGGAAACTGCCTTCGTCGCTCAGGGGGAGTCCGCAGCTGGATTCAGGCTAGGGAAGGGACTCCAGGGTGGGTGCGATCCAAGTTGCTCGTGTGGAAACGGCTTTCGTCGCTCAGGGAGAGTCCGCAGCTGGATTCTGCGCTCGAAGAGCTAGGGAAGGGACTCCAGGGTGGTTGCCATCCAAGTTGCTCGTGTGGAAACGGCTTTCGTCGCTCAGGGAGAGTCCGCAGCAGCACCAGCAGAACCAGGCCAGAAAGCGCCGCTCAATGACGTCAAAACCCCTCAAATCTCGACCACTCAATTGAAATGCAAAAAGCACGCAACGCTGCAGAACCGAACCCCCGACCTTCCTCCCATGGAGCAGCTCAACATCCACTGCCTCACGGCCCGCTTGCTGAGGCAGCCATCGCTGGCATACAAGACGTCGCAGCGCGATCCACGACGCATCGACAGCAGCCGCCCGCTACAGTATCCCGCAAACCTGCAGATCAACCGGCGGCTGCCGTGTTCGTCCACGTCAGCCACGCAACAACCACGGCAGCCGCCGATGAGGTCTAAGTAAGACCGCGTTACTCGACGGTCCGGAGAGAATGTCTATGATGAACGCACGGAAGTGGTGAATGGCCTGATGCCGATAAAGTTCGGAGCACTTGTAACCCACAATGTATGTTGCACCGATTTGGAAGTTGATTAGAAATGAATGAAAGCAAGGCAATGGAACCCATTTTATGACGGATAGCATATCACCTCAAGGCTTTGGGATGGATGGCATTCTTGTTACTGTTGTATTAACGGTAAGTCGGTTAAGTCTGCGTCTTCAAAGCCTCAGAGAGTCCTACTTATCGAGATAGCCATTAGAGCTAACCACCTGCTGCCGTGAATGTGCCGCGCCTGAATCGCCGCTCAGGAAGACCGCAGCTGGCTCGAAGAGCGCAGAACCAGGCTAGGGAAGGGATTCCAAGGTCTGTACCATTTAAGCTGCTGGCGTGGCTTTCGTCGCTCAGGGAGAGTCCGCAGCTGGGTTCTGTGCTCTTCGAGCGCAGAAATGCACACAAATCCCAACAAGCCAGTTGAAAGGCAAAAGCCTCGCAACGCAGGATAACCGAATCCCCTATCTTCCTTGCAAGAAGCAACCCACTATCCACTGTCTCAGGATCCGCTTGCCGGCCACCGCGGGCGTGCAATAGACCCCTAGTGCAGTGATGCGCATCGATCGAATGTCCACGTAGACGCCGACGCGATCCACGACGCAACGGCAGCAGCCGCACGCCACAGTATCTCGCAGACCTGCACGTCAACCCGCGACTCCAACGGTAGAAGGTGGTTAGGTCTATGTAAGGAAGACCATGTATCGATATGCTGACGACGATTACATCTGTTCAGTAAAATGTCCTCCACATCACAATCGTCCGATAGATCCAGATCAAGTAGTGGATTTCAGGTAAGTCACGAAGTTCTTTAGCTATGGTTGAGCTAACTAGCACAATGATGATTTAGGAAACACATCAAATTGCCAGGAAAAAGGTCGTAGCAGGACAGGTGAGAGATGTTCCTGCACATGCTTGGGCACAACCCACAAACTCAAACTTTGACGTGCCGTTGATTTCTATTCGAAACGTACAAACAAACAAGCACACATTATTGCTACTTTAGTTGTGGTACGCGGAGCGCTGATTCTAACGTTACATTCAGAAGCCGGATCCAAATGTCGACGTGCAAGAACTCATGAAAGCCTTGAAGATTGTCAGGAAGGCTAAGGAGCGGAACGTAAGTAGGCTTCCACAGGTCTCAAAATCGCGATGCTATCACTGGCAAATAAGCTGGTAAATAATTCAGATCGATTTGACGACGTCGATGGAGTCGTTGGCGATGGCGCATCTGAAGCCCCGTCATCGTCGTCGCTTCAAAAGCAAAAGTTCGGTCTGGCGGCGCTTGCGATGGGTGTTGTACTTCGCGTTGTGGGTGATAGCCGTTGTCTATTTTCTGGCGCTGATCAATAGAACCACTGTGTGCCCGTGGATTTCCGAGTCGAAGACCACCGAATTTTAGCCGTACAAGATGCCGATTCATTGACGTTGTGAAGAAATGTTTAATCTTTTTGTATGTTCTTGTCAAACGTTTTATTAAAGATTTCTACTCGAGCATGACGAAGCAATCGTAACAATTGCTCACCTCAAAAAGAAAAAACACACAAAGATTCAGCGAATACGTCCAGTCTATGGCTCATAAGCAGCGTAGTCATAAGAGGCGCCAGCTGTCTTCTGCGCCCTGAATAGACTCATGGTTCGAGTCTCGTCTCAAGTCTAACAGACTATTCTCCAGGTGCGTCGACAGAACCAGATTCTGAAAAATGGTACGCTGAAGTTTTCACCGAAATCTGAATGTCTCAAATACGTCCTCGAGTAATTTGATTGCAGTGTTAAAAGTAAGGAAATCCTGGGGACAGATTCATCAACCGCTTACCGCCCTCTAACGGTGAAAATACCGCCAAAACCTGGAAGACACATAACTAAAAAATGTGCAAGTAATTGACTTGAGACTCACGAAGCGGCTTCAAGAGGGCAAAATACGACCCGAAAAACAAACAAACAAACAAACAAACAAACAAAAACCAACGCATTGAAACAGCTGACTGCCGCCTGACAGGTTCGTAACCCATATATGTGAGGGGACACATAGATTTGCCTGTTTATAACCGTGGAAAAACCGAGTGTAATTGTTTTATGAGAACCTTGTCAGTTTAGGTCCTACTTTGTCCTCTAGAAGCCGTTTGGAAAATCGCAGGTCAATTTGTTGCATAATTTTAAACTAGGACTGCATTATAGAAATCAACTGGAATTTCCAGCCACCGTATACCGACTGTTAGTATCGCCGTTCTGGAACCGCATTCATCGAAGACTTACAGCAATTTCACAGAGAAAAATACAGCCGAACTCCCTGATAGCGCGGCTTATCCAGCGATATGGAAGCAGTAAGCTGCGTTATCTGAGTTTTCCGCTGTGAGCTCTCTATTAAGGTTATGTTTCGTTGATGACTCCGAACCCAAGGCTCCTCAAATTTCCAGCACTGATTCATTTGAAGGCGCTAATGTCTTCAAAACCGTCTCCACTATCTTCAAATTTCCCGCACTTCCTCATGTGGAAGTGTTAGCACCCTTAAATTCTCTTCGACATGTCTATTGGTAAGAGATGTTACTTGAAATCAGTGTTATGCTATGTTATACGTCGGCGACGTGTCTGCGACGTCGTCGGCGACAGTGTTGGGCGGATGCTACGCAGTGCGTAATTGCCCGCGCAGCACAGCGTCGCCAGCGAGTCGCCGAGTGTTCCGCAGGGGGTGTTATACTTCCGTTGGTGACAAGGACGTCGCCGACGCCGCCGATAACAGCGTTGGCGACCGATCGTCTCCGTGCATAGCATGCCACTAGCCGTCGGGCCGCATCATTGCGCTTCTTCGGCCTATGTTAGATTAGGTTGTCCAATAAGTCTTCGCTGTTTTTTCAACGATTCACTGCAGATTTCGCCGGCGGTCTCTTGCATAGCGCTGCACAGCTTTCGAAAGAAAATGATTTGCTCTATCAGAACCTGTATTGCATTTCTTTTTTCATCATGAATTTTGTCAATTTTTAGGTCGTTGAGGTGAAAAGTAGAAAAGTGAAAAAGTAGCCTTTTGCGCACTCGTTCTCTCCGCTTAGGTTTTTAATTTTTGCGCAGTTTTTTTACAGCATTTGGAAGACAATGTTCTGTACTACAAGAATATGTGTTGGTCCTATTTTCTCACTTGTCCTTTATTGATTTTTAGGCCATCAAATTGGGACGTTCGAAGGAGGATGGTTATTTTTCCGACAGCTCCTGCTCTGTGGATGGACTTTTTGTGTTGGTGTTACATGTCATTCGAAAGAGAATGTCTTGTTCTATAGGATATTTGTAGCGTTTAATGATTTCTATTGAATATCAACAAAATGCCAAAAAAGAATAATCGTTTTCACCAACAACTCCTTCTCCTTCTTCAGTGTTGGTATTCGACAGAAATCAGCGTGAGTCAATAAACGCGACACAAATTCTTACTGAGCAAGATATCCTCTTCCAAACGACATGTAACACCAAGCAAAAAAGTCCAACCACAGAACCGGAGTTTTGGTAAAAATTCGGACGGAAAAGTCGGAATTCCCAATTTGATGAGCTAAAAATCGATATGGGACAAGCGAGCAAATAGGACCAACATGAATTCTTGTAGCAAAGAACATTGTCTTCCAAATGCTATGAAAAAACTGCGCAAAAAATTACAAACCTAAGCGGAGGGAACAAGTGCGCAAATGGCTACTTTTTCACCTTTTCACTTTTCACTTCAACGACCTAAAAATTGACAAAATTCATGATGAAAAAAGAAATGCAATACATGCTTTGATAGAGCAAATCATTTCCTTTCGAAAGCTATGCAGCGCTATGCAAGAGACAGCAGGCGAAATCTGCAGTGAATCGTTGAAAAAAACGGCGAAGACTTATGGAACAACCTAATACTTCGGCGACGCGTCGCTGACGCTGCGACACATCACCGACAGCCCATCACCGACGTCGGCGATGCCAACGTCGCTGGCGACGTCGCCGACGCCGTCAAGAGAGCATCAGAGCACATTTTTAGCATCGCAGCGAGTTTTCAATGTCATCATTTGGTAACCAGACTGCGGATAGGAACGCTAGGTGATCACATCTGTCACGAATTTGCTTACATTGTAAGACGACTATTGAATCACCAATTTAACGATTTTACCAGCATTTTCGTTAAATTTCTTCATTGGAGTTTAGCAAAGGCCTTTTTCGTTATATCGCATTGGAGTTAAATTTACACGGAATTTTCGAAATTCAAAGGAAAATTTAACTCTTATTTAATAGGAATTGTATCTCGAAAAAGCTCTTCGTAGAGGTTTGCAGTATCATTTCAGAAAGCGAGGAAACACCACCTATTTTCTAAACAGCTTCATTTTGTGCTAGTTGCTCTGCAAGAAAGCGAAAAGGCCTAGAAAATGCGAAAAGAACGAGTGAGAAGGACAGAAAAGCGAGGAAAGGTGACAAGGTGAGGGGAAGGTAAGGTTTAGGTTCCCACTCCCTCCCAAATACTCGGTGTTCTAGCGAATGGCACTAGGTACGCAAGACGGTCGTCTTTTGCACTTGGCAACAAAACATTATTGTAAGAAATAAATGTTGGCTCTCATCAATCCTTGTTTGGGCTGCGCCACGCATCACGCATCACGCACGTCACGCCTTCTTTGATTGCACTCTAACGATAACTACTATGTACCTGCGTTGCTCTATGCCAATAAAATTCCGATATTTTTGGCGAAATAGTGTCAACAGCAGCCTACGACGCGTGGACATACGAACCAATGGATCCGAATGCCGGCACAGCAACACTTGCTGAGGTGGCACGAGCGCCGGATCACGCTGGCAGGAAATTCCGGTTGATTTCTATAATCCGGTTTAATCATGTGCCCCCCCCCCAACTAGGATAGATGCGAAGTCCTTTTCAGCGAGAATGGAGACAAAACCAACCCCTCGCCTAGAAGCTGTTATTTTGATAAGCAAGTTCTTGGGTAAGAGTCATCTCTTTCTCTAGTTTTCGTTGGGCTTTAGAAACACCAAAAATTCCGGTTCATGACTGTTTACATTCTGCCAGGTGCATTCTTCTAGTTCGTCACTGATATAAATTTTTCTGCCTGAAGGAGACGACGCATGAAGATGAATACCTACTTTTATTGTATTGTAAATTCTGAACTCTGCTTATTATACAGTGAGGAATAGAACGTTCACTAATGATCTTCTGTGTGATTATAGGTGTCGGCTATTGCAGTTTTCGGTAATGGGTGCAAAATTGGGCCACCTGGTCATATAGACATCGTTGCCAAAAAGACCGATTTTTATCGTATGTATTTCTTCCCGAGCCTATTTGCATCCAGTTATTTTATTTATTTATTACGTCCCAAAGACGTGGTCACACGGAAAAGCAAACAAGTAGAAGAAAAAGTCGCATGAAGGAACGAAAACCAAAAAAAAGAAATGGAACTGGGTAAAATACTAGTCTAGTATAGGCAACCATACATAAACCATTTTCAATATTTTCTTCGTCAGAACGGCCCCTAGTATGTTGAGGAAAGTTTCGTAATTTAGTAGGTTGGCCAGAAAGTTCTGGCGGTTTTGAGCAACCGCTTTTCGTTCGTTTATTACTGAATCAATATTTAACTTGCTTCTCATTTTTATATATCGTCTAATACGGAATTCTTTGCTCTATCTGACGGAGTAATTCGCCTTTCACATATGCTTAATAATTGTTTTTTCGAAGACTTATTGAAGTACTTCGAGAAAGCAATTGAGAACGATATTCTATTCCAATTTATTGTTGGGACGATCCACCGTCGAAACGGTCCTGCTAATCAACCACGTGCAGGATCGAATAGCGTCGGGGAAAGGACCGTGCAGCAGTTGTTCAAGAAATTCTGTTCTGGAGATTTTAACCTTGAAGGTGTACCCCGAAGCGGCTGCAAAAGGTCACCTTGAGTTGGGAACCTTTCCTTCTTACCAGGAGACTATCTCAACGGTAGGTCGGTGCGGCCCAAGTGTTGTATATGGGCAGAATCGCCTCCCTCTGGGAAACAGCAAAATGCAAATATCTCGACCCCAATACATACAACTCTGCGCAGAGTTAGGAACGACGAAAGATGGGCCGTTGAAAGTGTTAGCCCTCTGTCTGCACGCGGAGGGCGGGCTCAAGTTGGCTGGAAACAGCGATCGTGGGATCACGCCGCTCCTCTACCCACTGCGCCACCACTGCTCGCTCGCCATCGCTGTTTCCAGCCAACTTCAGCCCGTCCTCAACGTGCAGGCAGAGGGCTGACGCCGCCAACGGCCCATCTTCCGCAGCCCCTAACTTTGCGCAGAGTTGTATTGGAGTCGAGATATTTGCATTTTGTTGTTTTCCAGAGAAATGTGATTCTGCCCATATACAACACCTTGGCCGCTCCAACCTACCGTGGAGATCGTCTCCTGGTTAGACAATACAGACAGATTATCTTCTCCCCTGTGCTCATCAGTGAGTGCAAGGAAGAAGGAGCCACTGTTGTAAGCAAGCCTAAACTCCTTATGTTCACGTTGGACATGACGAACAACAATTAGACACCAAAAAGTAGGTTTAGATTTATATAAAATTAATTCTATAAAGATACCACCAGAAGTGAATAAACTTTGAGTGAAAGGCGGTAAGGAGATGTAGGAAGGGAAAATCAGAACAGTAGAGTAGCTTACTCTAAAGATCTCCTGGAGCCAGGTGATGCGGACTAAAGTCGTAAAGGTTCAGAATTCAGAGTGAATTCGATGAGTCCTACGTAAGTAGTGCAAATTACATGCGATCGATGTGGAAACGTCTACAATAAAATTGGTATTCCATACAATCATGACAACGATTTCTACCATATGTATTGCTTGTGTTGCAGAGCCCGCAGCGCTCATTATAATCATCGCTGTATCTCCTCATTATAAAGAGAGCATTGCTCCACTGCTCCGCTTTGGCTCTGAAATACTCTTTCTTCACTACAGTGCGTATCATAGCTACAGATCTATACTCTCCTTAAACATTCAAACGTTTCATTGGAACCATGGCACTTGGCGCGAAAAAATACCCAGTACACATATTTGAAAAAAATTTCGACCGTTTGTGTTTTTAAACTCCTCTGACAATGTGTTTTGGCGGCATCGTAATTATAAAAACGCCTGAGAAACCATGTTGAGATTAAAGGAACAGAACGATGTTTCCCACTGCCACCATCAGAAATGTCTCTCGTGCAGTTCTACAAGATATCAGAACAGTGCGTTTCAGCAAGGGCTGAACAGAACGGTAGTCTCCTACAAAACTGGATGAAATATCACAGTATCTCCTACCTAGCATCAGACCAGTTGCCGAGAATTTTACTTCACCTAGTAGGACTTTTGGGTAAAGATTGTGGAGAAGCAAAGGAGCACTTACTTTAGAGTAGAAATAGTGGATTATTTGAATTATGGACATACATCCGGTTGGAAAGAAATCACGCAGTTGTCCGAAGATACATATGGGCTCGAATCCAACGTATATAAAGGATACCTTCCCCGTCTAGACTTATACCAACAAGAGATTCATATATACAATTTCTACAGAACAACATACAATTTCAGACAAAAATGGGAGCGTCTTCAATTTCTGTTTTTAAGCGGCGGTAACTAAAACAGCCAAATGGGAACTTTCGTGATGCTGAATGATTCATTACGAAACAAAACATACTATGTTGTTTCAGAAGTTCTCGCCATTTTTAAGACACCAAATATTTTTAGTTTTACAAAAAAGCGAAACACGTCGAGAAAAGAAGTAAATCAGGCAGACTCCCGTCCCGTCATTGTAGAACTTTTCTGGCTTTGATTCGAAATGCCAGCCAGCCAGCGTTCCATGCCGTCCTCGTCATCGAACATTTTTCCTTGCCTGGCATTGGAGAGAGGCAGGAAAAGGTGGTAGACTGTTGGCGCAATATCTGGGCTGCACGGTGGGTGAGGCAGCAGCTTCCATCCAAGGTCGAGAAGCTTCTGGCGAGTCATTCTCGCAATGTGTGGCCGAGCATTGTCGTGCAAGAATCGAATTGCGCCATGATTCGGACGCTTTTCTGCGATCTTGGCGGGCAGTCTATCCAGCTGCTCACAGTACAAGTCCGCTGTTAGATTTTCGTTACCAGCAGCTCGTAGTAGATGACCCCTTTGTAATCCCACCAAACACAAAGCATGATCTTGACAACACAGAGCATGATCTCGGGTGAGGATTCTCCTTTGGCTGTGGCTCAGGTTGCTCACCCTTGTCAACCCAGTGTCTGCTCCTCTTGATGCTGACGCACAGGCACCACGAGATCGTGGGAACCCACAGTGCCATAGTGCCCTTCTTCTTCACTTGATTGGTGCTGTTGTTGTGTTGCTTTTGTTTATTTTTGTTTGGGCATGGTTTGTTTCAGTGTTTGTTCCTTTACTCTAGTTGTGAAGTGCGTTTTTTCGACGCATAAATAAACAATTAAAATGAATTTTCAGACACCCGATTCGGATATCACTATTCGAATCATTCAAAAGTCCGGAGTCCTCGAAATCCTTGTTAACCGAGTCATCCAAAAGTCCAGGATCGGCGAAATCATTGTAATCCGAATCATCCAATTATCCGCGGATTTTTGACCGGATCCCATGTGCACATGTGAGCAAGCTTGTAATTACTATGTTGATCGAAAAGTCTTGCAAGACTAGCACAACAATATTATAATACAATACAGTATAATAAATATACGAAAACTCAGTCCACGATATATTCCCCATCCAAGTCTAAGATCCTGCGCCACCTTTCACGCAGCCTTCCAATTCCTTTCCGCCAGAACTCCGAGGGCTGTGAGGAGAAGAATTCAGGAATCTCCATTTCCAGTTAACGTCGATCATCGAACTCTCTACCTCGAAGATGCTGCTTCAGAGCTCAGATCAGGTGGTAGTCAGAAGGAGCGAGGTCTGGAGAGTACGGTGGATGGGACAGAACTTCCCATCCTAACTCCTGGATTTTCTCGCGACTCACTTTGGCGACATGAGGACGCGCGTTGTCGTACAGCAGGTAGACATTTTACCGTTCTGGACGTTTTGCGTCGGCCAAGCTCTGGAGCTGGGTAGCATAGACAGATGCTGTGACCGTGCTCTCACCATCCAGCAACCCCCAGCAAAGCATGCCTTCTGAGTCACACCAGCAACACAAACGAACCTTCTTTTCGTGGTGTCTAAGTTTCGGTTATCTAGAAGCCGGTTCTCCGCGTGGGAGCCATTTGCTCTTGCGGGTGTGGTTAGCATAAAGAGCCCAGCTTTCATTACTACTAACAATGTCCCGCAGAATATCCTTTCTGTGCTGGCGAAGAAGGGGGACTCAGCAACGCTGATTCGGCAAGCCTTGTCAGAGCCCCACAGCTCATGTGGTACCCAAGGCGACTAAACATTGCGGTACCCAAGGTTCCCCGACTGCCTCACGACGGTGCTTTGCATACATCCAAGTCTCGCTGCCAATTCGTGAGTGGTTGAATTTGTCTTCACCATGAAGACTTCGCGCAAGCTGTCTTCTTCCACAACAGAAGGGCGTCCGGAACGAGGTCGGTCTTCGAAAGAGATATCTCCAGCCTTGAAGCGCTGATACCAACGGGCCCTGGCGAATAGTGAATGACTTCGGAATGCAGCGCAGGTGTTGGAGGCTGCAGTCCTTTCGGAATGGCCTTGCAGAAATTCGTAGTAGACGATAGGTCGTAGAATGCTGCTGCTTATCGTTGACATCGCTGCTGCATTCGTACTCGACGAGGCCTTATATAGCATGCTTGAGGAAGCTTCGAGAATGTACTGTGATGTCACTTCACAAGATCAAATTGTAAGAGCTTTAACAATTTAGAAGGCAGTAGCGTAAAGTGTTGCAAGACTTTTCGACCAACCTAGTATAAAACGGTCAGAAAACGCTGACAGAAAATTTCAAAAAGAAAAACGCCCAAATTTCTAAAAAATATGTGCAACGAGGGTTTTCTGCCTGACAAGTACAATGATTCAAGCGAAAAGTTTGGAAAGCTCATGACTTGTCCGGTAGTGCGAAATCGTAAAGTGGATTGTAATATGCATTGTAGTTTTTGATATGCGATACTTGAAAGCCTCCCAAGAGGTGAATTTTAGAAGTGAGCCATCTCTGCCATGAACTCTTCTGCTACTCTGACCTACATTGTGAGTGCTTCCACGTAGGGTGCTCCAAAAGTCGTGAATGGTCTTGAAGTTTTTCTCGAACGCTTGCTGGGAGTTAACATGGTACTAAAATATAACAAAGAGTACACGAGTTTCACGAATTTCTTTTGCTCTAAAATGGATGCCTTCATGCCTTCACTTTCAGATGCTAACTATACTCCTTTTCACCGCCTCGTTGCTTCCGCCTTTATGCGGTGGAAAGCAAAGTGTGGCCGCGGCCGGTTACGTGCAGTGCAACGGGAAGCCGGCGAAAGGAGTTCAAGTGTACATTGTTAGCCTTGGACTTAGTAAGTGTGAGGAACCTGTTTAGCACACTAACTCAATTAAACCTCAATGCTAGAAATTACAGTAAGTGCTATATTTCTTTCTAGGGGGTGAAGAAAGCGATTATTATTATTATTATTATTATTATTATTATTATTATTATTATTATTATTATTATTATTATTATTATTATTATTATTATTACTACTATTATCATTATTGTTATTTGCACGCAGTTGTGCGGCATACAACTGAAAGGTACAAATTTATAACACTATTAGAATGCCAATCATTCTGACCTGTCGAGAATGTTGTTCAGCTGATAAGAAAGGTGGGCTTAATGCTTGCTGGGAGTTAACATGGTACTAAAATATCACTACAAAATATCACAATATCAAGCGCCTGTCTACACTTCCCGACTAGAGCGACGGGAAGTCTGAACAGGCGGGTCAGACAAAACTTACATATCGATTTTTGATGGGCAATCGCTCGCCCAAAATTGGCAAACAGGCCCAAAACGAACTTTTGCACCAGGGGTGTGCGTTTAAAAACTAACGATTTACCGGTTTAACGAATTTACCGGCATTTTCGCGATAAATTCTCTTAACGAAATTTTTCGGTAAATTCCCAAATTTACCGAAAAATTTAACGGATTTTTCGTACAAAATTATGAATGAACATCGGGTCAAAAACGAGTCATCCAATTATCTGGGCGTCGCAATTTTGCCGTGTCGGTAAATCATCCAGTTATCCGAAGATATTGGCTCGAATCCAATGTACATACAGTGGCGTCAAAAAGTTTGCATTTTTCGCCAGAACTCGCTTCAAATCAGCTTTAAAAATGTGGAGGTAAAAATGTTATGGCAATTAACAAATCTTCTTATACAGCATCATCACTGCTGCTCTATATCGGTCATTTCCATATTTAAAGCATAACAATGGAAAAATCGTGAAATCTGCCACATAGGTTACAACACTTCAGCAGCATTCCTTATTATTACCAAAGTCAGACAAGTTATACACCGAAACAATACAGCTCTACTACTAGCGAGTTGCAAAACATTTTGCTTTACAGCTTCACGTCTCCTCGGCATGGACTCTTAAAGTGTGTTGGTCGCGTCTGGTCCGAAATCTTCTCATCTGCCTAAATTGATCAAATTTTCGGTGTAAAACCTTGCTGTTAGACCTGCTAAATTTGCTACAAGGTGTTCCTAATGGTGTTCGGTTGGGTTCAGATCCGGTGACTGGGAAGGCCACGACATAAGATGAATTCCATTCCATTGAACCACTCCTTCACCGAATTCGAGCCGTGTTTTGGGTCGTTGTCCTGTTGGAAAATCTATAGAAATTTGGAAAGTTGCTGTGACGCCTGGAAGCATAACGTTGCTCAAAATTTTCTGGTAGCGTTTGGAGTCCATAACTCTTTGGATGCAGAAAATAGTGCATGTCCCGTGTGCAGTGAAGCACTCCAGACCATAACACTTCCTCCGCCATGTTTAGTAGTTGGCAGTTGTTACATTCGGTCGTACCTCGCGTCTTTTGGATGTCTTACGTAGTGTGGTCCATCAGATCAAAATACGTTAAACTCGCTCTCGAATTTGAAAAGCACTTTTTATAGTCGCCCATTGCCCATTTCAAGGCAAATTATGCAGAAAAATGCAAATGTTCACAACCTTTTAGACGCTATTGTATGCAGAGGATACCTCCTTTTAGACTTACGCCAACAGATTCATATGCGATTTGTTCCTTATAGAATATACATGTAATTCCAGATAAAGGTAGGAGCGTCATCAATTTCTGCTTTTAAGCAGCGATAACTAATACAGACTCGCCGATACACTTACAACCGGGAAAAACCCGCCCGAGTTGTCCGGGGTGCAACGCCCACAGCCGCGCGATTAAAACATGGTTTTTATTAACCATAGAACGTCCTTACTACAAGCTTTATACGTTGGAGCCTTGGATGAAGGACATTAACGATGCTACGACGCTCTATAGGATTTTCTGCCCGTCAGAAGCCGCCCCCCCCCCGACCCTATTTGGCCGGAGAAGCAAGCAAATATCACTAGCTGCAGCGACTGATTAGTCGAGGGACAGGCAACTCGGTCCCATAACGATTTCCCTGAATTTCACTCTGAAGCTACGGTCAATAACTCAGACGGGTTTTTTCCGGTTGTAAGTTTATCAAGCACTCTAATACAGATGAAAGGTAACAGGTAAACAGAAAGGCAAACACGTGTGCCTGAATGTTGCGTTACGAAGCGAAACTTAGAAAACAAGTTGCGAAACTGATACATCACGATGAACTGAGAACAAAATCATTTGGCAAGAATAACAGACTGCTTCACGAGCAATGAAGAAAATTCGGACGGCGGAGTGGCGTTCTATCCCCCACCCTTTAAACAGAGGCGTGGCAAATGTCTGCGTCTCCACTATCTCGTAAGGCAGCCACTGGACTCTCGAGCAAGTCTAGGGAGTTGGGGGTGGGCGGGCCAGGGGGACGAGGGGGTAGGACGCTCGACCCCCAATTCGGACTCTATATGGGATTTGTCACAGCTCACCACACAGCGCCGCTCTCTTTCATTCTGTGACGCTACACGCCGAATACAGCACCTCACAAATTCGGTCAAATGTGGTGTATTGAGGCGGTGGAAAATAAATGCGATGCAGAAAGGGGGGGGGGGGGCACGGGTAGCGCGAGCAATCGATAGCTATGTCGGTCATTGTGCCGCGCCGCGCGCTCGGCAAAAACATCCGTACCAATGTGATTCTACTGTCCCCAACCAGATGGAATGGGGTTGTTCTATTCTCGGGGTCTGGGGTCGGAGCACCCAACCTGACGTTCAGCGGCCTAGCGGCTGCCAACCAGACGTTTGGCAGCCGCTAGGCCGCTGAACGTCTGGTCCTACTATATGTTATAATAATACATACATAAAAGAATAAGTGAATAAGTAAGGCGTGTTGAGCTGTTGAGAACGTGTTGAGCTCTATGAGAGTGTCTATCATTTTCTAGAGGTCTCATCCCTAATCCTATAGCGGCAAAAGGATAAGGCGCCTTTTATACTCCCGCCGCGGAGCGGCGCGTCAATTCTGGGCGCGGCGGGACTGGCCGCGCCGCTCTCCGAATTTGAGGCGCCGCTGCGCGATTGCAGTCAGAAAGGGGAGCGTCAGCGACGCGCGGGTACGAGGTTCTGCTTACTGCGGTCCGTTCGCCAAGGATGACGAAGGAGACGGTCCACGAATCGTTGCAGAACCAAAACAGAAAGGATTCGTCCGGCTGATCACCGGAATGCATCTTTCTAATGTTAATGGTAGGCTTTCTATGGGAAGCGACGATTCCTCTCTAAAGGCTGGGGTCGAAGTCGTCCGCTCAACATACGGTTGAAACTGGTGAGTGTGGTATTGATCTCAGATCATGATTTACACCCTAAATAACCCCGCTGGGCGAAGTTTCGTTGACCCCCTCCTACCCTCTACCTCTGGAGCAGTGAAAGTACAATAGTGACACTAGTTTGTTACACCCTTCCTGTTCTGTTGATTGGGGAACCTAGTCAAAAAGGTCAAAGCAGAATGGTTCATCCCGGTGTGAAATCTCCCACTCCACACCGAGTCTGCCGCAGCTGATCGCGCCGCGCCGCGCCCTTCCCTCCCGCGGCGCGATTCGCCGAACACCGTAGCCCAAAATTCCGTCAAATGTGGTGTTTTGGGGCGGCGGAGTATAGGCCCATGCACACTTCTGCGACACCGCGGCGCGACAAGTGGGGCGACGGCTACCTCCGCGAAATCCGGCGGTCGCGGCGCGGTCGCGTTAGAGCATCGTTATAGGCAACGGGACCGACGTCCGCGTGCATGTCGCACCGCCAGGAATGATTTAAACCATTCCAGCCAGCGGCACTCAACGCGACGTCGCCTGCGATAGCCGCGGCGACAGCCGCAAGAGTGTGCATGCCCCCGGGGGCAGACATAACTCCAACGCCGCGCGAACCCCCCTGGAGTCGCGCACGGTGCGCGACGAAATTGGACGAGTTGTCGCGGTCCGATGCATCCGACGTCGACAAACGCATCCTACAGGGACATGCTGCACGCATTTGCCTTATATCAACGTTTCTTGGAGATTGTATATGAATGTGGTTTCAATAGGACGATCAGCGACAGTTTATACAGGAATCCTGGTCATGTGGATGTTTTCTAGTGTCAGTATTTTGCCATCTACTACTTCCTCGGTCAATTTTTACCCGTGATTATAGTGTTAGGATACTACAGAAAAAGGTCACTATCACCCATTCTATGAGCAATTATCCTACAGCAGACTGTTGCCAACCACATTCTGTGGGATCTTAAGTTCCTTGCTAGAAATGTGGTCTGGAAACTTAAGCACTGAGAACATTTTGTGCTCCGCGGCTAACCATGCTTCACCGAGCGCACGTCCGCGTTTCAGCGCCGCGACGTCGCACGCGGCTAGCGCGCGACGTCGCGTTGGAGTTAGGTCCTGGAGCCGCATGCCCCCTCCCTTCGGCACTGGTCGCAGTGTCGCGCCATCACGCCGCGCCGCGCGGCGGGGTGACTATAAAAGGCGCCTAACACCGCATAACGATCAGTTGGTTCAGTCTATAATACCTGTGCGAGTAAACGCATTTCCCAACAAACGTGCAGAAACTAGAAGTTTGCCAGTGTGGTCTTGCAAATATTTTTCAGTCAAAAACTCGATTCTCGCCTCGGATGTGACAGACTGCAGTGGACACTTCGATCTCATTGGCAAGAAAGCCATGTTCGACATTTCGCCTGCTGTTGTCATCCAGCACAATTGCAACCACAAATCTGTAAGTACGCTGCAGTTTAGCTTGTGTTTCCTTTTGGAGAACTGGCACTTTTAAAGTTTTTGTCAAGCCAGCGCGACCTGTCCATGCTTCCAGTGATGATTTCAGGTGTTGTGCAAAATGATGAAAATCCCGGACGAGTACGTTGCCAAAAAGGAATCCGACCTTAAGACCTACTACATGAGGAGGGTTACTCTCGACAAGGATGTAAAATCACAAAGCACTCCTTGTTTTGGTTGATCAGTACAATCAGCGCATGTATAAAGGCATGTGTTCGTCAGCTTTACCGTCTACTGGCTTGTTCACCCGTATAAAATTGGCAGCCTCTGGAATGACTTGTTGGACGATTTTGGAATCGACCAACCGATCACTTTTCATGTGTGGTCGTCAACCTTTTTCTCATTGGGGTAATGACATTGATTGAGCGAGCAATATTGATTGGCATAATCGGTGGTTAAAATGAAGGGTTCGAGATGATTATTTATTTATTTAAGGATTCCGACCTTGCTCTACCCTCCTAATGATCAAGCGAGTAGTTTTGCGGTATGAAGCCATCCATACCCCCTCCCCCCTCCACCACTGCGCTCAACATCATCTCCAGACGGTTCAGTGATGTCGATGCATGTGCTAATCAGTGCCTTCGTTAACTAGGTCCTTTGGCAACCCTCCTGATGACCCTTAGCACGGTCCCCCACTTTACTCTAGCGCCAACTTGACTGCAAGCACCTTCACTCCTTCTTCTCAAACCGTCGACCTCTTAGGCGAAAATCGAGATTTTCGATAGGTACTGAGCGCCTATCGATTCTGGTCACACGACAAAAACCCTTTTTGTCAGAACAGGATTCCCATGTCTTCTAGTACTATGTTGAACCGAAACTTTTTCAACGTGGAACAGCTGCAGCCGTCATAGACAGACACAAAGGAACGTCAGTTTGAAGCTACAGTCAACAATATTATATTACAATATACAGCCAACGATATTGGCCTTCCTATCAAAATTTTTCACCTGCTGTTAGCACTTTCGTCGACCATAAACCCATGGTGTATCTTCCAAAACGCAATCACCTGTCAAGAAATCCGACCGATATTAGCCTATCGTTCCGGATTCATCAACGACTAACCCACAGGTATAGGGGTAGAGAGAGCGACGATAAAGCCTGCGTCTCTGAGTCTTATCTTATCTCTATCTGACTCTTAGGCCCCTGTTATACTCCCGCGGGAGCTTCCGCGGATGGGCGGAAATCGCGCCGGGGTCCCCGAGCCGGCCAATCGCCGCGCCCCGTCACGCCCGCGGTCAGCGGTGCACCCTTTGTCCGCGGACGTCCCGCGGATGCTCCCGCGGGAGTATAACAGGGGCCTTATCTTATTTTCACCCCTTGTACAGCGCGTTCCCACGGGTTTAATTGTTGATGAAACTGGTCCCCGATCGAAACCTCTTTCCTGCTGGAAGGGCTTCCACAGACGACCATAATCACTTAACTCCCACCCTGATCGGTTAATCTGAGAGAAAATCGATAATATCGATCGATATTCATTGCCTGATCTATCTGTGACACCTCTTCCGGTCCGAGTGTAGGTAGTGATCCTCTTCACTTAATCCATTTAGTTGGACCTTCTCTGGTCTTCCCTTAGCTATCTTTACTTTTCCTCCTTAGTCCCGTCTTACGACAAAGCATCGTGTACTGCGTGACTGTTTGTGCCGTTGGCCATCACTAAAGTGATATTCACCCCTTCACCGCGATGGGGTGGCACATGAAGAGGACAATCACATCACACATGTCCAAATAAACAGTTAGACGGTCGATACACCAGTGTAGTGTCGAACCCTCGATGTACTGACCTTAACAGCGCAGCCGCGCGTTGCCCCAGCATTACACGTTGGGGATGACGCACGCTCATCTACAAAACATGCGATGTCCTACAAGGCATTGAACTGCCCACGTACGTGACAGACAAAAATGCACTCAACATATTGGACAGACAACACGTTCGACGTCTGATACGATGGCTATCGTAGCCTGGCGATTCACTTTCAGTTTTGCCTGATCTACCTACTCAGCGGTGCTTTTGTGCACAGTTCAGTGGTGAGTGTGCAAATCGTTCCAACACTATATCCCATTGGACTTTGGTCAGGCACTGCCAAGGCTGTCTATCAAAAACGACTCACACTCCTCAATTGTGGGGAAAGGTTTTTTTTAAGATGTCAATGAATGTTTGAACTTTTATGAGCGGAAATAGGCTCGGACGTGGTCTCCAAGCACTCAGTGGATATTCGCCTTGGTATGAAGGAACATGTATGTACAGTTACATCAGAAATGGGCTACCTAAGATCATTATTGGGGTAGAGCAGACCGGTGCTGCATAAAGCTCTCAATTTTGTATAACAAAAAACGTTCTATGGGGCTGTCTTACAAGATGACCCCCTCTGAGCCTATTTGCGCCTTTTATGATAAAAACTTCGAAAATGGGTGCAAGTCTAGAGCAGGAATCCACTTTCATGTTCCTTCATGACGCCCAAAGAAAATGTTTAAAATTTATCGGATGAAAGCGCTACATACAGTCACCTCTAAAAGAACGACTAGCGTCGCTTCGGATAGAGCATCACTGCATGATCAGAGGAGGTACAGATGGACCACCTCTCTCTAAGCTTGTACAAGAAAATGAAGGTGTAGCATGTATTGGGCCTATGTAGACGTGCAGGCGCAATGAGCGGGCGTCACAGTAGTTAGTAGGCATAGTTTTGCCATCTTCTTCTTCTTATTCTTTAGCGTTTGTCCCGCATCGTCGCGGGGTCGGCTCTTCTGGTGTTACGACGCCACCTTTCCCGATCCTGCGCTTGATCAGGGTGAACTCCAACTACTTTCATGTCCGTGTGTAACGTATCGGACCAACGCTGCTTCGGGCGTCCTCTAGGCCGCTTTCCAGATACTTCCAACTCAAGGCCTATCTTGCGGACGCTGTCTTCTTTCCCACGCAGAACGTGGCCGTACCATCGCAAGCGAGCTTCGCGCATCTTGCCCGCTATCGGCGCGACACCGAACTTCTGCCGAATAGCATCGTTTCGAATGCGGTCCATGCGGGTGACTCCAGCCGTCCAGCGCAGCATCTTCGTCTCCATGACGCTGAGGCGCGTTTCAACTTCCTTAGTCGCAGGCCAACACTCAGCGCCGTACATCGCTACTGGCCGCACGACGGCTCTGTAAATCTTCGACTTCAGGTGCTCTGGGATCTTCCTATCGCAAAGCACGCCAGTCAGCGAACGCCACTTGGACCAAGCTGCACTCACGCGTGAGTTCACTTCAACCATCAGACCGCCGTCAGACGCTATTGCTGATCCCAGGTATTTAAACACCGAAGTGCGTGCAAGTTCAGTACCGTTAATCTTAATGGAGCTCGATCACGTCAGTCGTTAGGTACTCGGTCTTCTTGACGTTCAATTTCAGTCCGAACCTCGCCCGACGGTCGCACCAAGCTTGCACCTGCCGCTCGAGTTCGTCTTTGTCTTCGCAAGCGAGCATCACGTCATCAGCATAAAGCAGCGTCCATGGAACAGGCTGCTGAAGATCTCGCGTAATGGCATCCATGACGACAACAAAGAGGAGCGGAGAAAGGGCTGAACCTTGGTGCACCCCAACAGAGATGGGAAACTCCATTGAAGTTCCAGCTGCAGCTTGCACTCTACTCTTTGGGCAAGAGTAGAGGATCCGCACCCACTCTATGAGTTCCTCAGGCACGTTGTGTCGTCGCAAGGCGTACCATATAACCTCACGCGGTACGCGGTCGAAAGCCTTCTCCAAGTCGAGAAAGGCGATATGCACCGGCTTCTGTCTGTCGCGATGCTTCTCCACCAGGAGGCGGGCGGCGTGTATAGCATCAATGGTCCCACAACCAGACACAAAGCCGTCTGAGAGCTTGACGATTTCACGGATCCTTCTATCGAAGATTCGCTCGAAGATCTTCATGCTATGCGAAAGCAAGTGAATCGGACGGTAATTGGAGCAGTCCGCAGGATTGCCCATCTTCTTCCAGATCGGAATCGTCGTACTGTTGTGCCAACACTCCGGTACTTTCTTCTCCTTTACTACCTGGTTGAAGAACTCAGTCAACCACTCAGCAGGATACCAGAGCTTCGACTTCCAAACATCGGCTGCCAGATCATCCGGCCCTGTCGCCTTACCGGGCTTCATCTTCTTCAGAGCCGCTTCTGTCTCCTCCACGGTGATCTTGTGAACGGGACCGTGAACAGAAGCTACAGAAGGGATGGCCGGATGAGGAAATCCCTTAGTGGAAATTTCCTCAAAGTAATCGCGCCATCGCTTCAGCGCCTTTTTGCGGTCTGTCAGAAGATGGCCGCTCTCATCATTGATGCCAACAAACTTTTCAATGTCCTCGGTTTGGCGATGGCGGGTCTTAGCAAGTCGGTACAAATACCGCTCACCATCGCGCGATTCGAGCTTTCGGTAGACATCACCATAATGAGTGGCTTTCGCAACAGCCACGGCTTTCTTTGCAGCCTTCTTCGCCTTCTGATACTCCTGCCAGTTGTCGGCTGTTCTGTCGCCGAGAAACACATGATACAGCGACTTCTTCTCTCGAACTTTTGCTTTCACGTCGTCTGTCTACAGCCAGGCCTGCTTGTCGACCCCAGGCTTCGTAATGCCGAGTTCCGACTGTGCAGCTTGACGAATCGCGTCGGTCGCCTTCTTCCAAGTTTCCTCGACAGTCGTGACTGTAGGTAACTGCACGCGAGAAATCACAGCTGCTTCCTTCTCTCTGACTCGCCACCACTTAATTCTAGCTGCACCGCATCGCTCAACCTGCTGCACTTTTGGAGGGGTGATCTTCAAAGTGCAGACCAGCGGTCGATGCTGTGGGGCGACCGTCTCATACGGCACGATCTTCGCGTCTATGACAAGGCTTCGGTCGCGATCCTTGACAAGGACAAAGTCTATCTGAGACTTGGAGCTCCCACTATAGTATGAGATGAGGTGGGAGTCGCGTTTTCGGGAAACGGTGTTCACAATGGTGAGATTATGCTATTCCGTATACTCAAGAATGCGCTCACCATCGGCGTTACGAGATCCGCATCCGGAACCACCATGACAGCTGTACCCGTCCTTCGCAGCACTTACGTGCTCATTAAGGTCACCAGCGACTATGATGACATCTTTCGACGGTACTTCTGCTGTCTTCTCATCAAGTAGGCATCAAAACTCATCCTTGGCTTGCTCTGAGCAGCCGGTCTGCGGCGCATACGCAGAGAAGAAGTGATAGAGTCGCTCCTTAGCGGCGACATCGATCTTCATCAATCGATCGTCAAAGCGCTCGACGCTTACGATCGAGTCACGAAATCGTTCGGAGACGATTATTCCGACACAGCTGATGGTCTTGGGACTTCCACATAGAACGGCCAGAAGCCACGTCCTATGCCCCTTGACTTGCGGCAGGCCCACCTCGTCTCCTGCACCGCGCAGAAATCAACTCTTCTTCGCTCCAGTGCTTCAGCCAACTCGCACGAGCGGCCCGTCAACGTACCCACATTCAGCGTAGCCAGGTGGGTCCTGCTTACGTTACGGGACTTTCGAACTAGCTCAGTTGCCCCCCGATGCCGTCCTCGCACCAGGGACCCTCGCATACTTCTCACACTCGCCGGGCTTTGCGAGTGCGCCTCGGCTCCCGCGGACGCCGTAGCACTATCTCGAGAAACTTGACTTATCATACATCATGTGATGTGACATGGGTCTTCGTAGGCCGGCCTGTCACAAGGGCCTGTCGCCTGCATTCGAATGTCCGTGATCAGCTTAGCTCGCAGAGCAAGCAGTTTCCAGTGGCACCACGTGGAGGAACGGACATCGCCACCATAGTTTTGCCATACGGGCATAAGATCTCATCGTGACTTCATCGCTTATCGTAACCTTTATCGGCTTCATAAATACGGATATTGGTATTCGCAAAGTCATCAAGAACCCATTAGCCACGTCGGTACTGCACTGGGCGCTTGCGTTAGCCACTAATTCGGTATCACTCTTTGCCTGGTTACAGGTGTTCAGAGCACATTTATGGTGAAATGATACCCAAACAACGAAAAAAATCAACAGTTGTAGGTATTGGGGAAGTGACCTTCCAGTCAAGGCAGAGAGGAACACATAAGAGCCTAAGAGGAGCAACGTTCGCGATGGAGCGTACGAAGGAAGGCCTAAAAAGATTACGGTGTAGAAATTGTGCCCGTATGGTAGAATCATTTCTATGCGGGCGGCGAGGGGATGGGGGCAGCCCATCAGTACTCAAAAAAGTGCGAAGTTTCGGCACGTTCCCCAGATGTAGGACAAGTTTTCACCATTTAGTTGGCCCGTGACATGTCGTTTGACCTATGCCCCTCTCGTTGCAACTTGCATTTCACGTACCTACGCGTGTCAGTTTGCGTACAATGGAGGAAATTTCATATCACCATATCTGACTGCTACACTCAAGGCGGTCGAAGCCCATGGGCTGGCCTCCCCTCGCCCGCTCATTGCGCCGAGGTGTAGAGCAGGGGTGAGCGGAGTTTCTGTTTTCTGATTTTCTGGTCATTTTGGGCAAACTTTTTCTGTTTTCTGGCAAAATATCCGAATTCGGTCGAAAAACAAAAATATCATGCCAAGAAAATTTTTCCATGGGTATCCAGAAGACACAATCTAATGTATTTTAATTTAATCTGTATCGCAGAATCGCAGCCTCTACAGCAAAAAAATGTTCTTAGGCTATTTCAAATTCGAAGCTGTTAGCGCAACTGCTTTCATTAGAAATTGCGCCATCACTTGTCGGACTCGTTTGATGGATGGTGCAAGTGCAACCACCACGCAGCTCCTCCGAAGTCTGGCGTAATCCGACCATGGTGGGTGCAGTACCTTGCAGGCTTGGATATTTTCAATATACAGCTTGCTGTGGGATAGAATACTTCGTTTTGCATGCGGAGGCCCACACCCACACCAGGATTGTGCTAGTATAGGGAGCTCTGTATGAAAAAAATAAGAAAAAATCATCGTTATAAGGGTGCACCCACCTTATGGTTAGTCGGATTGCACCTTACGTCTTTTATCATTTGGACTTCTTGAATTTCTAGCATAAATAAGTGGCAGGAATTCATATGGACATTGGTCGTTCCACTAAAGTGGCTCACTATTGTAAGCCACCTTTCTACTTACCATCATCATGTCACATTGGACTCTTTTCAAAATAAGTTTCACACTTTGAAATCAAACCGATAATCTTTCAAAGCAAAACGAAATAAATGAATAAATAAAATATCCAGACGTCTTCTCCCTGCCTGGGAACTTCGGCCCTGGAGCAATCGCGGTCGAACACAAATCTGAAATTAGTTTGTAAAGTATTGATCGCCATCAATCGATTTGATCAAACTATTTATTGATTTTTGGGGATGTCGTCCAGGCGGTCCGAAACTTTACCCCTTGGAGGTAGTCGAGGTCGCTCAACACGAATCTGAAGTCCATTTTTCGAAACGTCGATAGCCATCAATCAATATTGATCAAATTATCATCACACTATATAATAGCACGCTACGCGATGAGCCATGCCATCGATCGGCCTCGCAGAAATTAGCCGTAAAATAGGGGGAAATCGGGGGGGGGGGGGGAAGAAATGGGAGAAAATCACGACACAAAAATAGCGAAAAATACCCAGTCGTCTTCTCCCTGCAATTCTGCCGATTAAGTTCGGTCCCGGGGGCAATCAAGGTCGCACAACACGAATCTGAGTTTCGTTTTTGCAGAACGGGTCATCGTCAACACTGCAAAAACGATCTCAAGATTCAAGCTGGATGGAGAGGTTAATCGGCACAATTGCAGCTACTGGGCGGCCTAAAACGTTAAAAAAGCACTGCATAGGCTGACTGGCCAATAAGTAACAAGTTGTAACAAGAGTTCAGCCCATGCACAATCTGTCGAGAATGAAATTCAAGGTTTCAGGCGAAGTCATGGCGCAATCATAACTATTTACACACCACAAAAATCTCGTTACCCTACGCTTTCATATGAGTCTGAATCGTCCTCAAAAGCTTCACCAGCAGCAATGATAGAACCCTTGAAATGGTACCTGCATTTTTTAGGAGACGCTGCATTTTTGTAGGGCACAGTGTGTTTTGGAGTTTCAAACCTTAAAGAACCACAAATCAATCGATACGGCCATTCCGTGAAGAAATTTTGAAACATAATCCATAGGGTGTAAAACGCAAAATTTCAGAGGTGTGCATGCAGCCTTATGCCTCTCATATGTCAGAAAATTTCTATTTTCCTATGCTTTCATATGAGCATTTATCTTCTTCAACACCTTTACTGTGCACAAAGCTATTGCCTTTCAAACAGTGTATACATTTTATGAGACACCCTATATGCTATGAACGGCTCCGCTACCCTGAGTAGTTTACATTGCAGGTATAGGTAATGCTTGTGAGCTATATTTCCTTTAAAAAGTGAGTGAAATACTACCGCTTTATCCATACCTATAAAGTGGTACACCCGCTGCTCCTATCGGAACTTCGGTGCTCGACATTTCCACGTCGCTCATTCGAAGTTGTACTACCAAAAACGGACGTCTGCTGAATGCCGCTTTTATTAAATCGGGTATAAGTATTAAATCCTCATCTTCAGATGCTGCCTATACTCCTCGCTGGATCACTGCTGCCGACACTATGCGGAACTCTTTCAATCTTAGGCGATGAACAAACTGTATCCGTGGCCGGTTCCCTCACATGCAACGGGGAGCCAGCGGAAGGAGTTCATATCAGTCTAGTTGATATTGGACTTGGTAAGTGGGAGTAATTTTTTGTAATGCTAACTCACATATTTCAATGTTCCGGCGAGAGTACTTAGCGTTAGATTTTTTAGAATACAACGAACGCCATCATTGTTGTTGTTGCTGCTCTTCTTCTTAATATTAATATTAATATTAATATTAATATTAATATTAAAAAAATATAAAAATATAATATTATATATAATAATGTAATATTATATATAATAATATTATAAATATAATATTATTGATATTAATATTATTATTGTTTTTTGCACGAACTCGTGCACTGTGCAGTTGAGCGAAACAAACCTATATCAATATTAGAATGCCTCTCAATCCTTTTATTCCAATTAACGAAGATAACGTTTTATTGAAAAGAAAAAAATTGGAAAGGAGAAAAGGCTGAACTGTTTTCAGAAATATTTGCTAGTTCGTTCGTTTGTATTTCCTCCCTTACTCTCCCATCCAGCACTAACTCTTTGTCCAGTTTTCCCGTGATGCGGGATTCGGTATGGTTCCTTAAACAGGAGACTCTGGATCTGATCTTAAAATCTCCTCCTTCTCACTCCGCTATGCCGGATAGGATTCCACTAACGTTCACTAAAAAGGTTGCACACATTATTGCAGGACCTTAAGTATATCTGTTTAATCTTAGCTTCATGAGAACCACAAGGGAAGGGTCTTAAGCGTATGTCTGAACGGGGGGAGCGAGTCATATAGGGAGATTCCTCACCCCTCAATTGGTTTGAAAATGTGTTTATTTTCTGCCAGGTCGCCAAACCCAAGGAGTAGGGGGTCACAATAGGATACGGCGCAGCACGCGTTTGGGGGTCTTGTACAACCGCGATGCGTCTGCACCCAGTGGCTCGGAGCACAGGTGGGTAGAGGGTTGACTCGTGCGAGGGAAGACAGTGGTTCGGATCCCCTGCGCTGCTGCGTTTTTGCATTTCAACTGGTTGGTTGAGATTTCGGGGATTCTGACGTCTATACCATCTTCAGACGTTTTCTGCGCACGGTTTGGTATTCAACATGGTAATAAATGTTCAGCATCAGTGATGCACAGCTACAAAGAGCCTGTGTAGTGAATCGCGGTGTCTTCCTCCATGGTTATGAGCACGCAACCGAGATCTAATTGAAGACGTACCTTTTCCTCCGAAACAAGAGTTCCACCCGAAAACATATGCCCACTGCTTGCTTGCCTCTACACGTCCATCAGTTCGTCTTGCGGATCCCAATCTTCCTCTTCTTCTTCCACCACTTCCAGCTGTTCGTCTTCACCTCGACCACGTACTATGACGATGAGTGGGCACGGTTTTTTGGACTGGTTCCATCAAGAGCTGCTCGTGCTTCATACCTCTCGCTCATTTATCCTGATAGTTAGAAAGATCCAAACTTATCCTAGGTAATAGGTAATATATGTGCCCACAAAAAGTTGAGGTGATAAATATCAAACAAGTACTGGACATTGAAAATGCAAAAATAGGGCAAGAGCCTGGGAATCGAACACCTAGCCTTCACCCATGAGACAGCGTCACTCACCCTTCGGCCGCCGATTCGCTTGCAGCAGAGGTTTTTGCTGTCTATCTTAAATCATTACCCGTGACACATAGTACGTGTGTACGCGCCTTCTGTGCGATCTCATGGTAAACGTTAACAGCCTCTGGTTCTTTGGGTTCAGAGACTCAGCGAAAAAGAAACATCTTTCTTTGCTACTTGGAGGATCGAAATTTTCACAGTGGTACTGATTTTTGCTGTTCAGATATACGTCTGATACCTTCGCTGGTTAAATACTTATGGTGCTGTGGCCTGCAGCATTGCTTCCATTCGTTTCGATGTCACGCCATCATTATCAAGGACGTTGTTACGATACAAAGTTGGTCACGCTGATGGGAAACTTGATTCGTTCTCGCGATGTACTTCGCTTAGCGTCATAGTAGTAGTTAGGGGTTCTCCTCCTCTCCCTCCCCCACCGGCATTGCCCCGTCTACCAGCACGAGTCGCGCGCCTCTCTGAGCGATTACAGTTTCATCTATGTAACCGAGGAAGACTGAACTATCAAGGGGATGGGAATGGACGAGTGTCAAGTGGGACACATTACACTATGTACTAGTGTAGTGTAGGCGGGCACGTTTCGTGGAGTTGCTAAATCTTAAGGCGAACCTTCATTTCATTTTCACGACATTAAGCATTGACAGATTTGAATCCAACTTGACAAACAAGGTCGTTGTTTGGGAACGGTCTGGGATATCCGAAGCTGAGTTCGAGGTTTCCCCTAGTAGGAGAGAATTATATCGACGAATTCATCAGAACATATACCTCTTCCTCGTAGTATCAACCAGAGGGTCATCTGTTTACTTGGCGTTGCTGAATCTTCCAGGATTACGAGCTATTTTGAACTTACGTGCTAGGTAAATTACGTACAGCGTTCCGTAGGACCGCAGGTATCATGTTCCAATATATCCGCTTGGAATTGTTCGCATACCACTGAAGTCCTCTCCTATAGGACTGTCTGGGGGACATACCGTTGATCCCCGCCGACATGCGCGCTGGACGTAAAAGCTGGTTTATTTTCGATTCTGCTGTTCTGGTATACCATGGAGACAGCCTCCTGGCAAGGTAAAACAAATGAGCTTCAATGTACGTATACATTGAGGATGTGCCTGTGGCGGAAGCTATGATTTTCTAAAGGTCTCATTCATATTGTTAGAAGTGGCTCAAGAACAACACCATCTTAACATCAGTAGGTTCAGTGTCTAATTCCGCAGCGGATATGCATCTTTCGTAAAAAACTGCAAAAGCAAAAAATGTCGGTATGCACCACTTTATAGTTGAGTTTTTCCGCAATTAAAGATAAGGTATTATATGGAAGCTACAGCGAATATCTCCGGTTGTCTTCTTGAGGCTATCATGCGCGGCGATCGCTGAGTTGATAAATCATCGTGCGAAATACACTATCAAGTTCACACCTACATCAACACTGCTGAAACCGTATTCGAGAATACAGTGAGAGCAACAAGTATTGTACCATCAAGTGTGCATAAGAAAAAAAGTCTGAAAATAAGTTGTGAAGGGTCACAACGTAAGCAACGGCACTTCAATGGGTAACAATGAATCGAACTGAGGAAGTTCTGGGTCGATGCGAAGCATCTTAATCGAATAACTCGAGCCGAGAAAGCTTCATTCTCGATAAAACGGCACACTGAACCTTTATGTGATGTTGTTACCCAGAAGAGATTCCATAGTTCTCACACCGAATGCATAGCATACTTCCGGGTGGTAGAAAGTTAATCTCAAAGCTCCTGTTAGAACTGAGGACACACCAAGCATAAAGTTTGGTAAACTTTACTTCGTTGCTTTGCGAATAAAACATTTAAGGGTTACACATATTTCGCATGCCAAAGAGCAATCCGTTGGAGACACACCATTAAGAGTGTCACAGCAGTAGCTTGTAACGCGAAGATGCAACTATGTTTCAGTCACAAACTCGATACTGGCCTCGGGTGTGACCGAATGCGGTGGGTACTTCGATCTCTACGGTTCCGAAAAATCGGTACTCAACGTTTTGCCTCGTCTCATCATCGAGCACAACTGCAACTATGAATCTGTAAGTACCACTGCAGCTTAGTTTGTATTTTCCGAGTACTGATATTCTAAAAGATATCCTCAATCCATCGTGTTCATTTATCTACGTAGTGTTTCTTTCAGATTTGCAGAAAAAAGATCACTTTGAAAATCCCAAAAGACTACGTTGCCAGAAACGGATCGGAGCCCAAGACCTACTACGTGAGGAGAATGGATCTTGGCAAGGACCTGGAGTCACAACACACCTCTTGTTTTTAGCTTAATGTTCACAAACAGAGCATGTATGAAGGCATGTGTTCGTTCGCTTGTCTGTCTGAACGTTTGTTCGTCGGCTCAAAATTGATTGGCTCTGAAATGGTTTATTGGACGCACACAGGACCTTATCCACTTTATACCTGCTACGTTAGGCCTATGGTCTAGTCCCGCGGAAGTACCCGCGTACGTCCGCGGACGGAAGGTGCACCGTGGAAGGCGTTCGCCGGCCAGTACGGTCGGCGGCCGACACTGAATGATAATCGCACTGGAGCGCGCTTATCATTCCGTGAATTAGGAACGTTCCAAGTTCACGGAATCGGTCGCTTTCGAGTTGGAGCACGTTTATTTTTGATAACATTTTTGATAACACCGACCGACAGCCTCCCGCGGGGGTTGTCGGTCGGCGGGGTCGACCCGCGGACGGGAAGTATACCAGCCCGTCCACCGAACGCTGCCGACCACCCGCGGAAAATGGGTGTTGCGGACTACGGCTATTGGGCGCGAGTTGGGTCCCGACTAGATTATTCCCGTTTCGCGGACACTTCTGCGGGACTATACCATAGGCCTTAGAGTGTGTTGGCCGTTGAGCAGAGTTCTCAGAAAAGTGTCAACATTAATGGACGAACTATGTTGATCGAAACAACGAGTTTATGATCAAAATAGAGCATTTGAGGTAGAAACCACGCAAATATGACGGCCTGTTGGCTGGGTTCACAGCAGGGAAACGGCATCGATCGTCCACTACAAATCCGACTGGCATTTTTTGGTCCGTATCATGAAGACAATGTAATGACCTATGTAATGACTTGCGGTGGCCAGTTCTTCAATGTTCTAAGGTAAGTCAGGTACCCAATTGCCATCCCAAAGCGATGGTGGAGTCATGCAGTTTTTTCGCAATCGCGCCCGCTCCCCATTCTTCACCCCGCACAGTGCATGAGTTCGCGGTTCGACGAAACCACACCGCAGGTTTTAGGATTGTTAGTTGAAAAACGTGTGCAAAGAGAGATGATTAAAGCGGCTCATCAGAAAACAGGAATAAGATAGAACATAAAGAATAGAAAATAGAAAAGAATTGAATAGAACATAGATTGTACGGCGAGACATATATATAATATATCATGTTAGTGTGATTGATAGGGGTGTTTTCCGATATCTAGTATCTCATACACAACAAGCATAAAAGGGTGGGCGCAACACGTGGACGGGGGAGGCAGTCCTTGGCTTCGACCGCCTTGAACATAGCAGTCGGGTTTGGTGACGTGGAATTTCACCCATTATACGCGTACGTACGTGTAATGCAAGTTGCACCGAGAGGGGCCTAGGTCAAACTGGTAAAAACCCGTAACTTTTTCGAGTACTGATGGACTGCTCCCCTCGTCCACTAGTTGTGCCAAAGGGTGTTCAGAGCAGCATCGCGGAGCGACGCGACGTAATGATAATCTCCCATATCGATCAAGCGACGTCGCGACGCCCCATCGCGAAGTGTTCATACTGCTCTGCAGCGAACACCTTATCGCATGCAATTATCAGCCTCGCCACGCAACGATCATATCGCTGTTCATTGCTGAGCGCTTTGCTCATCGTTCGGTGATTAGCTACTATTCCACCGCTTCGAGCGCATGGCGTTCATAGCAGAACACCGTAGCAGAAGAGCGCGGCGCAATGATCGCGTCGCACCGGCAGTGGGCTTCGAGTCGCTACGCGAACGCTCTGGACGCCCCTATCGGAGATAACGCAGAACTAGACATGTTGCTTCGCACCAATTCAATGACTAGTTTTTCAATAAATTCCCTGTTTATCTCAAAAATAAAGGCCAAAGGGAGAAGTTATTTTTTGAGCCTTACATCCGTGCGACTTGAAATGAAATGAACTATTAGAAATTCGAAACGTAAAATGCCATTTTTTAACAACAATAGTAGCTCTGCTCCAGTTCTGCATCTGCAGGAAAAGTCATGCAATTCTAGAGCGGAGATTCCACCCTGTATCTTCTGCATAACAACTAACTTTGCTCTAGCCGCAGCAAGCTTAGATTTCCTCCTACAGTTATACTGTATATCCAACAGCGCTTAACGTTTTCGTTTCAAAAATCTACAAGTTATCTGAGTGTTATAGAGAAGAAGAGTTGACCCCTTTCCCTTCCTCTAGACTTGCACTGGAATAGTAATTGGCAAAGCTGCATGAATTATTCACTTTCACTGATCTTTCAAGAAGCTAAAAACTCAGGGAAGCATGCATATACTGCACTCAAGAAAGTGTTGCAGGCGTCCCTAGGATATAATCTTCACCAGCAAAATACTAATATTACGTTTTTCCATGACCTTGGGCGCAAATAGGGTCCGGAGGGGGGGGGGTCACCACAGCATGGCGCGGTGGGTCCGCGTGGCGAGTAGCTACATACAGCGATGCAAATGCAGTCTTATCTCTTCGTCGCGATTATAGATCCGCGTCTTATGTTGTTCAGGGTCACGGGTCCTTCACCGCTGTTATGGTATACTGTACTTGCTATTGTCCTTAGTCCCCTGTAGCAGATTCAAATGTAAGCATGTGACTCGTCGTGGTAGGACCCACTGGGGCCGCGCGCCAAGCGAAGGCATAAATACCCCTTGCGAAATCTTTGCAAGCCACTTTGTCACTGCGCTCGGTGGAGGACGGTCGACAATAAAGGTTAGTAGCATCCGCTTCCTCACCTCCACCCAGGGTCAAGCGTGGGGTCCGATTTTTGCCGAAAATTTACGACCCCCCCCCCCTCCCAGCGCGGATCTGGTACGACCCTCCCCCTTGTGTAGACCACCGTTTTATTTCCTATCCGCGTTGATTTTTTAAAATTTTCTATGCAATTTTTGTACCCTTTAATAGGTCCTTCTTTCCAGGTGCAGCGTCGACTGTATCAGATTAGCACAAGAAAGAGGACAACTGTTTGATTTAGTAATTTGTTAGAAAAAACGCTGATAAAGGTTTTGTTTATGTAAACTTCTGATAATAATATTTTGTTTGTTTACAGTTGAAAATAAAGCACTTTTGAGAGCATTTGTCGAATTAATCACAACGAGTTCAACTTCTCAGGCTTTCTGAGCATCTCGTGAACACGGAACATTTTTGTACGTGAAGGAGCAACATCTGCATTCGAAAATGTACTCTATACAATGCAGAGTGTTAATTGCTAAAGCTGACTTAAGTGCTTTATCCACAACATTTTTTAGACACTCTCGGAAGCGATGACGGAATGGCAACCGGAGGATGGACTTCTCACGGAACTAATTTTCTCTCTTCTGCTGGAAACAGCATCAGAAATAAACTTGTAACCAATAAAATTTTAAGCCCCCGTAGGACACATGGCAATAAAACCTGTTTTCTGAAACGATCCTTTGTGAACAGACGCTCCGATTTGTGTCATTTGCCGAAAATTTTCGACGCCGTTAATCACATGGAAGTATGGATCCTGCTTTTTAAAGCGTAGAATCCACACTTCTTATTGTTTTAAAAACTCTGTAAATTTTTCAGAGACGTTGAACAAGCTCCGAAATATGGTAGGTTACGTGGAGCCATTGCGTTCGCCGATATCATCGATGGAGACTGAGGGTGGTCTTCTCGCGGAAAATTTTTCAATCTTCTCAAGGAAAGAACACGCGAAAGTGAAATTGTGCTTCATGGATTTTTCAGTCATGAGTATTACACAGTAAAAATCTGAGCTTCTTCGCAGCGATCTCCGATATGATTAGGGCTGATCGTATTTAAATTTTTCGCTTTTCAAGAAAAATTAATTAATTTTTACCTCATGCAGATCACCCACACAGTTGAAATCTTGCCACAAAACGTTTCAAGTCTTGATCAATGCACAGTGTAAAAATCATGGTTTCCTGAAACGAATAGATTGTATCGACCTCTGATCGTATGGCACCGTCGTCATTGTAGGAGCGACGAAATTCGACATTCGCAAAAATGACTATAACTCGGTAAGTTTTCCACAATTTTAAAAAGCCAATGATTTTTTTTAAACTAGAAGAAAAGGTATTTCATACGGTGTGAAAATCTGATTTCAAAAACTAGGTCTTCATAGGGGCGGAGGACTTCGATTTTTGTGCGAAAAAAATTGAAGTGATATTGAATAAGTAATCGTAACTCGGTAAGTTTTTCGAGTTTTACAAAAGCCAATAGCTATTTGGAAACTAGAGAAAAAGCGCTTTCGAAACATATAAAATTGGTTTTCAACAGGGAGGTCTTCATAGGGGGCGGTAGGGGTTCGATTTTTGGCACGTATTTCTGCAACAATGGACCAGAAATCGAACCCCTACCGCCCCCTATGAAGATCTCCCTGTTGAAAACCAATTATTATAAGGTTCGAAAGCGCTTTTTCTCTAGTTTCCAAATAGCTATTGGATTTTGTAAAACTCGAAAAACTTACCGAGTTACGATTACTTATTCAATATCACTTCAATTTTTTTCGCACAAAAAAAATCGAAGTCCTCCGCCCCTATGAAGATCTAGTTTTTGAAAACAGATTTTCACACCATATGAAATATCTTTTCTTCTAGTTTTTAAAAAACCATTGGCTTTTTAAAATTGTGGAAAACTTACCGAGTTATAGTCATTTTTGTGAACGTCGAATTTCGTCGCTCCCATGACGTCGGTGCCATATCGACCAGTGGTCGATCCAGTCTATTCGTTGCAGAAAACCATTTTACACTGTGCATTAAACAAGACTTGAAACTTTTTATGGCAAGATTTCAACTGTGTGGGTGATCTGCTTCAGGTAAAAATTAATTATTTTTTCTTGAAAAGCGAAAAATTTAAATACGATCAGCCCTAATGATATCGGAGATCGCTGCGAAGAAGCTTAGTTTATGAGTGTATATTAATCACATCTCGAGCACTAAGATGGCCCAGTTTTCACTCTCTGATGCTCTTCCTCCAGAAGGTAGAATTTTTTTGCCGCAAGAAGTCCGTCCTTCAGTGGCGATCGGTGATATCGAAGAACGCAATGGCTCCACGTAACTTACCATGTTTCGGAGTTTGTGCGACATCTCTGAAAAATTCACAGAACTTTTAAAACTGTAGGAGGTGTGGGTTCTATGCTTTAAAAAGCAGCTTGTAAAAATAGCGGCTTCCATGTGATTAACGGTGTCGAATTTTTTCGGCAAATGGTACAAATCGGAGCGTCTGTTCATACAGAAGATTGTCTCACAAAAACACCTTCTATTCCCTTGTGTCAACCGGTGGATTAAAACTTTATTGGGTACAACTTCACTTTCTGATGTTGTTTCCAGCAGAGAGAAAATTAGTTCCGTGACAAGTCCATCCTCTGTTGCCATTCGGTCATCACTTCGAAGAGTGCTTCCAAAAATCTTGTAGGAAAAGCACCTAATTTTCCTTAGCAATTGACACTTCAAATTTTATAGACTGCAATTTAGGACGTAGATGTCGCTCGTTCAGGCAGAAAACTGTCGCGTCCATGACTTCCTGAAAAAAAAAAACTGAAAAATGGAAAGTTCTCATTGACTCCAAATCTGTCGGCGGAAAATCTTTATTTCTAACGAGTAATACAATCATTATTTGAAACTTGTTATATTAATTTTTACAACTTTGCGGGACGAAGGAGAGACTCCACACCTTCGTAAGCATTCCTGGAAAAAACAGCTTATTAAGAATTTAAAAAAAAATCACCAAAAAACCTGGAGAATAAGAGAGAATCCTCTGCCAAAACCGGAAGTGCACGACCCCCCCCCCCCTCCAGACGAGGCCACAGCACGACCCCCTCTTCGATTCCCGAACCTCAAGCTTGACCCTGCCTCCACCGCAAGAGAAACAGTCAGAACTGGCAACTTGAACTCCTCGGGTCGCTGCCGAGCATTGGAGCAGCCCCAGCGCAGCTCCGAAGCCGAACCTCGTACCCTAGCACAATGTGCTTCCTAATTGGAGAAGGGAGGGAACTCCAGGATTTAGGCGATTCTAACACGGATGAGTTACTTGAGCACCCTGCAGCCCTTCCCCTGCCTAATTCTGTGCTCTCCTCCGCTGACGGGAGGAGGGCACAGAACACTGCCACAGCATTATTTGTTTGTTCTCTTTACTATCAGTGTGCCTTTTCTCGTTTTCTTGGTGTTGGATACACTTTTTATAAGGTGACCCCCCGGACCCTATTTCCGCCGGACCTTGTCCTATTATGTTGATGTAAAGTTCTGCGGACCCAATCGGCATCCGATAATAGAGCACAGTGGAATCGCGATTAGAGCTAGGTCCGTCGCTCACCCGACCCTTGTTAGAGAATCCACTGAACTGCTAAAGCTGAAATACTACGACTGCAACTGAAATTATAAGCTATTATCCAAGTTCGACACATTCATCACCGGCATATCGGCGCATTCACATCAATGCCAAAGCCGCTCAGTAGAGTTCGATGGCAATCTATACGTGACACATACGTAACATCTCATAGTTCTTCAGCATCACAAAATTCAACGGCACGACAATCGTAGTCGAATGACATTAACAACACTGACAACATACAACAGCATGATGTGTGAAACATGTTCTCTTCGCCTCGCCTCTACCTTCATACAAAAGTGTTTAAAATTAGTCATCCCGAGGCTCTTCAGGGAAGAAGGCAACTAATTAACTTAGTTGTTAGTACAGTACAGTTTACTCCTCCTCAATATCGATCCCTCGTTTAGGCTTCTCCTGAACGCAACATGCAAAATGATTGGCTATATTCGAAAATTTCTTAAGGTCTTGTGCACACCTCCCGTTGCCGCGATGAAATCGCGGCGATGAATTTTGCAGGGCGACGCGAAAGGTGATGGAGCTCCCCGCTCATCGCTCGCTCCTCCCAGGACCAACGATAAGCACCGCGCGCGGCTCGAGAAGTATGCCATGCCCGCGATGGGCGCGGGAAGCCATCGCGCATGCTAAAAAATTGATGCGCGTTTGTTTTCGCGAGCAATCCTCTGCAAGATTCCAGCATACTCAGGCGTTCGTTATTCAGGACCCGAACAGAAACTCAAAGCGAGCCTCGTCGTTGCTTGGCTAATCTAGATGACGCCAAAAAACAGTCGTCGCTATCCTGTAGAGGCCAGTGAGATAGCTACTGTTGCTAGGGTGTTAAAAGCTGTTGTAATTAGCTGGTGCTGTTCTTTTGCAAGGTGGCCTACGCAAAGAACAGTTCCAGCTAGAGTGGGCCACCCTGCAACACAACAGCATCAGCTAATTGCCCTTGCCTTCGAATCCCTACGCTCGTATAGCCCCTAAAATGGTTTAGGGCCCATACGAACGCCCCTATCCAGCCCTTAGCATGCCGGTGAACAACTGTAAAATGTCAAGAGCTTCGCCGATGTTCGAAGATCAGAGATCTGTCGCGTAGGCCATGTTGTCGAAAATTAGGTGGGTCGGCCACGTAATCCGCTTCGAAAACCTGCTGGACGAGAGTCGTTACGGACTGAATTCCGCGGATTGTCAAGAGAACACCAGTACTCCCACCAGCGCGTAGGTCGGACTTCTCCGTGAAGGCCCTGAACGCCCGATATGACACTATTCCTGTCCCTCGAGCGAGGAGGATCCATTGGAGCACTTTGGCACGTGACGAATGGGGATGCTGCTGGCGCGCTCGAAGAAGTCGATGATCAACGAGATGACAGGTGATACAAGTGAACCATATACGGGCTATTCAAAGCATTATAGCCGCCTCGCAGTAAGTGGAGCAGTGGTTGATAGTTAAAGAATAACCAGGTGAATATCTTGGCCAGTGAAGGGGTTTGACGCAGACGAACAGCATCAATTTGGGTCGGTTATATGGTGGGGAATTTGAAGTTTTTTTGAGGTAGATGCGGAAACGAGATAGTGAGGAGCACGTGGAGGTAGAGTGAATGCTTACTACCCTATAAAATGACTTTTAGACGGTGTTCAACTTGTGGTTAACAGCTGATGGGAAAGCCAGTGTTTTATTTCCCTACAAGTCTGGTATCAATTCGTCGATCCCGGAAGAATGAAAGGTTGGGTTTCTATGAGTGGAACATCCGAACCAAGAACCCGGAATCGGGGCACTCGCAGCCGGCGCCTCCTCTGACAGCGCTACCACACGCCACAAGTTGAACGCAGGCTAAAAGTTAATACGAGCATACCATTCAATTTGAGGACGTCCGCTATGATTTGGAAGGTGTTCAGCTTGGTTCCAAATGTATCTATTTCGCTTCAAAAGGTGTCCCGTTTGACATGGTGTAATTCGATTCCGACACAATCCCTTTCTATAAGCCGAGATCGCCAGCTGCTCCGTAAAGATGGGAAGGAGAAAAATTTCACACAAACAACTGTCTCTTTACCCACATTTTCAAGTGTGTCCTATTTCTTCCTAGGAGAAGCTAGTTTTAGCATCTTTTGCTGCTTTATGGCGAATTTTTTGAAGTTGAGAACGGCAAACTTATTCGCAGATCTGTATTTGATTCTTCTATAAAACGCATTGGGCGCGTGTAGCGCAGTCGGAGGAGGCGCCGACGGTGGCGTGCAACCGATACCAGGTTCCTGGTTCGGATTTTCCGCCCAGGCCAACCAAGCCTTCCATCCCTCCGGTGTCGGCGAATTGGTACCAGACGTGTCTGGGAAGGATAAAGCGCTGACTTGTTCATCGGCTGGCCACCGCAAGTCATTGTATGGCCGATTACGCACTCATATCGCCTCAACGACATCCCGTAGAAGTAGAGTGCGCTGGCGCATCTCAAAAGGGATTGAGTAACGCCGCCCTTTATCCTTTATTCTCTTCAAAACGCATTAAAATTCTCACCCATAAACGGCTTTAAAAGCCTCTCCTGTGCTAGCTAACGATATACGTTGCTCTGAAAATGCCTTCTCACAGAGAACTAGAGTAGACGCTGGGATGACTACAGTCGTAAGCTTCTAGAATGAATTCGATGCGACGTTAATGGCACATTTCTCATGCGTTTGATGTGAGATCAACTACAGTTCAAATTGGTATTCCACGCAATCATGACAACGAACGCTACCACAGGTATCGTCAGCATTGCAACGCCCATTGCTGTATCTCGTTTTTATAGAGAAAGCTGCTGCACTGCTTTACTCTTTCCTTTACTGAGCTCTGAAGTTCTCGCTCCTCACTACAGTGCGTATCATAATCATACATATCAGATCAAACTTGCCGGTAGTACACTTTTTCCTAAACTTTCCAACCTTTCCATTTGAATCATCACCACTACCTAAAGTGAAGAAGAAAAAAAGTAAGTAACCACTGCATATATTTTGGGTACACTTGAACTTTTAGCGCCTGTTAAATTGTTGTGATAAAGAATTTTGACCTCATCATAACTACACACACTGAGAAATCTGGTTGGAATGAAAGACCAAGGACCAGATTCATCAACCGCTTGCCGCCCTCTAACGGTGAAGATACCGCCAAACCATTCATCAGCAACAAGTTTGGCGGTATTTTCACCGTTAGAGGGCGGTAAGCGGTTGACGAATCTTTCCCCAGAAAACGGTTTTCCCTCCTTCCATCAGAAATGTTTTTCGAGCAGAAGCTACAAGATATCAGGAGTTGGTTCTGTTTCGTCAGGAATGACTGGAGCAAGCGCCTGCTACAAAGTTGGATGGGACATCATAGTGCGAATTCCATATTAATTGATAGGGTCCTTATTAACACATTTTATGGTAGATTCTCATTCCTACCGCTAGGCCAACAACTAATGGTGCGCTGAAAAACCCTTGGAGCATGAATAAGAGTAAAAATGCATTCTTTTCATTACACCGCACACTACTTCGTCTCCATAGAAAGCCATGTCCAAGTTAATGTTAATGTTAATCCTTATTACTAGGGATGTGCGGGATTTCCGTTTCCGTGTTCCGAATTCCGGTTTTCGGCCATTTTGGGCTCTTCCGTTCCGTTCCGTGTTCCGCCTATTTTTATGACGGAAGTCGGAAACGGAAATGGGCACTGTTCCACACTAGTTCTCTATTGAACACAATCAGCTTATCAATTAAAAAAGTACTCCTTAATAAAATTGTGAGAGAAACACTGTTTAACAACCCTAATAATCTTATTATTAATATTCTATTATTAGTATTAGTATTAATATTCTTGAAATTGGTTAGACTACCAAACAAGCACTCAAAAATGGCAACGGCTGGCTGCAGGGCAAACCTGATGTGCCACAAAGGCTATGTATGGATTGTATGCTAAGATGCACTCGTTACTTGAATGATCATGAAATTCTTGATTCAAACAGTAGTAAAAAGTAGCTACAAAACTTTGCAAGGGATGAACACGAAGCAAGGGATTCAAGGGCTGTGGCATGTGGTTGTCCGCTCCAACATTACATCAGTGCTCCTGATCAAAGGTGCAAAATTTTTTAAATTCCTTTTCGCGTAATCTTCATCCATATGGAGTTATGCTAATCATTTTTAATGAAGCATCACGAATATCTACCATGCGCTGTTATTTTGACTGACTATGGTGACTTTTTGAATTCAGCACAAAACTAATGCCATCTAGGAACTGTCCAGCTGTGTCACCTTGGGCGTAGGGTTTCTAGGCGGGCACAGACTGAATATCCTGTGGAAGTGTGGACCCACCATGACTAATCAGTCATCCAGTTACCATCTTAGATGCTGATTTCTGATCGTGAGGACTGGTTTTGGTGATTACAATGTAACTGCTAATGCTGAGTATACAGATATCTGTGCAGTCACTAAATCGTCCGTGATGCCACAAGTTTCTAAAAGGGGTTGAGAGGAATCTCTTTCCTGGTCGGAAAATGATCTAGGTGGCTACTCCAGTTTTAGACTTCACCCGAGTCAGTTTTTTTTTGATGCGGGTCTGAAAGTAACCTCAAGGGATTAAGTCGGTTAAATCTACCGTTCAAAAAATATGAGCATCAAAAAAGTCGGTGAAAAGCCCGTAGCAGGAACTAGATATGGAGAGGCTGCATGCTGAAATGGTGAGAAATAATGAGATAAGACCCTAAATTTGTTTTCGTTTATTGCTCTAGCATAGCTAAAAGGTTATCATATCAATATTATGAATTCTTGCTTCATTATGTTATGGAATGATGAGGATGAGCATTAAACTATGGGAGGTTCTGCACCTCGCAAAGTTCTAGTGAAGAAAAAGTGCAATAGAAGCCGCTTTTGACGCCGTTTCAGATGCACTTTTGAAAAAAATGGCGAGCATGTGTTATTTCCGTTTCCGCGTTCCGTATTCCGGTTTTTTGATTTTTGAGCGTTTTCGTTCCGCCTTTCGTCTTCCGCTTTTTCCAGAAAAATTTCCGCACATCCCTGCTTATTACGTCGCGAAAGGCAGACGCGAGATAGAAGTAGGACAGTACAAACAAACAAACAAACTTGAAAAATGCACAATCAAACAAGAATTGGGTGTTGTCGATCCCCATGACTAGAGTCCGTCAAACTTAAGCAACATTTTTGATGCATACCGCTTAAACTGGGGTTCAGAGTAAGCACTTGACAGAATTTTCGTGATCCTTATGTAAGCACTACACGCTCTATGCGGTTTCTCGTTGTCGGTCTCGACACTACAGCTGGCTAGAGCGGATTTAGACGCGTCACTGGAGCAGGATGCTGTACTGCTCACGTCTTTCATACTCTTTTTCTTTAACAGTTGACGGCAAGAGCGATTTTTGCTTGTCTGGCCCGTAGGACGATGTGCGCCGCACAAGTGTGATACGATATATCGTGACAAAAACTTCGTCTAAGGATGCATTTGGGATGCCTAACACGATACTAATGTTCGTCTCAACAGTTACGGCCGGTTACCCCACCCCTCTGAGGAGCTGCTCCACACTAGAAAACTGGCGTTTCGCAGTCGCCTACCTCTGGAGCAGCTTCGACAGGCTCGTTGAATGTTCACCTGTCATATTCTCGTGTATTGTCCTTCCAAGTGTTCTCTGTTTCTTCGTCGCTGTCATTTGATATATCGTAATCCGACCAGGAACAATAGTCTGAGCCATGTCGTCGTCCACGCCATCGCCAGCTCCTCAAAGCTTTCGTTGAGTTGAGTTTTTTTTGACATCGGGATTCGGAACGCTCATGGTGTTAATCTTCGACAGCGACTGTGGAAAATTCCGTTCATTACCTTTCAACTATGTCATCAAAGCAGAGAAAGCAGGGAGAAATCAAAGGAGAAAAAGGAAATGAATGAGGCTGTTAAGGAGAAAAGCAGTGATCGGAAATTATTACGAAAGTAAAATTGAATGCGTTTCTAAATAGCGGAGGTATGATTTGTTTCCATCTTCTCACATAACTCCTACACAGAGTGTGAGGAAGGTCGGTGGTCCTGACACGACTACCGATTAAGAATGAAATCGGCCGTAATCGTCTAAAAGAACATCGTCATCGTGTTCAACATCCTAAATAACATGTCTGGACGAAGTCTGGATGGACCGGATATCATTGTTAAAGTAATACACCGTCGCGCACCATTGAGCGACATCCTCCCACGGGACAGACTTGCTGTCGCGCACCATTGAGCGGCAGTGTCGTCAACCTGTTAATCTCAAGTTGAGGGCAACGCAGCTACACTAGAACGATGGTATATGTTGTGCCTCCTTGGAACTTATGCTATCGAACGCCGTACAACGAGCAGTTCGCAGTACAGAGTGGACAGCTTAATGATGGAAGTTTTCTTTGATTATACGGTGCCAAAGTTGCTTACACACTTCTTTATAGAAACCCGCTCATTCTCACAAATGCTTATGAGGTGACTATAGAATGGTTTCCTTGGTGATGGACTGTAGAGACGTGGGGAGGCCTATGAGGACTCCTTGCGGCCTTCCACAGGATTAATTTTTTATCGTACACAAGAGCTTTAAGCTGCTCTGATAAGCTCCAAACTCAGTTCGGAACCTGAAGGTCTCAAGAAAAAATCCAAAATCAACGAAATAGTCTGTGCATTCGCCGGTCAAACCCCTGATAGACGGTATCATAATCTCAATTTTCCAACTATTCAAACTGGTTTCTCACGAGTCCCACTCACGAGCGCATCAGGACGTCGATGGGTTCCGGGGAGTCAGCCTGGGTGCCAGCCCCTGTGACCCTTTGTACCATCAAAAAATGTGTGCATAGGCAGAAAGGAGTTTCGCTATGGTATTTCGTGTTTTTTTCTGTATTTTGGTCGTTAAATTTAACTGTGCCCTCAACACTAGTATGTATGTGATACTTATGGGTAGAAGTGTTTGTCAGTTAACTATTACTAATAGTATTTATTACACAGCGTAAACCAGACAGATAGAAACTAGCTCCAGCAGGAATATAAAACAGCAGAACCGAACGAGGAATCTGAAACAAGCCAACCATACAGGGCTAACTTTCTTTCATTTATATGGGGTGATATTGCAGTCGCTTCGTAGTGGCGCACTGCTCGAGAGACGAAGAGGTTTTAGTAGTTTGAGCGATAAAAAACACTGACATTTCGTATTAAATTAAGTAAAAAAGAAATGTAGAGGCATTTGCGCCCATCATTTCGAGAATGTGGGGGGTGTAAGGGGGGAGTGTAGGGCGAGTGTAGTGCAGTCGGAAGAGGCGCCGACTGTCGCCTGCTCCAGATACCAGGTTCCTGGTTCGGATTTCCCCCCCAAGCCAACCAAGCCTTCCATCCCTCGTGGTCGGTGATTTGGTACCAGACTCGTCTGGGAAGGATAAAGCGCTGACTTGTTCATCGGCTGGCCACCGCAAATCATTGTATGGCCAAGTACGCATTCAAATCGCCTCACGGCATCCCGTAGAAGTAGAATGCGTGGTGCATCCCAAAAAGGATTGAGTAACGCCTCCTTTATCCTTTATCCTTATCCATTTCGAGAATGTATATTCATAGTTGACCTCAAAAAGCAGGAGAATGACAAAGGCTGCACTTGTTAAGGCTAAAATGGATGTCTTCACTTTCAGATGCTACTTCTGCTCTTTTTCACTATTTCATTGCTGCCGCCTCTATGTGGAACTCTTTCAACGGTTGGTGGTAATCAAACTGTGGCCGCGGCCGGTTCCCTCAAATGCAACGGGAAGCCGGCTGAAGGCGTTAAGGTCAATCTGGTTGATCTTGGACTTGGTAAGTGAAAGGAAAAAAGTAATGACAACTTTTTTAAATTCTACTTCTAGCAAAAGCAATAAGAGGTAGATTTCGTATAGAAAATAGGAAGCATGATTATCTATTCGTTTATTTACTGCACGCACTTGTGTGGTGTACAGCTGAACAACGATAACCTATAACACTGGTACATAGAGTGCTTCTCAATGCTTCCAGTCTAATTAACACCAATGTTGTTTAGTTGAAAAGATAGAATCGTACCAAGAATTCAATACCGGCCTTAACGTTTGGTCTTTGGGCGGAAAATGCGCAAAAGACGCCTATTCCGCCGCTTTTTGATAGCGCTTTCCAAATTGCGCGCTTTGAAAAATAAATCCGATAATTGGGTTCATCATCGAATGATCTATCCGTTGAAGAGAAAATGCCCAGTAAGTGCTAAAAATGTTTATTCGATGACCCATATTCAGAATGCGAGCTTTGGTGTAATTGCGTATCTCCCGCTAGGGAGGGATCCGCCGCGCTGACCAAAACCTAGGTCATCAAGTCAATATTTTCTGGGTGATTTTCTCTTTATCGGATAGGTCACTCGGTGCCGATTCCAAATATCGAATTCACTTTTCAAAGCGCACAGTTTGAGGCGCGCTATACAAAAGCGGTGGAGAAGGATTTTTTGACGTTTTTTAAAGTATTTTCCGCCCAAAGAGCAAACATTAAGGCCGGTATTTTAAATCATTATTAGTGCCGAGACGGCAGACTGGATGTGGTAGGAAGGATATAAAATCTATTTCGGCGAGTCATGCCGAAAACTTGAAACGACGTTTAACCTAAATGGCAGATGTAGAAATGAATAGTGAAGAAGAAGTTAAACACGGAATGGCGAGTGCGCACAAAGACCATATTTTGATGGCAACCAATGAACATAATAGTGGGGGATTTTGCTACAGTTGGATTAACCAACGTTCTTCAGGTACGGGCCGAGGAGCAATGTATAAATCAGAGCTTTCAAGACATCTTACCTGAGAAGAAAAAATTTGCAAAAGCTAGAAATTTCCCAGTATGGCCTTACGAGGCAGAAATGCTAATGTTTTCAGTCAGAAACTCGATACTGGCCTCGGGTGTGACAGATTGCGGTGGGCACTTCGATCTCATCGGCTCCAAAAAATCGGCGTATGACATTTCGCCTGCTGTCACCATCGACCACAACTGCAGCTATAAATCTGTAAGTACGACTGCAGTTTGGCTTTTCTATTCTACTGTACCTCTGCTCTCAAAGCCCTTGTCAAGCCATCACGTCTATTCCTTTGTTGTTTCAGATGTGCAGAAAAAGGATCACGGTGAAAATTCCGGAGGACTACGTTGCCAGAAATGGCCCTGAACCTAAAACTTACTACGTGAGGAGGGTGGATCTGGAGAAGAACCTGAAATCACAACGCACCTATTGTTTTAGCTGAACTTTACAAACAGCAGATTACAAAGTCATTTGTTGCGTCATTTGTTCTTCTGTCCGAATTCGCATTTGTTCATCCGTTGTTTGGTGTAGAAGCTACGAAGATATGACGGCCGATGGAGAGCATTCACAAGGTGTGAGTAGTATCCATACACCATATCAATACTGATAGATTTTATCGACTTTGCGCAAAATTGCCATTGAACTAGAACAAAAAGGATAGGAGGCAGGGTTCGTCAAACAATTTACGGAACGCGATACACATTCTGTAAAGAGGATTGAGGATCTGGCTATTGTGAAGACAACTTGTATGAACTTTTACCCTTCACAATGATTTAAGTTGGCTAACCGACGGACAAGCCAGAGTTGTATCACATCCGCATAAATCCGATATTGATTCATCTGGGCCTAGATTCATCAACGACTTACAGCAAGTTAACGGAAAAAATACGGCTGAAATCCCTGACTCCCTTGTAGCGCTGCTGATCTTGGTGAGATGCCTCACCGTATCGCATGATAAGCCGCGCCATCAATTGGCGGCATTTTCTTCATCAAACTACTGCAAGTTGTTGATGGTTCCGGCCCCTTAGGAGGAAATCGGTGGAGCTCAAGATCGCGCTTACCGTTAGTCGATTTCGTATCGATTCGAACAAATCAGGGCATCGACCTGATCGTCGATCGATGTCGATATGGCTTAAATAGATACATTGTAAGAATGCGGTAAAATACCGTCGTGGAATCTGTCTACATTATGCAGGGCGTAATGTAGCGCATTTTAGAGTGCGCAAGAAGCGCAGTCGGATAATGGGCCAGCTGCCGCCCACACCTCAAATCGATTCGGTGATTCGGGCTGTTGACATGCTACGAAGACTTCCTTAACCTGTAGTAGGGCGTTTATAGCAGCAGTATATATGAGTAATCTGTGATAAAGCATATAGTATCTCCAGATATTGTTCTTTATTAATACTGTTCCTTCTTCAGAGGTACTCTCTGTAATAAGGAATGATAAAACAATAATGCTTGTGACATAACGAACACCAAAAAGTAAGCTAGACGTAATCAACGAAGAGATGAATAAATCTACTGCCAGAAGATACTTTACGGCGATCAAACCTCTTGCACTAGACCGCACTCGAACCTCCATAATCTGCTTTACGGGTAGGATGCTAGCTCACTACACTATTAGCGCTCTTTGATAGTACGCAGCATCCGCGATGTCCTCGTTGCAGTGGCCAATCAGCACTCACTATCACCCATGTACTGGGATCAGTGGCGCACACAAAGTTCTGAGCGTCAAAATTTCAATCGAATTTTTCTAGTGAGAATTTTTTGTTAAATCCCCGGTAATTCGCTAAGTTTCGTTAAAAAATACAATTAACTGAAAACCTTTCTTTGTTCCAACTTCAGTAGTTCAACAACAAAAGTTCAGCGAAATTCCAACCAGGAGTGCGAAGCAAAATAAGCAGCTTTCAGAAGCTACACAGTTATATTAAAGTGTAGAAGAAGAAATGGTTCGGAATCATCATTCTTTTTTTCATTCTTTGAAAACGGTAGTTCCTAGGCTGGTGTTCGCACCGCACCGCCGAGGTATCTTAAAATGCAAGTTCGATCACAGGCAAAACCTGAAATTCCCTTCTATTCCTACTTCGGTGCGAAACCATTTTGTATGACTGATTTACGTGCATGTGCGATGTTGATGAGAGCACAAGCCCGCGAATTACCGAAGGAATAAACATACAATCAAAAGCAAATGGGTGGCATGTTAACGTACAAGGAATGTAGCTTAAATACATCCAGCGACAGAAAACATTCCCTCTGTTCCGGCTTTTGCAGGACAGAGAGCAAAAGTATTTAGGGAAAAGCAGTGCCAAATTGGGATAGACAAACCTTACGAGGGGATCAGACCAGAATTTTAGCGGATTCGTTGACGTGCTTGGTGGCCCGGAGAAGAAATTCTATCTCCTGAATTCATTATTTCCAAAAATTTAAATGCGCCATTAAAGGAGTGAAAGATAGCATAAAATAAAATATAAAAAGGAATTACGCGCGGTGCTTGACGTCACGGGAGCAAACCCCTAGTTCAAATCTCAACAGATCTCTCTCAAAAATCTCTCTCATTGAACCGCGATATCCCTTGGCCATCCACTGTTTCCCTAGAAAGAATGGTTTTTGCTTACTCTTGGTGATTTCAAAAGTATTTCGGGAGGAGTCCTAATCGGGAGAGGAAAAAAATACGTCATTATTGAGGACTAGGCCGAAAAGTGATAAACTGTTCTGGAAAAAAATTCCGCTGAATTTCTGAAAATTTCTTCTAAGTCGGTAAGTCAGATTTTATCGAAAAATGCCGTTAATCCGTTAAATGTGCACCCATGATTGGGATTTGCGTGCGATCAATCAACGCAACCTCCGGAAAGCAGAGGTTAGCTGTTCGAGTACCGCCTGGTGCAGGACCTTTGATCAAAGTAAAGCATCCTCTAGCAGCATAAAACCTTTATAGCAGCCGATCGGAGCTTATTACAAATGTGTATAACATTGTTTTGAGTAACCTGAATCTGGACGGGCATCTTCTGCCTGTTCTGTGATAGACAAAATCCTCCAACACACAGCAGCTTCTAATGACCACTGGGTTTCCTTCACTGGACATGGCATATCGCCTACTATAAATACATTTGTAGACCGTGTATGGATGAAAAACATCGCTATGCATTCAGCACATTGTCGAACGAGTGACACTCGTGACTGCAAACGTCAAAGGAAATCTTCTTTATGGTTCGATAAAGACGAAATTTACGACATGTTGTCCAAGTGGCCGACATCATACGCCACTTCATCGGACTTCATTCTATTGAAATTCATCAAAAATGTATTGTACTATATACAGGGTGTTTCAAAAAATGTATTCACTGTTTGAAAGGTGATAACTTTGCTCACAGTAAAGGTACAGAAGAAGACGAGGCCCTGATAAAAGCCTGAGAAAATGGAGATTTTCTGACATATGAGCGCCATGGAATGCGCCATGCACTCGTTTAAAAGTTTGCATATTATTTGATTTTTTTAGTTTGCGTTTTATTTTACACACGATTGATTGTATATGTTACAATTTCACCACAAAATGGCCGTTTTAATTGATTTGCGTTTATTTTAGGGTTTAAAACTTAAAACCACACTATGGCTTGCGGAAAGTGCAAGGTGTCCTAAAAATGCGGGTAGTATTTGAAACGTTCTGAGATTGCTGCTAGTGAAGCGTTTGAACATGTTTGAGACTCACATGAGGGCGCAAGGTAACGAAATTACTGTGGCGTGCAAATAGTCAAAATTGTGCCATGCTCCCGTCGGAAGCCTTGCACTTCAGATTCAACTGATTAACCTGTGCTGCGCTTCTTTTAACGATTAGAACTTGACAATCATATGGAAGACACGTGGCATGCGAGTTTATTGATCGCACAACTTAACTGTGGGCAGGAGCCCCATTTTACAAGACGGATTCAAGGCACTGATGAAGAGACATTCAAGCTGTTAATCGGCATAATGACAGCTACTGGACGCATAACGTTAAAAGAAGCAGAGCTTGGTTAAAGTGGCTAAGTACATAGTAACAAGATTGTAACAGGCATTCAGCCCATGCACAATCAATCGAGTCTGAAGTGCAAGGTTTCGGACGGGAGCATGGTACAATCTTGAGTATTTGCACGCCACAGCAATTTCGTTACCCTGCGCCTTCATATGAGCTTCAAATATCTTCAAATGCTTCACTAGCAGCAGTGTTAGTACGTTTCAATTAGTACCTGGTTTTTTGGGATACCCTGTTTTTTTTTTTCGGGAGCCATAGCTTGTTTTTAAAATATAGACCTTAAAAAAGCACTAATCAATCAATACGGCCCTTTAAGGAGCAATTACAACAAGTAGTCAAGTGAAACTCAATCAACCGTGTGTAAAATGCAAACTTTCAAACGAGTGCTGGCGTACTTGAGGCCCCTCATATGTCAGAAAATTTCCATTTTCTCAGGCTTTCATATGAGCACGTAACTTCTTTAGTACCTTTACCGTGAGCAAAGTTATCACCTTTCAAACAGTGTATACATTTTTTGAGACACTCTCTAGTTTTTCCACTTGAGCAGATTTTCAGCCTTAGCTATATGCATGAACAAAAAACGATTTTTTGTGGATTGTGCACTGAAATCGCCAATTGCTCTGGTTTTGCTAACCATACAGCACTAATAAGACCCCAAGAGTGTCAAAAAACAACAACTCCAAAAAATGAAAATGCAATTCACCGCTGCTTAATCAGCACCAAAAATTAATGTTAGAAAAGCTAAACCTTGAACTAGATAAGGGGTGTAAAAATGTCCAAAAACAGCCTACGATGCTCGCCGCCCTGCTTCCAAAAACCCACTTTTATAAATAAAAGTAAACCTAAAAAACACGGATCTATCCAGCTTAGAGTGTGCGCGTAACTAAAAAATACGCATACAGTTGACTTGGGATTTACGTAATGGCTTTCAGAGGACAGAATTAGGACCAATAAAGCAAACAAAGGGCGGAGAGGTGTTCCCTACACTGCCCTCAGAAAGGGGCGGGGCAAAGAGCGCGTCGAGGACAAGATGTCCGGGTCCCTGTCGTCACATGGAGACATTGCATTTCTAATCACTTCCCTTGACCTTGCCGCTGTATCCTTATCAAATTTTGCTCTTGAGACAACAATAAGAGTGTTGTACACCATATTTGGAGGAAAAGGCTTTTCAGCTGCAACGCCAAGGCTTTCTTCAAGTCCCGCCACATTGCTCAGTTCTAAGGCGTCATCCACATTTTCTGACAAGTACAGTAACATCTTAACGAGATATGCCACGGCAACCGCGATCGTCCACTAGAAAGTTCTTCAATGTAGGAAGAAATGTTTGATCCTTTAAAGTGAGAGGGTTTTGCGCAGATAAGCCTTCAATGTAGAGACCACCAAATCCTCACCCATAGTCTCTAGTTGTGGCGAAAATTTAAAGAATCCACCTCCTTCCCTCGACTGTTTCCACAGCCGAAATAGCTATAAAATGGCTTTGGAGCTCCTCATGAGATGCGCTCCCCAATCGTCTCCTGTCGGCTGACACGTTTTTGGACGACGTCACGCCAGTTAACGGCGGTCTCGCGCACCGCAAACTTGTCCAAATAGGGCGGCGCGGGTAGGGCGGGAAGTGAGCGACGGGCGGGATCGTGTAGGTAACGAGCCCCCCCCCCCCTTAGACAGAGTTGACCGCCTTAGACACAGCTGTTACGTTATAGCGGGGATCTACCATAATGAGGGGCGCACATAACTCCACAACAGTGGTGATTTTTTTAAGTAATATTTTGTTTCTTGTGAATTTCGTCAGCATCAATTGGTAGTGCAATTTTTAGTTACGTGCCCCCCCCCACCTACTATGATACATCCAGAAACACTTTATTTTTCAAACTTCAGGTCACTATATGCCAAAGGCGTTTTCAGTTGAAGACCTAATTTCGCACGATCCTACATAGGATCATCGTTTGCGTGAGGCGCGCTAGCTCAGGACACCCCACCTCCGCATGCAGATGGCTATTTCTAGCCTTTTAGCCTTTTTAAAGCTGCTCCCTTATCCCTAGTTTATACTTGCACCGCTGCGCGGCACGGCACTATGGTCGGGATAGATATCGACCGGACGGCGCGAAAAATCGATATCTATGGCGATCGCGGTGCCGCGCCGCGTGGTGGCGCAAGAATAAACTAGGGCTTGGGCCTATGTTATACTTCGGCGACGCTGTTTTCGACGACGTCGGCAAAAGTGCTGCGCGGGCAGCTAGACACTGCGTAGCACCCGCTCAACACTGTCGCCGATGTCGCCAGCAACATCGTTGCCGAAGTATAACATAGGCCTTACGTTGGTTTGTTTTCATGTTCCATCAATCTGGTATGCGCCCTGCCGCTCCAGGTTGAAATATCGAGAGGTTGCACTTCCACCCCAACTCGTACTCCGCCGCGGATCGTGTAGAATGGAAATTTGCCGACTACGGAAATGGGTGGCGTCTTAAAACTGTTTCTGGTCTCTTCACCAACTGTACGCGTAGCTTCCACCGAAGTGGCTGCACCCGTCGCACTTTTGCCTTCGTTAAGACGCTTCCGCAATCCATTCGGCCGGCCGCTCGACGTTGCTAACTCGCGTGCAGCTGCAGTCATATTCATGTGCAAGCAGCCGGAAATGGAATGCCGACGATTTCTCACTTCGACGTGGCCGAGAAGGCCGGCAGCCGATTTCCTGTCCGCCGGCATTGTGTTCCGAAAGGCGGCAATTATCACGCGTGCTTGCACCTTGGCGCGACCGCAGTTGATTTTGCGGCTGAGTCATCTGGCGATCATCGCGCACGCGGAACCCGTTCGCTTCTGCGCTGAACGATTCATTCCGCCTCGCCAAAGCAAGGTTTTCGCGCAGCCAGCCGTTCTCGTAACGCCCAATGAGGCAGCCACCTGACGACCCTTTCAGCCTGATGAGACTATCGTCGTTTCCAAGTCATTTCCTCCAAGCCTCAGAAGGCTACTGCAGAAGTTATAGCGGTAGGTGAGTGCTGATTGGTCGCAGGAGATGTGGATGTGGTGGTCGATCAAGCAGGGGTAGGTTCGAGTCCCGCCTGTGGTGTAATAGTTCTGATCGCATCAAAACATCATTATATGGTATGACCATATATTTATAGTATATATATGGTCATATATATTATAATATATATATTATACAAGTGCTCCTATCGGCGTGCCTTGCACTTGCCCGCTTCGCGCGATCTTGCAGTATCACTAAGCTAAGGACAATCACATCAAGCTAGCTGCTCTACTTGTACAGCTTTCTTCCCTACCTAGGAGTACAAAAGGCTCGCAGTACATACAGTATATAGTAAGATGGAACGATCTATTGGTTCCTCACTATTGGTCCTCCCTTAGTGAAACGGTCCGCCATTACTGGTACTGGTCTCCCTCAATGATCCCCTTACCAGATGACGTCTTCGGCACGCCTTCTGAATCTCCAAGCACATTGGACGTCTCCGGCACGCCTACCTGAATCCCCAAACACGTTGGGCAACGTCTTTGGCACGTCTTCTGAGTCCCAGGAACGTCATGCGACGTATTCCGCACTTCTTCTGAATCCTCTGGCACGTAGAAGACGTCTGAGTATTTTCCGCTATTTTGGCTCCCGTAATTTGATCATTGTCGATTGACGGTGATCGATACTTCAAAAACTAACTTCAGATTCGTGTTGAGCGACGGCGATTACCTCCAGGACTAGTAGAAGACGTACTTCTCATGTTGCGTGAATATTGGGCCCAGGCTGCTCGGGGTTGGGAATTGGGCGAGGTTTGCGCGACACAGGTCGACTCGTCAGACTGGGGTTTCGGCATGCTTCTGAAAAGGGCGGAAGTGGTATCGCCTGGACGACATCCATAAAAAATCGACAGTTTGATCAATATCGGTGGATGGCGATCGACACTTCAAAAACGAAGCTCAGATTCGTGTTCAGCGACCGGGATTACCCCAGGGAGTAATTTTCCCCCCATTTTCTCCCCCCCCCCCGATTTTTCCCCCATTTTCTGACTAATTTCTGCGCCGGCGCCGATCGATAGTATGACTCATCGCTTAGCGCGTTATTATGAAGTATGATATTATATTATATGACCGGACTACTAGGTGCTTCCTTCTGTATAGCTGCTCGAAAGTGATTTCCTTACTCCATCAGAATCACACCATAGCTATACTGTTCGCCAAACCGATCACTGCATCCGAGTTTACAATAAAGTTATTTGCTTAGGCTCCTTTCGGTCAATTCACATAGTACTTCAGTCTCATTACACGTTTTGTTTGTGGTTGCAGTCCTCTTGTACTTATGCTTTTGAATTGCTGCAAAAGTCAAGGCCTTACCAAAGTTGCAGTGCATACTGTTAATATGCTTTTTTCACCAGCTTTTTTTTATGGCGCACGTTGTGTATAAATAAATAAATAAATAAATAAATATAAGCGTCTTATCGATAGGACTGCATCGCTGAATGGTGGTAAGGGGTCGATGTAATTTATTTCTGTTTCTCTAAGGCCTTCGATAGGGTCTCGCACTCCAAGTGGATTGAGAGACTTAGTCAAGTTTAAGTCTATCGAAGGATAGTCCAATGGCATTCGGATTTCCTACAAGACCGAAGCTTCTCACTCCGTGTTAAATCCAAATCCTCTGCTCCCAGGAAAATTATGCGCCAGTGATGTTCGCCAAGAGGCGTCCTTTCTCCGGTCCTTTTTCATATCTATACTATTTGGGACTTACCCGATGCACTTGTTTGGAGTGGGAGTTACAGCTTTTGCTAAAGTTCTCAAAATCTATCGGACTGCAAACTCTGAGGACAGTATTTTACAATTCAGCTCGCAATCAACTTTATGAGTTCTTAGGTCAATAAATAGAGCTTACCTTTGTTTAAAGAAAAAACTAAGGTTCTTCATGTCTAACAGTCAAGACCACACCAAGATTATATCATCTAGGTTCTGTCATCAAAGCCACACCTATACCATTGTGGCGTTGAAACTGATAGTGTGCAGGAAAATACAGACCGGTTTTATAATTTTTAAGGGTCTCTGCTTCGATAAACGTTGTGAACTTATTTCTCACAGAGCTACAGCTGTAGTGAAGAAAATATTCAGAGCCTGCTAACACGGGACAGTAAAGCTGTTTTTGCTGCCTACAAAGCTTTCCTACGAGCCATAGGGCCTGTTCATACGTATTTCGCGACCCGCCGCAGATTGTCATACAAACTCGTCTCTTGTCAGCCTTCCCGAGAACCTATAGACAGTCTCTAACTTTGCCAGAACGCTTAGTTGAACAGCCTTAACCCTAGTGTTAGTAGAAAGATGCTGAATGTGACCGGCATGCTTTTGGTACCGTAGTGAACACACTGAGGTCAGACTAGTGCCATTCTTGACGACACTCATGTAGCCACCAACCACCGACCACTTCAACAAAAGGAGCACCAATAAGCCGTTTTAGGGCCTCCCGCTGTTCCTGGATATATTGCGAAGAACCAGAGCGTCTGAAGTTTCATAGTCTAATCTCGATCTCTAACTCTATGTAGTGTTGTATGCAGTTCAGCTTTACTCCACTTCCATATGTCTGACACGTGTAGCGCGGTTGGAGGAGGTGGCTGTCGTCTGAATCCGATACCAGGTTCCTGGTTCGGATTTTACCGGTATCAGACTTGTTTGGGAAGGTTTAAGGCAAGTTATTATGTGACCAAATACGCATTTAGATCGCCTCCACGACATCCCGTAGAAATAGAATGCACGGCGCATCCCAAACGGGGTCGAGTAACGTCGTTCTATACCGTTTACCTTTCTTACGTGACCAACCCATCCCCATCGAAGATTTATGCCCTTAAAGAACTCCTGCACAAAAAGAAACTCGATCGTTGGGCAAAGCATTAGAGGCGTCGTGTGTCTGGCGCAGCGGGCAGCCCCTCTACTTCCATCGGTCTCTCACTGGAGGGGTTTCAGGATTGCGCGTTGATGGCGATTCCGTTTGCGGTTCGGCTCAGTGACACCGCGCGCTGCTGCAGCAGCAGCGATCGGCTTCGCCGGCCAACCCACCGCAAATATTTTCATTTCCACCCGTTGACACCTGATCTGGCCAGAAAACAGAACCGCGTCATCCCATTATTCGGAGACGTCTCCGCCACTCAAAGTACACCGCTGCTGCTTCTATCCTTATCACTGGCCTAACTCTTCCACTCTCCTTCTACTCCTTCCTTACTTTTTATATTTCTAATAGCTAGGAACTATAAACAAAATCATGAAGGCGATCGACTTCTAAAAACCTTTGACCGGACCAGAGTACCTAAATGGAGAGCATGATATAGTAGACCATGTTCAATCCAGATTGGATCCTCTCCAAGGCAAATAGGATAGCTTTCATTAAAATCAATCTGACCATTTTTTATCAAACATTTATTTGTTTATTTATTTATTCATTCATTCACATGTGATATAAAACTGTACAGTACATTTTATTATTATTATTATTATTATTATTATTATTATTATTATTATTATTATTATTATTATTATTATTATTATTATTATTATTATTCATTACTATTATTCATTTCAGTACATCACATTTCCTACTCAGTACATCAGAGTCATTCGAGAGTTGCACAGTGGATTCACGACCAAGATCTCTCCATTCTACAACGACGTCGTCATCGACGTGAAGAGAGGGGTTTAGCAAGGGGATACCGTATCCCCGAAACTCTTCAGCGCCTCCCTCGGAAACGTCATGCGCGAACTAGAATGGGAAGACCTGGGAGTGAAGGTCGACGGCCGGCAACTGCACCATCTTCGCTTCGCTGACGACATCGTGCTCATAACACCGAGCATCAGCCAGGCGGAGCGAATGCTGGCCGACTTTGATCCTGTATGTGGGAACGTTGGACTGCAGCTGAATCTTACGAAGACGATGTTCATGAGGAACGGAGAAGTTTCACCCGCTGGACGAGAGCCGTTACCAACTGGATTCCGCGGGATGTCAAGAGAACACCAGGACGCCCACCAACGCGTTGGTCGGGCTTCTTCGTGAAAGCCCTGAACGACCGACAAGACGCTCTTCGTGTCCCTCGAGCGAGGAGGATCCATTGGACCACTCTGGCACGCGACAGGGACGAATGGAGACGCTGCTGGTGCCCGCTCGAGCAAGTCGATGATCAACGGGACGAAAGGTGATACAGGTGATGCAGGTGATATAAAACACACGTGATAATCAAACAAGGGATATGTCAGAGACGAACATCTGGCAAACAGTAACACTTTGAAGAAACAATCAGAGGAGACAAAAAAAAAGAAAACTTGTATGTAGTTAGCCTGTAGGATTGAAGTAAGCAATTGCAACTACAATACCGCTCATAACTAGTGTCGCATTTCGCGTCGCCGACGCGCCGTCGCGTCGGCGACGCTACGTCGCGTCGCAAAGCGTCGGAATCGTTAGGAGTGATCCATACGGAAAACAATTTACAACACTCAACTCTTCTCGCCAAGGAGATACCGATTGTACAAAAAAAAATTCAAAATTTCAAAATTTCACTCAGTTTCAGTGATTTTAGTCATTTTTTAGCAGTTCCCTTCAAAACGACCACTTTCGAGAATAAAATACATATTTGCAGTCCTTTTCGAATCGGCTTTTCAGAATGTGAAGCAATTTCGGTGCATTCTGAAACACCAATTCGATGACCTACATACGCACCTCGGCGGCAGTCTCCCTCTCTCGCAGAGATAATTATAGCCAAAGGATACACTGTCTTAATTGTTCAGGAAATCTTCCATTTCAGCAGAATTTTAGCGCATTGCTAATCTTATTTCAAGAAATTGGTACATGGTTGTAATCAGCAACTTACAATAAAGTTATGTGCTTAGACTCCTTTCAGTTAATTCACATAATACTTTTTAGTGGGCGCGTGTAACGCAGTCGAGAGAGGCGCCGACTCTTGCGTGCACCCAATACCAGTTCGAATTTTCTGGCTCGGATTTTCCTCCCAGGCCAACCAAGCCTTCCATCCCTCCGGGGTCGGCGAATTGGCACCAGACGTGTCTGGGAAGGATAAAGCGCTGACTTGTTCATCGGCTGGCCACCGCAAGTCATTGTATGGCCAAATACGCATTCATATCGCCTCCACGACATCCCGTAGAAGTAGAATGCGCTGGCGCATCCCAGAAGGGATTGAGTAACGCCGTCCTTTATTCTTTATCTCCCTTCCCACTTCGCCTCAGAACGTATAAGGTTCAGAACTTTTTTCAGAACGGCTAAAAAACTCCCTATCACTCAATACGTTTTGTTGAAGTCGGCTACACCTAGCTTCTGCTTGACTTGGACACGATCCTTTTCTAGCTTCTAACTGCTTCGTGCTTGATCGAAGGTGTAAGCATGCCGTAATTACCAGGTGGTTGACCGTTATGATCTCTCGATTCAGGTTTGAATTTGCGCAGCTCGAACTGCTCTCTCCTACGAAGTGGTATAGGCTCTAAAAGTACGGAATCCGAACTTTTTCATGGTCTCGCAACTGCAGGCCGGTACACACCGCCAGCACTCCTGCTCGATTCCACGCAGAAGGACAGCCCGCGATTTACCTTCAGAGTGTCCACTGAGCCCGTGTACCAACTGGTCTGGCTGTCATTCTGGTTCTTTAGGTTGTTGCACTCATAAAGATAACACATGCCTGTGGAGGCATCTGATGAGGTAATGTAATACTTTGAGTTTGGCTCGTACTCATTCATGCTCTAAGCTTCCAACTCTCCATATAACGTGAATCGAACCCCCTATTCCGTTCTGTCAGAGGTAGCGCATCAGCTAGTTCCAGAAGATCTAGTATGAAGTATGAGTGATAATAAATCTAAGCAATAAAAAATAAATCTTAATCTACGATCTAAGCCAGCATTCTCTAATAAATGCGTAGTCGAAGCCGGTCTCTGGTAAATGAAGAGGTACAGGCAAAGCGTCTATATGGGCAGTGTACGAATGCTAAGAAGCTGCCCGGATCCCTCGCCGTCTCGGCATCCGCATCTACTGCAGAAAACAAGCAAAGAATCGGCTCTGAAGTGTTTTTTGGGCCGATGGATGGCTCTTTCCATTGAATGATCATTGAATGCGGGGTTGTTTGTGGACGAAACGACGCGCCTCGTCCCGCCGCGCGCCTCCTTCCATTCACAAGAACTCGTCTCTGGAGGGGTTATTCGATACCAGATGTAAGTTAACACCGGATGGACGCGCGCGGGTTCGAGACCGATCGTGGCCCCGGTGGCCCCGGTCCCGAACTGGATCCTGCCGCCTGACCACTCTCGCGGATCCACCGCCGCCCGCCCTCCCGAGGCTTATCCGGTACCGCCCGATTGCTTTAAGCCTCTTGGGAGGTATTCTTCTAAAGCTCCTTCCACACAACTTCAAAGAAAATGACTTCTTGAATTTGTTGATGGTCGGTATGTTTGTTTAAAAAATGGATAAAGGACTGCGTTATTCAATCCCTTTGGGATGCGCCGCGCATTCTATTATACTTCTACGGGATGTCGTTGAATGCGTATTCGGCCAAACAATGACTTGCGGTGGTCAGCCGATGAACAAGTCAGCGCTTCGTCCTTCACAGACAAGTCTGATACCATTTCGCCAACCCTGGAGATAGATAGAAGACATGGTTGATTTGGGCGGGAAATCCGAAACAGGAACCTGGTATCGGGTGCTGCGACAGCAGGCGCCTCCTCCGACTGCGCTACACGCGCCCATAATGACACTTAATAGGGATTATTTGTTACGTACACAATATGACTCGGCTGCTCAATCAATGCCACCTCAGGCGAACCGTTGGTTTTCCGGGAGTGGGGATTTCTTCCATGAAACCAGCTTGTACTCTTGGTCTGTTCTGTTGCGAATGTTGTTTTTTTGTTCTCTCTTTGACTATAGAGTATTAATACTTTTCTATCTCCTCATCTCTTTTCTTTTTTTGTTTTGTTTTTACCGTTTCTACTACTACAGTTGTTTTGTACTCGTTTGTGCCCTTTTTGTTTTATGACTATGTTGGCACCTTTCTAAATAAATAAATAAATAAATAAATAAATAAATAAATAAACAGTAAACACAAAAATGGAAGAAACGACAAATTATCGAGTCTTGAAATAACTATCGATGAACCTTTTACTGGTAATGGTCTACCGAGGCAAAGTATGCTTTTTGGAAAACATCAAGATTCAGAACCTGCTCTTTGAGTAAAAAAAGGAAGCGCGAACACAACTTTTGGCTATTGGATAAGGAATGTTAGCTGTGCAACCCTTTATTATTGTTTTGATATATGTCGCGAAGAACATTGGTAGGTGGAGGCGCGCCAGCCAATCCGACAGCATTGAGTGGGCATGCCATTCAGAGAGGCGCGTGTACATCGGTCCCCTGATCGGCTGGCATGTGCCTGGTCCGCGCTCTCTTTGATTACTATTGGCTGGAGCGCTCCCACCTACCAATGCTGCTCACATACGCGACATGTAAGTACCATTGTTTTTAATTTTTTTCAAATTTAATTTTTATCTAAATTTTTATGCAGCATCTCGCTTGTTGGGCAAGTGTGACGCAGTCGGAGAAGGTGCCGGCTGTCGCGTGCACCCGATACCAGGTTCTTGGTTCGGATTTCGTGTCCAGGCCAACCAAGCCTTCCATCCCTCCTGGGTCGGTGAACTGGTGCCAGACCCGTCTGGATGAAGAATAAAGGATAAAGGTCGGCGTTACTCAATCCTTTTTGGGATACGTCACGCATTATACTTCAGCGGGATGTCGTGGAGGCGATATGAATGCGTATTTGGCCATACAATGGCTTGCGATGGCCAGCCGATGAACAAATCAGTGCTCTATCCTCATCAGAGAAATCTGGTACCAATTCACCGACTCCGGAGGGATGGAAGGCTTGGTTGGCCTGGGCGGGAAATCCGAATCAGGAACCTGGTATCGGGTGCACGCGACAGCCGGCGCCTCCTTCGACTGCGCTACACGCGCCCGACTGCTACCAGACTCGCCTGAAAAGGACAATTCGCTGGCTTGTTCATCGGCTGGCCACCGCAAGTTACGACATTCCGTAGAAGTAGAATGGATTGAGTAGCACCGTCTTTTATCCTTATTTATCCTTTATCTCGCTCATTAAACCTCTGTGGGAGAACTTTATATGCAGCTTTTATGCTTGTATAAAATAATTTCTCTTAAATTGAGGACTTTCTAGTTTAAATTGGGCACCTTTAATTTAAACTAGTCACGAATAAAGCTGACCTGTTCGTTTCACCTAGTATCCGGCGCGGAAGGCATTGTTTTACAAAGAGGTCATGATGATGTGCTCTGGCCGCTACTTGAAGAGCAGGGTTATGTTTGCGCAAGCCTCGTCAGCAAGCAGGGACTCCTGTGGTGTCATCTCAAGACCTTCACAACTTGTGCTGCCACATGTATGTAGTATCTCCCGTCATAGCCTAGCACAGACTCCATGGTACAAAAGGCAGGACCACCGGGTCGTGCTCATCATTCGTGTTTTTGATGAAAGCGCTAATCGATCCCTGTTGCGGATGCGCCACGCATTCTACTTCAATGGGATGTCGTGGAGGCAATTCGAATTCATGTTCAACCTCCAATCTGTCCTAATCTGGAGTACGCAATGTGACTGTGATTGATAATTGTGCTCGTCATCCTATACTACACAACCACATTCCGTGAATTTAAATAAAAGCTCTCACATAATAGGACAGCAGCTGAAGCTGCCGTGGAAGCTGAAGTAAGGGGTTTAAGACGCAAATCACTATATGCTCCTTCCGATTAGGATAGATCCTCAATTTCTTGTCGTAGCCTACCTACCTATACAATGCTTTTTGTATTAATAACTCGCATCAAAACAATGTATGTTTACTGAAAATTATAAGTTCAGACCACACGTATCTAAAGCTTTGATACGCCTGACTGGGCTAGCAAATGTCAATTTTATGCAAAGGTGTCTGATTTCAAACTAAGGAGTGTCCAGTGTCTTCAGCCTTTGAAAATGCTTGTTCGTTAAAAGCAAAACCGGCCGTCCATTATGCAGTTTATTCCCGTGCAATGGAAAACCGACCTCTTCTAAGTAATTTCTTTCTTCTGTGTGGTCCTTCCACGTTCCAAAGTGGCATACGAAGAAATCACATGCATATCAGATTTGCGCTCACGAGCTCGTTTTAGGAGGGTCTGAATATTTGTCTCTATCCATTATCGTCTCAGAAGCTTTTTTAGGTTCTGGACATTCTAGAGTGCTGTGAGTTCTGGATGCGGGGGAATAAAAAAAAACTTGCTCAGCAAGTTGCAATATCACTGCCTATACCCAAATAACTACACTTACTTAACGCTCATTCGTAAAAGGATAGTAGAAAGGATAAGGGATAAAGGATAAAGATGGATAAACGATAAAGATCGGTGTTACTCAATCCCTTTTCGGTGCGCCACGCATTCTACTTCCACGGGGTGTCTGAATGCGCATTTTGCCATACTTCCCAGCCGATGAACAGGTCAGCGCTTTGTCCTTTTTCTTTGGCAGAAAAAAGCTTTTTCCCTACCTAGGAGTACAGAAGGCACGCAGTACGTACAGTATATGGGGCGATCTATTGGTTCCTCACTACTGGTCCTCCCCTAGTGAGACGGTCCCTTCAATGATCCACCCTTAGCGGACGACGTCTTCGGCACACCTGATTCCCCAGGCACATTGGAAGAGACTTCGGCAGGTTTACCTGAATGCCCAAACACGTTGAACGAAGTCTTTGGCACGTCCTTTGAGTCCCAGACATGTTATGCGACGTATTCTGCACGTCCTCTGAATCCCCTGGCACGTAGAAGACGTGTTGAGTATTCTCTGCTATTTTTATGCCCCGTAATTTGATCAGTTTCGATAGATGGCAATCGAAACTTTAAAAACGAACGTTCGTGTCCAGCGACATCGACTACCCCCAGGGCTAAAGTTTCGGACTGCCTGGACGACATCCACAAAAATCTATAGTTTGCTCAATATCGATTGATGGTGATCGATACTCCACAAACGAACTTCAGATTCGTGTTCATCGACCGCGATTACCCAGGGCTGAAGTTCCCAGGCAGGTAAAAGAAGTCTGGGTATTTTCCGCTATTTTCGTGACCCGTAATTTGGCCAATATCGATTGGTGGCGATCGATACTTTAAAAATGAACTTCAGATTCGTGTTCAGCAACGTCGACTGCCCCAGGGCCGAAGTTCCCAGGCAGGTAGAAGACGTCTGGGTATTTTCCGCTATTCTCGTGTCGTAATTCCCCCCCCCCCCTCCCGATTCCGATTTTATCCGCTAATTTCTGCGGCACCGCCGATCGATAGGATGACTCATCGCTTAGCGCGTTTTTATAGAGTATGATAATGACTTGAGTAAAAAGCCAAAGAAATACATATAGTCACTCCCAGATATTCATCAGTGGGGCAGAGTGACTACGACCTATGCTAAAAGTATGCTCAACGTTCTACATTCAGTTTCTGCTTTAAGAAAGGAAAATAGCATCGCCTGTCATCGGTGCAAATCCCTGTTGAACATTCATCTTTCCATAACAATCCCGCACGTCCTCCAGCTCTATGGCGCGATGAACGACACAAAAACCTGCGACCTTCATCACCTTATGGACAATCAATGACACTTTCGACAAAGTTCGAACACATCTGCGCACAGTCATCGTTATCCGGCATGGCATGTTATTTTGCGAAACGCCTAGAGACCGCGAGGAAAACTGCAAAGAAAAGAATCCCTTCTAAGTTTTCAGGATTTTCTGAGCCGAACAGCAACAGAAGGGGTGGTTTCTAGTTAATAGAAAAAACAAATAAAAAAGAGAGTATGACTTCCTAGGTAGCTTCCAACTTCTCCCTTGCATTCTACTTCTACGACATATCATGGAGCCGACTTGAATGCGCGTTTGGCCGCACTTGCGGTGGCCAGCCGATGAACAAGTCAGCGTTTTATCCTTCCCAGACATGTCTGCTACACCGGAGGCAATGGAAGGCTTGGCTGGTCTGGGCGGGAAATCTGAACCATGAGCCAGCCTGGTATCGGGTTCACATGACAGCCGGCACCTCCTCCGACTGCGCTACACGCGCCCTCAAGACATACAAAAACACTACCTGAAAAGCTGAAAAATTATGAAGCAACGGTCTCTAAAAATCAAGACACCGAACGACCCACCCTTTCCCCGAAAAGTGATACCACAGTACGACCCCACGTTCGACTCCCGAATCTCAAGCTTGGCCATGCCCTGTGTTTATTCGAGCTCCCGTCGCAGTAGTGGCGTGGTTTTTTCGTGACGACTCCTTCGGTCCGTATGGTGGTCAGTCAGCGCGCCGCCGCTGACCACGATGTCGCGTCGGCGACGTCGTTTCACCGCCATCAGGGGCGCATTCTTAAGTGCAGTTCGCGATTTCGTCGCTCCGTGTTTGTCGACGACGTGCTCCCAGTTCTCTACTACTCGCGGCGCCGATTATTACAAGACCCACCGCGCGTCCGTCATCGGTCATTCATGGCGCTTCCGGTCGTTTTTTCCGTCAGAAGTCACCTCAAATACTGTATTTTGGACTTGGTAAAGGCTCGCCCGTTGTGCATCGTGATATATGATGACGGATGCGTCAGATGCGTCACGGCGTGCACGTCCTGAATCTGTGGACTAGTAGTTGTTGGCGCTAAACAATCCACGTGTAAGAATTCCAGTCAGTTCCTTTAAACCTCAAGTGGCTGGTATCGAGGTTGTATGTAAGCTGTTACAACGACGTTTTGTTGCGATCAAAACTCTAGCCCTAAGCGGGACTCGAACCCGCACCTCCTGCTGACCGGGCGGGAGTGCTCTACACCATTACATCACCGGCGCTGTTTGATCGAACGCAACATCCACACCTTGTGGGACCGATCAGCAGTCACCATGGTCAGCGGGATGGCGTAAAGCATTCGCGCCCGGTCAGCAAGAGGTGCCGGTTCGAGTCCCGCCTAGCTCTAGAGTTTTGATCGCAACAAGACTTCGTTATAGGAATTCCCTTGCTTTAGCCATGTTTGAGAGGAGGGCCCTTTCCAAAAGCACTTTTGCTAATAAAGTCGTTCGCAGGTCGACTATGGTAAACATCTACAGGCCATCCTTGTCTTCAGTGTTGGTTGTCTGTCTTCAAAGCCTTTGTCCACAAGAGGGTAGTAAAATGGTGTAGAACATCATGACCGTTAAGTATGAGTCGTTGATTAGAGTTCCGCCTCGGGTTAGTATACTACAGTAGTATACTAACCCGAGTATAGCTTACTACAACCACATCTTAAAAATCGTTGAAGCAGTATAGCGTTCTTTGCTCCTCTCTTTACTTTTTCGACTCTTTAAAGGGCCAGACTAATTCGTTCCTTACTTCTATCTGGGGCGCATGATGGCACTGTAGCAAAAGCGAGCTGGCTGTGACTGTCGCTTGCATCCTGAATCGACGTTAGTGCTTCAAGTCTCGTTCAGGCCCACAACGTCTTCCATCCCTCCGGATTCATCTAATTGGTGCCATACTTGTCTGGGAAGGACAAACAACTGACTTGTTCATCGGCTGACCACTGCGAGTCAATGGCCAAATACATACGCATTGCAATCGACTCCTCGACATCCCCTAGAAAAGTAGAATGCGTGGCGCATCCAAAAGAGATTGAGTAACGCCGTCCTCTATCATTTGTTCCCCCTCCCCCGGTTAAGGTTAAGGTTCGTGGTTTAGATCCCACACATACCAACTCAGCCATTCAACCTTCTGAGTAGGAAAATTGGTGCCATTCTCTGTTTGAAGGATAAGCCACTAAGTTGAACATCGGCTGGCACCGCAAACCATTGCATAGGGTAAAACGCGTTCAAATTGCCTCCACGACATTCCATAGAACCAGAATGCGTGGCGTATCCTGCAAAAGGATTGACCAACGCAAACCTTCACCCCTCTGTCTTTATAACTGGTTTCGTTCATTGACATCAGACCTTACTTATGTGTTGCTCCTGGTAGACCGAGCTTTATAGTTTTTTCGGCCGGCAACAAGAGACATTCCGTCAAATCCATGGAAGATAGACAGCCTGTCAACGCTTTAGGCGAATTGTCACCACGACCACACCGCGACAGCAAGCAACTCCCAGCAGTTCTTTCCTCTGTTCTTCTGACGATTGGTAGATTAGCAGCAACTTTTTGTTTACTATTCCTGGAACCGGTTTCTAGTCGTTTCGTTCGCTTTGTTCATCTCATGCTTCCTCGCGAACTGAAGTAACAGTGAAGCTGGTATCTTCAAAAGCCAGTTGAGCTTGACTGGTCTTCGTTCGAGTAGCACTCATCGCAGACTGTTGCAGTGCTGTGAGTATTAAACATCAGAAGACAGTGATGCATCGGAATTGATAGCTTGCACGATTTAGCTCCTCCCTTGTGAAACTACTCCGATAACATTCGATGGCTCCGACCTCAAACCACCAACAGTGGGCAAAAATAGTTAAAATCGGCAGTCTTTGACGGTGTATCGATACTGTCTGGTGCTTTTATTTATTTATTTATTTATTTATTTGAAACTTTTCAGTTATTGTTGTTTTGTTCGTGTAGTTAGGACATCAGCGCTTACTAATTTTGCTCGGTCAGATGAACGACTCTGTGGATTGATTCCGAAGCAAATCTCCGGATATTGATATGGTTTGGATGACGACGATTTTATTTTTACCGGATAATTGGTTCAATCTTCTTCTTCTTCTTCATCAGCGTCTGTCCCGCTTCGTAGCGGGGTCCGCTATTCTGGTGTCATGACGCCACCTTTCCCGATCCAGCGCTAGATCAGGGTGGACGCCAGCCGCTTTCAAGTCCGTATGTAACGTATCAGCCCAGCGCTGCTTCGGGCGCCCTCTAGGCCGCTTTCCTACCACCTCGAACTTAAGGCCTATCTTGCGGACGCTATCTTCCTTTCCACGCAGAACGTGGCCGTACCATCGTAAGCGAGCTTCGCGCATCTTGTCAGTTATCGGCGCGACACCGAACTTCTGCCGAATAGCATCGTTTCGGATGCGGTCCATGCGCGTGACTCCTGCCGTCCAGCGCAGCATCTTCGTCTCCATGACGCTGAGGCGCGCTTCAACTTCCTTGGTCGCAGGCCAACACTCAGCGCCGTACATCGCTACTGGCCGGATGACTGCCCTGTAGATCTTTGACTTAAAGCGCTCCGGTATCTTCCTATCGCAGAGCACCCCAGTCAACGAGCGCCACTTGGACCAAGCTGCACTCACGCGTGAATTCACTTCGACCATCAGTTTGCCGTCAGACGCGACTGCTGATCCCAGGTACTTAAAGACCGCAGTGCGTGGAAGCTCGATGCCGTTAACCTTGATGGAGCTGGACTCGGTAACGTCCGTCGTTAAATACTCGGTCTTCTTCACGTTCAATCTGAGTCCAAACCGCTCCAAGCGATCACACCAAGCTTGCACCTCTCGCTCGAGTTCACCTTTATCTTCGCTAGCGAGCATCACGTCATCGGCATAAAGCAACGTCCAAGGGACGGGCTTCTGAAGATCTCGTGTGATGGCATCCATGACGACAACAAAGAGGAGTGGGGAAAGCGCAGAACCCTGGTGTACCCCGACAGAGATAGGGAACTCCATCGAGGTTCCAGCTGCAGCTTGCACTCGACTCTTTGGACAAGAGTAGAGAATTCGCACCCACTCTATGAGCTCTTCGGGAACTCCATGTCGTCGCAAGGCGTACCATATCACTTCACGCGGTACGCGGTCAAAGGCCTTCTCCAAGTCGAGGAAGGCGATATGCACTGCCTTCTGTTTCTCGCGATGCTTCTCTATCAGGAGGCGGGCGGCGTGTATGGCATCAATGGTGCCACAGCCAGCCACGAAGCCGCACTGATTGCTGGAAAGCTGGACGATGTCCCGAATTCGTCCATCGACAACTCGCTCAAAGATCTTCATGCTGTGCGAAAGCAAGCGAATCGGACGGTAATTGGAGCAGTCTGCAGGACTGCCCTTCTTCTTCCAAATCGGAATCGTCGTACTTTGGCGCCAACTCTCAGGCACTTTCTTCTCCGCCACAACCTGATTAAAAAACTTCGCCAACCACTCAGCAGGGTACCAAAACTTCGACTTCCACAGTTCTGCTGCCACGTCATCGGGCCCAGTCGCTTTGCCTGGCCTCATCTTCTTCAAAGCCGCTTCAATCTCCTCCACGGTGATCTTCTGAACGGGGCCGTGGGTTGGAGCCGTTGAGGGGATGGCTGGATGAGGAAATTCTACTGTAGAGATTTCCTCAAAGTAATCGCGCCATCGCTTCAATGCCTTCTTGCGGTCCATAAGAAGACGGCCGTTCTCATCATTGATGCCGAAGAACTTCTCGATGTCCTCGGTCTGGCGATGGCGATTCTTTGCGAGTCGGTACAGATACCGCTCACCATCGCGCGACTCGAGCTTCTCGTTGACATCTCCATAATGAGTGGCTTTTGCAACAGCCACGGCCTTCTTTGCAGCTTTCTTCGCTTCTTGGTACTTCCGCCAGTTATCGGCTGTCTTTTCGCCGAGAAACACGTGATATAGCGTCTTCTTCTCTCGAACTTTGGCTTTCACGTCATCTGTCCACAGCCAGGCCTGCTTGTCGACCTTCCGTCGTCCAGGCTTCGTGATGCCGAGCTCCGACCGAGCAGCGTGACGAATCGCGTCGGTGACCTTCTCCCAAGTTTCGTCGACAGTTGTCACTGTCGGTAACCGCACGCGAGAAATCACAGCTGCTTCCTTCTCTTTCATTCGCCACCACTTGATTCTTGGTGCACCGCATCGCTCGACCTGCTTCAGCCTCGGAGGGGCGATCTTTAAAGTACAGATCAGCGGTCGATGCTGTGGGGCGACCGTCTCATACGGCACGACCTTCGCGTCTGTGACAAGACTTCGGTCTCGATCCTTCACAAGGATAAAGTCTATCTGAGTCCTGGAGTTCCCGCTATAGAACGAGATGAGGTGGGAATCGCGTTTTCGGAAAACGGTGTTCACTATGGTGAGGTTGTGCGATTCCGCATATTCAAGGATACGCTCACCATCTGCGTTACGCGATCCGTAACCGAACCCACCATGACAGCCGTACCCGTCTTTCATCGCGCCGACGTGCCCGTTGAGGTCACCAGCGACTATGATGACATCTTTCGACGGTACCTCTGCTGTCTTCTCATCAAGCAGGCTCCAAAACTCTTCCTTGGCTTGATCCGAGCAGCCAGTCTGCGGAGCATACGCAGAGAAGAAGTGATAGAGTCGCTCCTTCGCGGCGACAACGATCTTCATCAATCGATCGTCAAAGCGCTCGACGCTTACAATCGAGTCACGAAATCGTTCGGAGACGATTATTCCGACACCACTGGTGGTCCTAGGACTTCCACATAGAACGGCCTTGAAGCCACGTCCTATGTCCCTTGACTTACGGCAGGACCACCTCGTCTCCTGCACCGCACAGAAATCAACTCTTCTACGCTCCAGTGCTTCAACCAACTCGCACGAGCGGCCCGTCAACGTACCCACATTCAGCGTTGCCACGCGGGTCCTGCTTACGTTACGGGACTTTCGGACTAGCTCAGTTGCCCCCCGATGCCGTCCTCGCATCAGGGACCCTCGCATACTTCTCACACTCGCCGGGCTCTGCGAGTGCGCGTCGGCTCCCGCGGACGCCGTAGCACTATCTCGAAACACTTGAGCTGTCATACACCATGTGATGTGACATGGGTCTTCGTAGGCCGGCCTGTCACAAGGGCCTGTCGCCTGCAATCGAGTGTCCGTGTTCGGCTTAACTCGCAGAGCGAGTAGTTTCCAGTGGCACCACGTGGAGGAACGGACATCGCCACCGGATAATTGGTTCAATACTGAAAATATACTAGAATTAGCATGGCCCCTGCGCAAGATTGATGCGTAAATTTGTGAAGTGCTCCAAAAATCTTTGGGCGCCTAGTAGCGCAGTCCGAAGAGGCGCCGGCTGTCATGTGCATCTGACTCCAGGATCTTGGTTCGGGTTTATAAACGAAAATATTGTGGAATTTTTATACTGCACCGCACATTTTAGAGTAAAAGGATAAAGGATAAAGGACGGTGTTATTCAATCCTCTTTGGGATGCGCCACGCATTCCACTTCTACGGGATGTCGTGGAGACGTGTTGAATGCGTACTTTGCCGTACAATGACTTGCGGTGGCCAGCCGATGTACAAGTCAGCGCTCTTTCCTTCCCAGACAAGTCTGGTACCAATTCACCGTCCCCGGAGGGATGGAAGGCTTGGTTGGCCTGGGCGGGAAATCCAAACCAGGAACCTGGTATCGGGTGCAGGTGACAGCCGGCGCCTCTTCCGGCTGCGCTCCACGCGCCCACATTTTAGAGTACCACTCAAATTTAATTAATTTTAATTTTTACTTAATTTTTTCAAAGTGTGGTAGAATATGCCAACATAGCAGATGCTATGCTAAGGTTCCTCTTTTTCTTAAATGTTCCCTTACGTTTTTTGACAAAACCTTTTCAGATACAATTTTTTCGAAAACAAAAAAAGGCTGGTTGTCTGCTCCGTCGCACCTAGATCGCTTCCCAGCAGTAAGGGTAACAGGGCACGTGGTAGCGCAGTCGGAGGACACGCTTGCCAACTGTCGTGCCCACCCGATCGAATTTCCGTCCAGGCTAACCTAGCCTTGCATACCTCCGGGTATATTGAACAGGGAAAATGCTTGTATGGGGAGTAAAACATTGACTTGTCTATCGGCTGGCCACCGCAATTCATTCTATAGGCCAAAAAGACATTGAAATTGATTCCAAGTTCCAACTACCTCGCAGAAATAGAATGCGTGGTCCGTCGTCTAAATGTAGCTTGAAGAAGTATTGGCCGTCAAAGGATCTTACTTCCTATCGGCTTCAAAAAACCGCCTGGAATTTTGAGAGAGATTTTACTCTTCACTCGCCCGCCTGTTCGGTTCCACCCGCCGAAATGGCTCAGCTCTTCTCGCAAACCCTCCCTGTCTGTTAAGAAATCACTTCGTCGGTACAGCCATGTAACAGGTAGAAAACCACAGAGATCAGACGGGGGGGGGCTGGGTTCATCAACGATTAACCCGCGAGTATAGGGGATACCTACGATGAAGCCTGCGTCTCTGCCTCCTGCCTTATCTCTACCTGACTCTTATCTCATCTCTAGCCATTATACCCCGCATACCCACGGGTTTAATTTTTGATGAATCCGTCCAGGTTCACACTCCGTAACCCATCGAGGAAGACCGGCTCGATAACCTGGGCCCGGATTCATCAGCGCGTATACCCACGGGTATGCTGGGTATAGGGGGTGGAGATGCCCACGATGTGTGCATACCCACGATTCGTGATAAACCCCACCCGCCAAATCGTGGGTATATCAGAGAATAAAGAAGACCCTCCGATCGTAGTGGATACACCAGCGACTCACCCGCGCCCCATTAACAAAATCTCGCTGCAGTGAGAGGCCTAGTTGACCCTACACTTGATTCCTTTCATGAATACAAATCCTACCCACCACCCACTGCTGGTAATGGGTACGATTTCCTTGCGGTATCTCTACCTATACCCATTGCTTGATGAATCCGGGCCCAGGATGCTGCAGAGCCCGCGACCAGCAAGTGATTGGTTTTGCGACCGCTCGCCTCCGTCGCCTATCATCGTCCCATGTCGGACATATGACAGGCGATGTCTCATTACTCATGCTCGCTCTCATATCTGGGTCGTCTTCAGCTCTCCACACGATCGATGCTAGCTGTTGAATCGTACCACAGCTGTCCCTCCGGCTGTTTACGGTTTATTTATTCTCCATTGTTGCTTACTCTTAACTCCTTTCCTCTTCTTCAAAACTATTATGCGTTGCAATAAATGCTCCAAAAAATTGAACAGGTTATCCTTGCGGTATGTATGCCTTTTTCTTCTTTAGTTTTCTAAGTTTGCTTAACAGCACATATTAGAACATAGAACATGGATTATTTAAATATTTTTTAATAGAATTATTTTATTTCTTTTAGTATTTTCAAATCAGTTTGGGCGATTCCACAACAAAATGGACACTTTTCAAATCCAGATAGACACTCTTTTAAGCCAGCCTAAGACTTTTGAAATCAAAGCGACTCTTTCAAATTGAAATGAGTTTTCTCCACATTAAACTAGAGGCTCTCCAAAAAATTTAGAATATCTCCCTGTTCGAGGAAAATTTTAGTATAACGTTCTTTGAAATTTTAATTCGTCTACCCAATAGGTGAACTCATTGCTTGAAATTTTATAAAATTTTTATTTCGCAGAAAAAATAATGGTTTGAAATTTGTTAAGACGAGCGGGAAGGCGGCCATTTTGTAGTGCCAAAAAAGAGATTACGCCATGCCCTTGTCTAAGAAGCCGCGATGTCTATCCGATTGATAGCAAATTTTTTGTTTGCATGGAGTTTGACACCCGTCAATGATACAGCAAAAACAACTGTAAGAAACACACATATCTTCACTATGATGGTTTATGTAGGTGGCACTTACGCTATCAATCAAGTGAAAGTTGAGGCAGACTTGTTGAGTGCATGGCGCGATGCGATCTGAACCTTTAATGCGCTATTTTCTTGTTCCTTTGCTGTGGTTCAAAACAAATTTTACCTAACTATTTCCTTTCTACAAACAAATGTTTATAAAATTATTGCACTTATTGGAACTGATGACCCAAAAATTCAAAGAAAGTTATACCAAAATTTCCTTGAGCAAAAACTTTTTCAAACCGCTTCGTTGGTTTGACCTGCCTGAGGTTATTTCTTTGGAGGTTTCAAGACAATTTTGATTTGGAAGAGTTTGTTTTGATTTCGACAGTTTTAGGCCAGTTTATAAGAGTGTCCAATTTGATTTGAAAAGTGTCCAATTCGACGCGAAAATTGTATATATCATATCATGAATACCAAACTTGCCACCTGCCTGCTACCCTATGTTGGTAAACTTGTCCATTACCATTAACCCATTAACTTACCAATCGTGAATCCAGGGGCCAGATTCATCAACCCTTTACCGCCCTGTAACAGTGAAAAGCACCGTCCAACCTCCTGACATGAGATTCATCGGCATCAAGTTTGGCGGTACTTTTCCCAGTTACCGGCCGGTAAGCGGATGGTAAATTTGGCCTCAGGTTGTCATTCTGGCGCTGGTGTGGTGCGAGGGTTACGTACGCGCACCCGGTAGACGGTCGTTATGTAGATGCACATGGCGCGCCTGAACCGCGGCGGCCATGGTTTATGGCCGGTCGCAAAACGGCCTAATCGTCGACGTGCCAGCTGCCTTCATAGGGGCTGGCTGGCTGAGGCTGGCTGTGACGGTCGCGCACGATAGAACCTCTGTCAGGACCGAATCGCGGAATGCGTGACCTGATCCTCCGGGTGATCCGGTCGCAAATTTGATCAGACCTTTCTTTGGTAATCCGAATCAACGGGAGAGGAGACAAATGTGAGACTGAGGGGTTTAAATTTTTCCAGATAGCAGTCGTTCATTCTCCTTGATGACCTTAAGTGACACGATTTTCCAAAGCGACTTCCTCTCTTATTTCAATGAAACTCCCGTGTGCTGCTGCCTGCCTATTCCTGTTAACCTCTGAAGCTACTTTATGTCTACGAGACTGTTCCGAAAGAGTTTGAAGGGAGGGTGAATTTCGTACAGTTTTTTTTTCGAAAGCTACTTATTCTTGACTATTTGAGGCACAGGTGACAGCTACCGGTGAGATCCTTAGATCTCTTCCCGTCTCGGTCTCTCCCATAGGTTCACAGAGAACTCTGGCGGCGTTTCGCTTCCACTCTCTGAACATTCCGCTTATGGAGCCTGTCATACGGTGTTTTATTATCGCTCTCGTTTTGGTTGATGTTCGGTTCGGCGTCTCTTTGTGCTGCTTCTTCATTCTCCAGCAAATTCTCCTCTGGTCGTGATGACTTTTGCGATTTTGCTGTTGCTTCAAAGATCCTCTTTGCGCTCCAAGGTCCGTTTAAATTTTAAATGGCACTGGGTAAGACAATGGTTTACTTTCGCTAGGCCGATGCAAGTATTCTAATTTTTGCTAAACGCAAACTACAAGGATAAGGACATTGTTACTCAATCCCTATTGGGATGCGCCACACATTCTACCCCTATGGGATATCGTGGAGGCGATTTGAATGCGCATTTTCCCATACAATGACATGTGGTGGTCAGCCACGTCAGCACTTTATCCTTTCCAAACAAGTATAGCACCAGTCTTGCCGACTACGAAGGGCTGGAAGGCTTGGCTGGTCTAGGCGAAAAGCCCAAACCAAGCATATGAGAGAGAGTTACCCCTCCAAATGTTGTCTGACCCCAAAATTTCGATGTCAACCGATTTTTCCTTCTTCAAAAACTGCCAGAACTTCTACATCACGTTGGTTTTTAAACAATCTATGTTTTAAAAAGCTATCTAAATACTTGATAACTCTGCGGGATGTCATGGAGGCGATTTGATCTCGTAGTTGCTCAAACAATGGTTGCGATGACAATGAACAAGTCAGCGCTTTACCGTTCCCAGACATGTCTGGCACCAATTCGCCGACCCCGGAGGGATGGAAGGCTTGGTTGTTCTGGGGGCAAATCGGAGCCAGGAACCTGGTATCAGGTGCAGGCACCTCCTCCGACTGCGCTACACGCGTCCAAGCTATAAACCTGTGCAAATTCTGGAGCGTGGAGCGCGGTCAGATGAGGTCGCAGCTGTCGTGTGGTCTAATCGATGTTCCTGGTACGTGTTCCGCCCACGCCACCAAACCTTCCATCCCTTTCATCCCTCCAATGCTTGTGAATTGGTACCGGACTTGCCCGGGAAGGGCAAAACACAGGCTTTTCTTTGGCTTGGCCCTAGCAGTTCATGTCGATTTTAGATCTGATCGAGCCGTCGACAAATTGTTGTGTTAGCCAAGTGTTAGGCTTCAATCTGTTTATTTATAAGCTGGGCCATTTTCAAAACCTACAGTATGCTTCGCAGTTCGCCATATGACACCCTAACTCTTCTGTTTTTGTCTCGTCTCTGTATTTTTTAATCATTTATGCTGTACTTTGAATGCCCTTGGAATGACTATTTAAATAAATTGCCTCGCTTGGTACGTTATGAAGTAGTTCCTATAGCGGTTCATACGACCGCATTGCTCTAAACCCTTGGTTTCTAAGGCTCCTTCTTGAGTAGCATGCGAATCAGCTGTAGCGCCTCGCTGCCCTGTACCTGCGTAGCATCATCGTCGTCTTTTGACGTATCTGGTTCTGTGAAGTAGGTCGCTCATAAGTAAGCGCATCAATCACTCCGATCATAAATCGCTGCTGACGGTGCCCTCCGTCGAAGTTGTTCCGCTTGCTTGATGTGACTTCTCGCTCATCTGGATCCGCTCCAATTTCGCTGTCTGGAACCTGGAAAGTGTTGAGCTGTTAGACAGTTCGAATATTTGTCAATTGCTTTTTCCAATTTGCAAACTCTTAACGTTCACCCAAGAAATCCGTCGTCTTTCTGAGACACTCTTCTATGTGCGGATGCATCAAATAAATACAAAAATATTTTAGTTGAATATTTAAGGGATTGAATTTAATTGAATGAATTTTAGGAAATTTTGAAGGAGAGAACTTCAACAAGAATTTGCACTGTTTTGATGTCACCGTTTTGATAACGGATGACGATACAGAAGGCGCTAATTAATCCTTTTTGAGATGCGCCACGCATTCTACCTTTGCGGGGTAAGTTGAGGCGTTTTGAATGCGTATTTGGCCATACAATGACTTGCGGTGGCCAGTCGATGAACAAGTCACCAACAATGATGACTTGCTTTGATTTGTTGAAATTTTTGCACTACGTATTTTCTAATGTGCCCTTGTAAAATAATCTATTTTGTGCGCACGAGATTGTGCAAATAATAAATAAATAAATAATTAAATAAAGTCAGCGCTTTGTCCTTCTCAGGCAACTCTCTGGTACCAATTCACCGACTCCAGAGGGATGGATGGCTTGGTTGGCCTGGGCGGGAGATCCGATGCAGAAACCGGCGCTGTTTGATCGAACCCAACAGCCACACCTCGTGCGACCAGTCAGTTCTCATATATCAGAGCCAGACTCTGATAGCAGCATGGAACCAGTTAAGCTGATGGCCTTGACAGAAAGTATTCAGTTTTCTTTATCCTCTAGTGGCTGATACCGACGATGTAAGCTGATACAACAATGTTTTATTTTACCACCAACTCTAGCGCCAGGCGTAACTCGAACCCACATTATTACAAGTAGATTATACATATTAAGGCAGCGATTCAGATCATAAGTGACGTCTGTCAATGTCGCGACGGTGAACAGCATTCGGAAGTGCGACAGCATCAGCCAATCGTAACTAAGCATGCCAGTCAGTCAGCACACCCACCTTGACGCTCTGTCTGAATAGCACGCCCATTCGATACGATTTGATTGATCGATGCGTGCCCGCTTTCCAATGCTGCCCACTTTCACGACATGGACGAGAAGAAACTTCGGAAAAAGAACATATCAGGTTAAAGTGGGAAGAATGTTCTCCGCAATCATTTCTTCACGTGGTGACTTGTGGCTAGTCATGTGAAACTGTAGAGTGAAGTGGATTGGCAAGACGGCTTCTCACGAGATCCAAGTTTTAGCCACAACACAGTATTCTTCCGCTGAGCAGCGACATTCAATAAATGATTCGTGTCGTCCTTATCGCCGTCCACGCTTTTGTAACGTACATATTCGCACCCGTAAGGGCCTTTTCTTGCATGGATTAAGGACAAGTTTTAAATAGGAGCGAAACTAGAATTAAAACTTATTTTTATCGAGAAATGGGCAACAACTTGGGCAATTTCATTGAAAACCGAGCTATTAGGTGGTCCGGAAAGTTCTAAGCGTTTCGAGTGTCTCACTTTGCCTCATAACGCTTTCAAATCTTATCGGATTTAGTCAAAATAAGCACCATTTGAATCAGCACACTTTTGCCAACGGGCCATCTGTCGACTTATTCTATCAGCGAAAAAATTAGGTGGTCGAGATTCGACAAAATCCACGAAAGCTGTATTGGCTTGGTCCTGATTGGTAAAGGTTTTACCAGTTCCGAAAGTGCTCGAAAACGTGGTAGTCGTTTGGCGAGAGGTCTGGAGAATATGGCGGATAAGGTAGAACTTCAACCCTTAATTCGTCCAATTTTCGAATAGTGATTTATAGAACGTGTGGGCGGGCGTTTTCGTGCAAAAGAATCCAGCCGCTTCTGATGACCAATGCTGGCTGAAGTTGGTGGAGTTTTCGGTGCATTTCTTCGATTTCCTGACAGTACGACTCTACTGCGATTGTTTGGCCTGGTGCCAAAATCACCTTTTCTGGTGGAGGGTCGTCTTTGGAAAATTCCTAGCATGTTCGTCGGCGTCCAAACACTGTCCAGTACGTTTCCTGTAATCATACAGAATCCAATTTTCATCACAAGTGAGGGTTCGATCCAAAAACGGGTTAGTTTTCTCGCTTCTCGCGTAAAAGTATAGGAGAAGAAGTCTTGAGACGTGACAATTTCTGCTGTTCACTCAACTCCAGGGGCACCCACTTTTCGAGCCTTTTAACCTTTCCAAGGCGTTTCAAAGCATCCTCAACAGCAGACTACTGACCTCTAGCCTTTCCGCAATCCCGCGAACTGTTGGGATGGATCAGCTTTCACCAATTCCTTCATCTCGTCGACTAGGATTGCTCTAGGTCGACCACTACGGGGGTCATCTCCGAAGCTGAAATCTCCGGTGCGAAACTTACTGAACCACTGGCGCACAGTGCTTTTTCCAACACTATTATGCCCCCACACCTGGATTTGTCGAGGTGTCTCGGCTGCGGATTGTCCCAATATGAAGTCAATATAAAATATCGTTCGGAATTGCTCCTTTGACATACTTCCACAACTCCTTCAAGAACAGAAGTATAAATCAATGTTGAGACATGAATTATTTAGTTAGATAAGAGTGAAAAATTCTGTACAAAAAGTTGCATTAATGCGGAATGCAAGTTGAATTTTTACTTAATAATAGACGAATAAAAAATAGTAACACAAAACGCCGAGAACTTTTCAGACAGCCTAATAGTATTCTTCGTTTATGCGACATTACTTGTCTAGTGCAGTACTCTGCTCATGTCTGTTAAATAAATAAATAAATAATAGGCCTGTCGATACATCTGCACGCCGCACTACTTTCTGCAGGTTGACTGACCTCCTCTGCCTTGCCGGCCGTTCCCATCGGCTCATCTCAGCCGCCTTTCGTCAGCAGTTGAAGAAACGGGCCGCCTCTCCCACCATTCACGTAACCGGTTTCCCGTTTTTTCAGCGATCGAGACTATCCTCTATATCGAGTCCGTTCGTTTACTGCTCACTTTTACCCACCGTACCCTGCATTTAGTCGCCTAGCGCACGGAATGTGCGCCATGAGGTCTGAATCCCTGCCGAGCACCGCTGTACGATCCGTGGATTTCGTCTTGTCTGCAGTTGTACTGGCAACTGTTCCGAGCTTAATTGCTGCTCCATTCCATCTCTTTTCAGGCGCTTGATTTAAACATTAGAAAGCACGACATTACATGATCTTCTTAGGCCTATTTATCAAAAATTCGTTCTCTTTCCCTAAAATGATTTTCTCAGACAACTGAAAGTCACACCAGCGTTGTCGAAGACCGGCGAAGTGTGGTCTAACTCCACTTTCGCTGGACAAGCTACCGATACGTCTTATGTTTTCGCTTACCGAAATAAGTTGTTATGCTGGAATATTAGTAGCGTAGCTGGAGGAGGCGCCGCCTGTCGCATGCACCCGATTCCAGGTTCTTGGTTCGGATTTTCCGCTCCGGGCAAAAATCCGAGCTCCTAGCAACTCGACTCATTCACGCAAGTGAATGCCACTGGCTGTTATTTATTTATTTGTTTAGTGTGCATTAAAGCGCGTGTGGCGCAGACGGAGGAGGTGCCGACTGTCGCGCGTGTCCGATACCAAGTTCTTGGTTCGGATTTTCCGCGCAGGCCAAACAAGCCTTTGATTCCTCCTGGGTCGGTGAATTGGTACCAGACTTGTCTGGAATGGTTTATTCCTTCCTGCATTTCCTTCACTTTTCTTCTCCTTTATCACTAACAGTTACTGAACATTTTCTTTGACCTAAGGAATAACTGCGTCGTTACTTACCGCTTCCGAGAATGTTAAAGATATATTAAGTAGAGCGCGAAAATCGTTTTAGACAACTTCGTGGCTTAGCAATTGAATCCATTCGCAGCCATAGTCATAAGGGGCAAGTTATACCCCAACATTTCTGTCTAACAACGACGGAAAGCTCCTCTGGTGTTTATAGGAACGCAAAGCAAACCCAATTTTCTCTTTCTTAGCTTCGAACCCAAATTTTGCCCGTGTTATCCTCGCAGTGACCTATATCGTCGTGGAAAACATACCTTTAAAATTGCATCGCTAGCACGACGGATTGTCTAACCATAAGATGGGAATGCTGCCTTACACCGGTTATGGACTCAACACACACTTTCGGGTCTATGTGAAGTGGTGTGTGAAATACTATATAAAACTCAAATCTTTCGAGCAAATCATGGCGGATGCAGCTATTCCATGTGCCAAAGAAAGTCTTCTGGGCACGCTAGGAAGGCATTGAAATGGTTGGCACCAAACTTATGGGTTTGTGAGAAAAGGGTGATAGTTCGTTGAACTCGACTGGTCTCAATCGTTGGATTTTCCTATCTGCTCCATGCTGAGGCGAAATGCCTGCTCTTGTGAGCACAAGTCATGGGTGTGGCGAAAGAACCCCGGTGAAAGTAGGGGATACCAGAAGTGGTCGTGTCCACCTTCAAGAATTTTCGGAAGAAGTTGGATACTAGTAATGGATAAAAGGATGAAGTACGGCGTTACTCAATCTTTTTTGGGATGCGCCGCGTATTCTACTTCTATAGGATGTCGTGGGAGCGATTTGAATGCGTACCTGTCCATAATTTGGTTAGCCAACCGAGCGTCATCAGCGCTTTAATTTAATTTACCGACCCCGCAGGATGGACTTGGTTGGCCTGAGCGGGAAATCCGAACCAAGAACCTGGTATCAGATGCACGCGACAGCCAGAACCTCCACCGGCTGCGCTACACGCGCCCATTGTATGCCAGTATTGATGCTAATTTGGAATTCGTTGTGTGAGATATTATGTAGAGTTTTTGTCTATTTAATAAAAGTAAGTATTTTTTATTTGAATTGATTTCTGCAAAACTGGTCAGCTTTTTTCAACTTGTGGGTTCACTGTGCCATCTTTCACACTGGTTCCTAAGACGACAAAGGTGGATTTTAGTGGCAGCGCAGAGACATATTGTGGTGCCTTGATGGCGTTCGCGCAACTGTTCATATTAATGTCAATGTCGACGATGATTTCAAGCGAACGAACGAGTTAACTGCTTGACTTCACTTCACCTTGACCCCCAACTCTTCTTCTCTCGTTCCTTAGGCAAATATTGCCTTTCGTATAATATGGCTATTCATTCAGTGTAGTGTATCTGGTGTGCATCTCTGTTGTAGTTCTTTCATTAGATTAGATTTACACCTGTTCTACTGCATCTCCTGCCCAGTTACAAATCCATTCCTGAGCTCATTTAATTGATACTAAGATGTTGAATTCGATAAAGCAGTGGCGGCGCGAAGAGCATCCTGCCCGGTGAGCGGAAGATGCGAGTTCAAGCCCTACCTGGCGCGAAAGTCTTGATCGCAAAAAAACCTCGTTATAACAGCCAGTACACACGGCACAGTACAGTACAGTACAGTATGGTACAGTAACACCTCAGTGCCAGCTACTTGAGGCTAAAGAAAATGACTTGAATCAACTCATAGTGGAGATGAGGTGATCAATGTCAATTTTTTTCTTTTTTTCCATCTTCGTACAACGAAAACCTTCTTTAGATGATCAGGTAGTTTTAGACCGGGTGCTTGTACAAGGGTACATGACATTTTGCGAGCTGTTGCGACGGACTATGTTCTGAGGAGCTAAATGCAATGAGTACATCTTCAAGGTGATGAACCTACTATAAAGGTTAAAGGATCGCGTTACTCAATCTTTTTTGGGATGTGCCACGCATTCTACTTCTACGGGATGTTGTGGAGGAGACTTGAATGCGTATTTGGCCATACAATGATTTGCGGTGGCCAGCCGATGAATAAGTCAGCGCTCTATCCTTCCCGGAGAAGTCTGGTACCAATTCACCGACCCCGGAGGGATGGAGGGCTTGGTTGGCTTGGGCGGGAAATCCGAACCAGGAACCTGGTATGGGGTGCACGCGACAGCCGGCGCCTCCTCCGACTGCGCTACACGCGCCCTCAAACCTACTATACTCGCTACTATTCACTCGCACAAGGGATAAAGCATAAAGGGCGGCATTAGCCAATCCGTCTTTTGAAGCGCCAGCCATTCAACTTTTTGCATGCCGTGGGGCCAAATTGAATGCGTATTTGGGCTATACAATCACCTACGGTGGCCAACCGACAGACAAGTCAGGGTTTTATGCTTTCCATGTGAGTGTGGTACCAAATTACTGACCTCGAAGAAGTGGAAGGCCCGGTTGTCCTAGACGGCAAACCCGAACATGGAACTCGGAATTGAGTGCACAGAGCAGCCAGCACACCTCCGACTGCGCTATCTGATAGAAACAGGTGCAAATGTATATGTACGTAAAAAATACGAACTCATAGTTCTTCAACAGCGTAAAAGTAAATGCCACAGCAATCGTAACCACAAGGCAGTAGACAATATGCCACTGGGTTACCGTAATACCACCTACCACCTAAGTAGACCTCTAAATAATGTTGGATGGATCAAGCCTTATTTCAACGAGCAGCGAGGTGTGCGCTGCCGCCACCGCTTGCATCTGATTCAATCCCTATGCGGCTGTGCATGGACTCCGACTTTACGGTCAGAAGAACGTTCGCGTTGACGTGATCTTAGATGTCAGATCGCTTATTAATGCCCTTCTGTCCACTAACGACCTGGCCGGAGAATGCTGCTGCAGGCCAGTTCCACGTCCTCCTAATTCAGCTCAGTTTAGATCTGATAAGCGGCGAGCGCTTTGATCCTCGGCCAGAACCCGATCTGAGGCACACTCGCCTTAGTTTTCTTTTTACTTTATCGCCAAGTGCACTAGAGATCGTATCTAACAATAAGTAGCATCATTCCGAGATCTTCTCTAGGATATTCTGAAGGGAGAGTTAAAGCTTCGCTTCACCATTGGCTTTTGGATATTGTTTTTTTTCATAGGACAGTTGTTTCCCTGAGCTTCATGTTTATATCCTCGTTATCATAGTAGTGGACCCCGATGTAGTCGAATACTTATTGACGACGTTTCGGGCCTTAAGCCCTTTTTCAGGTCTAAAAGAACCATGTCGCCTAAACGTCATACATTGCATACATTTAATAACAACAAAACGTCTGACACACTACAGACTGGCTAGGTAATCGGAAAGGGAGGCGGGTAAAGCCAATGACTTTGAATACGTGGCTTGGCCGGAATTGAGGTTCAGGGGTCTCTGGGCTGTTTATATAGAATCGCGGGAAGTGACCGGTCTTTCGTCTCTCAATGTCGCCATCATCCTCAGCAGTCACATCACTAGCCCTTAGAGACTCATTGATAAGGCTCATTGCACATTCATTTTACATGCGCGGAGTTGCCATCCTTTGTATATGAAACGAAATATCGTTCATCATACAATAACCACATCTACAGCCCTCACTACTATGAATTCTCAAGAGGTGGGAGATCAAGTCAAAGAAATCCTGCGGCAGAACGGATATGTCACAAAGCTATGTCGTTGCTGGAAACCTCAGCGACGAGCTGGCGGTTCTCCTCAGAGCTCGACATGGTTCTTTTAGACCTGAAGAAGGGCTTAAGGCCCGAAACTTCGTCAATAAAGATTCGACTATATCGAGCTCCACTACTATGATAACGAGGATATTGTTTTCTTTATTCTTGAAAATATCTCTGCACATTAGTTACTATGCAGTGTTGGAGCCTTCATAGTACCACTTTACCATGGGACTTCATTTCAAATGGGCCTTTATTCTAAACCTGGCAGTTGAGGGTGTATGTAGTACTACAGGCTCAAGTCCATCGGCATCGTTAAACGGTGGCCCAAGCAGCTGGGCCCGTTTTGTAGCAGAATCGGAGAAGTCTCTGCCGGCCTGCCATGCGGCCCTTTCTATTTTCTATGTTTTCGCCCAAACTTCGCCTGGCGGGGGGGGGGGGGGTAGTTCGGGTGCTGATCACGAATCTGAGATCCGTTTTCGAAATTTCGGCCGATCACGGTAGGTTACGGTAGGTACGGGTGATTAACGCCGCCAAGATCATTATCACCGATTTCGTCCAGACTTCGCCTAAGGTGGTTATTTGGGGCGCTGATCACGAATCTGACATCCGTTTTTAGTTTTACGCTGGATCACGGTGGATTACGATAGTGCAGTCTGGGAAGGCGCCGGGTATTACTTGCACCCGCCATATTTGGATTTTCCTCCCAGCCAAGCCTTCCATCTCTCCGGGGTGTCGGTTAATTGATACCCTTCTAAGCCACTCCTGGAAATCGGCTGCATCCATGTTTAGCTTCTTAAAGACGTCCTTCAGCTTGAAATCGTGCAGCTCCTCCTGGCGGCGGTTGTGGAACAGTGCCTGGAGGGCCATGATGATTGCTATCTCTCGATTAAGCCTTCGCCTATCGAAGAGTTTCTCGTAAAATGGTTTCTCACTAATTTGCACACTTTCAGCCGATCGCTGCGGGACCGCTTGCATGTTGTGCCACTACCTAGCACCACAAATAATCCCTGTAGCCGAAGTTGGGGCGGAATCGGTAATCCCCTAACGACCTTAATGCACCTACCGTACTCCAGCGTAAAACGAAAAGCGGGTGTCATATTCGTGATCAGCACCCCAAATAACCCCCGTAGCCTAAATTTGGGCGAAATCGCTGATTATGACCTTCTCCCATGCTTTAGTCACCCATACTTACCGTAACCTACCGTAATCGGCCAATCGGGCAATAAGTCAATATATAGAGAGAGTTTCGCTTAGCTGTACCTTATGAAAGCAGCATGCATGGCGTATTCGATGATCAGTTCAATAGCTGTTCATGTCGCGGTAGTGGGCAGCATTTCGAGGTGGAAACGAGCCAGCCAGCAAGACCATATGAAATGGGCTTACACAGAAAAAGTGCCTACGATCGGTTCATTGATTGACTGGATGGCGTATGTTTTATTGGTGCTCTGATGCTTATAAGTGGCTAGCGCGAACAAACTCCCAATGCTGCCCACATTCGCGACATGGGCCAAAATTCTACTATTATGTTAACGTCAGAACATATTAAAAAAAACACGCGTAGCGCTGTCGAAAGAAGCGCCCACTCTGCCATGAACGGCGGATCAGAATTTGAGGTTCGAGCTCCAACGCTTTCATCCCTTCGACATCCCTGAATTGTCATCATATTTGCCTGGGAAGGATACAGCCATTAGTATGGAAAGGATAAAACCCTGACTAGTCTATCGGTTGGCCACTGTAGGTCATTGTATAGCCCAAATAAGCATTCAACTTGCCACTACGACATCTGAAAAGGTAGAGTACGTGGCGCAATCTACGAAGGATTTATTGGCGCTGAGCTTCTTTATTTCGTTATTTAATGAGTACTGAAGACGGATAGTGTGCCCTAACCACAACCATAATCTTCATCTAGCTCGATTATTCTTGCTTCTTCACTTCGACAGTTTTGGTGAACAATTACTAGAAATTGCTTGTGACCAGATTAAGGGAGAACTTCCTCGGCAGCCATCGCACTAGGCGGTAGAGTATCGCGAAACACCATGATCTTAGGTTTGTTTCGCGAAAAATCTAACCAGTCCTTCTACCTACCCGTGAATTCGTACTACAAATAGTTGAGAAAATGACAGTGCTGACCAATCATTGGCCGGCCATTCGAGATTGTTTTTTAGACTGGATGAGCATTCCAACCACGCAGCCTTATCCTGGAAATGAAGTGCACGGCGTATCCTCAACAAGGCTTGGCATAGGCAAATTTTACCACTTACCCTTTGGCACCGGTCTGTAATCAGCTTCCTTTTGAACAAAATAGTTTTCTTTGCTTCTACGCGTCCCCCGCTTGTCCAGTGGATTTATTAGACGATGAGTTCATTTCATCATTATTGGAATGCCATCTAAGGTAGTTCCCCAGTGAAAAGAACTCTGTCTGGGTGCTAGGTGAAAGTTGCGTAGACTAGAACTGCTTGAGGTCTCGTCAAGGCCACAGAATGTCTAGTTGTTAGCGGCTAAGTGGCGGTAATCACTTCCGAAACGCATTACCTCGTAAGGTTACACGCACGACGCGGAACAGGACAGACACTTCGGAACTGACACCGCTAATCACTGCTCCTTTGGCGTGACCCAACCCATTAGGCTTCTTCATTCTGGTGTTTTTACTCCGCTCGATGTGTTGCATTGGAAGAATATCGCCTGTCGTTTTTAAGATTTCTACTATCCAGCTGCCGCGCACGTTTTTCACGCTGTCTGTAATGAAAATAATGACCGCTTTAATTATGATTTGGGTTTAATTACCCAAGTTTGAGACTCTGAAGAAGGCGACATACCGAAACGTTAGTCGTCAATAAAGCGTGTACTATCTCGGTTTCGAGTTCAACACCACATGAAACAAATGGACAACGATTAATGCCGAGATCATCGAGGGTCGAACCCGTCAGACATATTACTCTAGTGGGCGCGTATAGCGCAGTCGTAGGAGGTGTCGGCTGTCACGTGCACCCGATACCAGGTTTCTGTTTCGGATGCAAAGCCTTCCGTCCCTCCGAGTAGGAGGATTGGTACCAGACTTGCCTGTGAAGCATAGAGCGCTGACTTGTCCATCGGCTGGCCATCGCAAGTTATTGCAAGGCCAGATACACATTCATATCGCTTCATCGCATACCTGGGAATAGAAGGCGTGGCGCATCCCAAAAGGGATTCAATAACACCGTGATCTATCCTTTATATACATACCAGACGTTCAGCGGCCTAGCGGCTACGCAACATCTGGTGGGGAGGGGCTTGTTCCCCAATTTGACCGAACGACGTCGCCTGACCATAAACGCTCATGGCGCATCGTCGGGGACAGGTGTTTTGAATCCGGTTCGGACGCTTGGTCCCCCTTACTGGACCCCTCTCACTGGCTCCCTTGCAGGTCCCTTTTCTTGGTCCCTTTCTTCGTTCTCCCGCTCTGGACCTCAAGCACGATTTTAACACGACGTCGGTGACACGTCTTCTGAATCAGGACTCCCTTTGTGCCACATCGATCACACGTCTTCAGAACCCGAGCGCCTGCTACACTGCGTCGAAGACACGTCTTCTGAATCCGAATGTCTGTTGCGCGACATCTTTGAAAAGCCCGGGCAGAAGGACGGGCGGACATCCGCTAACTCCTTTACAGTAGAATATTAGCCATCAAGGGAAGCGCAGTAGCGCAGCCCAAGGAGCATCGACCGTAGCTGCATCCGATCCCAGGTCTTCGGTTCGGATTTCCCGCCCAGGCCAACCAAGCCTTTCATCCCTTCGAAGTCGGTGAAGACCTGACTGGGAAACATAAAACACCGATTTGTCGGCACTATTGTACTTTTACGACTCCAGAGGTCGAGGAGAGGTCGAGATAAAAAAAATTGGCCCAAACTCCGTGCAAGGGGGTTATTTGGGCTGCTGATCACGAATCTGACATCCGTTTTGGATATTGCGGTGGAATACGACGGAGTACGGTAGCTACGGATGCCTAAGAATGGCGAGGTCATGATCACCGATCTCGCCCAAACTACGTCTATGGAGAGTTATTTGGGGCGCTTATTATGAAATTCACGTCCGTTTTGGAAATTTCGGCCGTTTGCAGCAAACCACGAGTGACTAACACTGTTGGAGTCATGGGCACTTATCGGCTACAATACTCCACCGTGATACCCCAAAATGGATATCAGATTCGTACTGAGCGCCCCAAATAATCCCCATAGATGAAGTTTCTCCATCTCTGGATTCGCGATAATATAAGAGCGCTTGCTTAACGCTATCCTCTTTAGACCTTCTCTTATTCATTACAGTAAAAAAAAACTGGTTTTGCTACAATACCCTCCATAAGGATTGGAAACAAAGGGCGCGGTAGGCGCGTTAACCGCGTTCTTCTTGTTCTTTTGCCATAACTCTATTCATTTTCATCCTTTCCTAGAAATTTTTCCAGAAACCAGATTAGATCGAGAAGGACTAACTAACGGTCTAAATGAATTTTATTCCACCTGAATTTTGAGCACTCATTTTCCGAAGTACCAGAGGGCGCTCGTAAACGAGTGGCGCCTTCGCTAATTACATCCTATGGATATCTTTGCACTCAAACCTGAGAATGAACCGGCTGTTCTGACAGTGACCACTTCCTCTGCAGCAGTTGAAATGCTACAACTAAGCGGAAAACTACGGTTCTTCCTGCCAGAAGCTGGATAGTAATGCTCAAATGCACTGCTGTCAGGAAGAGCCTTGTACAGAAAGAGCCGTCGTTTGGGTGTTTCAAGAACGATGACTATGAAGAATTTGAACACAAATTTCAGGTTGTCTTTTTGTACTTCAAAATCGCTCACTGCGAGCGCTATGAGCATCTATAACGGCATCCTAGATTGGAGAGAGCCTACGTTATTTTCAGGAATCATTTAGATTCTCCAGCAATAATGAATTGAAGGGCCTCAGCTGCTCTATAAAGTGGGCGAATGCTTGGAGCTTTCTTTGGGGCTTTCCTTGGTTGTTCACCCTTCAGCATTTGCAGCAGAAGTATCTTGTGCCATTCGGAACACTACGTTTTCGACGCTGCAAGTCACTACTTTCGACTCGAACTCACAGCCTTTTCATTTTCTTCCCATAACTCCCCGTTTGTGTTTAAGTTCGAAAAACGGTCCACGTGGCATTCCTATGCAGCTCGAGGGCTTTCCACTGATGTAATATGAAGGGTACCCAAGACAATTGATGTTCCCTGCCATTCTGCCCCTACTCGTGTTCTAGGGGTCTTTAGGCTCGACCTGAGCACAAGCGGATCTGCGCGCCGTCTCGCCTTCTTCACACCTAGACTCCAGGTCCATGAGGTCATGCCTTCGCATTACCAGGGCTACCCTGTCCAACAATCGATCCTTGACAAAATGCTCTGCACCCTGGCCTTTGAGCGTTATCAGTTGACCAGCGAATTCTTTGCCTATTGAGATTCATCTTGGGTTATTCATTCTGTATAAGGTTCGAGACCGCAATATTACCTCTTTTAAAGAAATTTGTTAGGCAACAAGATGGAATCTGGAAGTGGGTGTAAACTGGATATCATATGCAGCAGGCAAATG